>CM062819.1:202369325-202741070 GCA_031772625.1 Pinus tabuliformis
TGCCTCGTTAGATTTAGTTTTTAGGTGCATTTCTCTTAGATTTGCTTTTGAGTGAAATTGAGTTGATTTGATTGCCATAGCTTTTTTAACTTTGATTTCTATTAAAGTAAGTTTTACATGCTTTATTAATTAGGAAAAAATACAAAAAAATATCTTTTGAAGGAAAGTTTGCTTTGGTAGCATTTGAGTCTTTGAAAGGAAAAGGAATTTTCGTGAAGTGATTAGTGGTCATGTGTTGTATGTTTTGGAAAAGATAAAGAGTTTGTTTCTTTGATTTTCATTGCCAAGAAAGTTGTCTTTATATCAATTTTCGCATTCTCCAACTCTCTTAGCTAGGAAATTCATTGAAAAAGAAAATTAGTATAAATAATCCTAAGTGCATCTTTTTAGTGGATTTGAGTCGAGTCTACACACCATCAGTTTCATCTCCACTACCTTTTGTCTTAAAGAAAAGCCATAAAAATTAACGCTTAAAGTAAAATCAACTTAGTAACTTTTTATTTACTAGGGCTCTGAAACACCAATATAGATCAGGCTAGTGCCTTGGAGTAGGAGAGTAATTAACTCTCCAAGACAGTAAAACCAAACAAGTAGCTCATCTTGTGGTAGGATAAATCCAACTATTTCATTTGTACTCTGGGAAAGCTCCTCTTAAAGGAGAAGCACGAGAACGTGTCTGAACCAGTGAGGGGATCAATCCTCCTTCATTGGGAAAGACGCCAGATACGCACGTACTACAAACGGTAAACCTCAGATTATTGTCGAGGAGCCTGGGGTCACTTGTCGGTAAACCTTGGATTATTGTCAAGGAGCCGGCAAGGGGATTGAGCTTGTTACTCTGCCCTTGCATGCTCTCGGGTCGTAGACTGTTCCCCCAGGCATATTTGTTGCTGTTGGTAACCTTAGTGACCATTATCTTTAGGATTCTACCGAGGTGACGGTGGAGGGAAGATCCCACTGTACCTGGAGCAGACGTCGGCTAGACTCACTTGGATTTTCCGGGGGGTTCACTTCACTCGAGATGGTTAAAGTGGAGGAACTTGTTCCAGTCTATTCATTAAGCAGGTTGTCGGGGTAACTGTTCCACCCACCACTTCTGTACTGAATTCGGCGATGTTGGGTTTCATCTCCAACTAGTGTTTTCGGTCCGGAAGGCTACTGTTTGTGTATGGTTTGACGCCCTAGATTCTTTAGGCGTGTGATTCAAATTTGTTTGGTTCTTTAGAGACTTTAGGTGGTTTGTTTTGAGATTTTACTTTGTTTGCGTGTGCAGTAGTTAAAAGTTTTTAACTGTGGCTGAATTACCGAGACAGTCCCATAGACTTCGGGGCAAGTCTCTTGAGATTGTTACCGTGGCCGATTTGTTGAGGAAGTCCCGTAGACTTCGGGGCGAACCTCCTGAAGAGGTTCCAGGTCATTACGAGGGTTTGAAAGTCCTTGTAACTCCTAGTGGCAGTAAAGTAGGTTCACCTGAAGAAGGAGAGTCGTCGTTGGTAGTCCATCCAGATTACCAAGGTCTAGAAACAGGTTATAATCCTGAAGTTGTTGCAGTTTCCGAGATTGCTGGTAGTTTTTCATCTACTAGTGATATAGGCGAAGAACCTGAAGTATCTGAACCTGTTACTCCAACTTCTAGTGCTCCTGATTCACCTAGGGTAGAAAGAGTTATCACTGAAAATCTTCCTGCTAGTTTGATAGCTATTGAAGAACTTGCTCCAGAGGAAGAATTTGGCATTTCTATTCTTGAAGATCAACCTCCTATTGATCTAAGGGAGCGTGAATCCATCTTTTACAGTCCTCCTAGAAGTACTACTTGGTATCTTTCGTTAACTAATTATTTAGAAAACTCAGGGATAAATTTTTCTCCACCTCGTACTCCTTATCCACCTGGAGGTATTTATACTCTTGTAAATATGTCTGGTCAGTCGTTCGTGTTCACTCAATCTCCTGAATCTTTCTTGTATGGCGGTCCTTCTGTTCCCTCTGGGTATCAGTCACTTTCTGGTACTTTTGCGGGAGCATCTCCTCAACCCATTGAACATGGGTTATTAGCTGGAAACAATGGTAATAAATCGTTGGGTGTAGGGGAGATTTACATGATGTCAGGTTCAGTTCCCGGTTCTCAACCTCAAGGTGGCCAATTACCGCCTGGGGGGCAACCTCAATTAACGCCTGGGGGGCAACCTCAAGGACAGTATGTACCCATAGTACAATACATTCCTCAAGGTCAACCCCAGCCTCAATATGTACCCCAAGGTCAACCTCACTATCAATTCATAGCCCAAGGTCAACCCCAGTATTAGTATTTACCTCAAGGGTATCAACCTCAAGGTCAATACTTGAGTCAAGGTTATCGACCACCTCAAGGTCAATATTATGTTCAAGGTACGGGAAATGTACCTTTCAATTATCAATCCTACCCTCAATCCGGTTATGGATTTCAATATCCTCAACCTGCCATGGGTCAATACCCCCAAATGAACATAGTGTGGGATCCATCGCAAGTTCAACAGGTATTGCAGCCAAGCGTACAGTTGTCATCTCAAGCTGGACAACCCTTAGTTGTTGGTTCATCCCAGCAACCAGTCCAGTCTAATGTTCAAACTTCTGTACCTTCGGTAGTTACTCAGTCACCAATTGCACCTAGTACTCCATCTCAAACGACTGCTGCAACTACCGCAACATCTGTTCCTTCCACCACACTTGCTTCTGGAGTATCGACAGCTCCGGTTTCTACTGTCTCTGCAACTACTCCTCAGACATCTTTACCATTGTCTGGATCTACGATTCAAACTATGGTTCAGATGCCTGTAAGACAACCTGGTTTAAGTACGGTTGTCACTAGTCAACCATAATTCACTTATCAACCGTACCAGGGACAGTACCAATACGGGCCTGCTGTCCAACAGCCGGTTTACCAGTATCAACCGTATCCTGGGTACACTTATCAACAACCTCAGCAACCCCAGTACGGTTCGGTTAATCCTGGTTTTCCAGGAGGATACAATATCCCGAATGCGATTCCTATTCCAAGTTATCCTGGATATCCTCCTCCTGGGACTGGTCTTGTGACCCAGAGTTTTAGGGATCCTAATCGGCAATTACCGTTTATCGCAACTTTGGATTTACCAGACTTGTCGCGCCTAACGAACAATCCAATAAATTATCTTTCGTTCTGGCCGCCAATGCCAAATAAGTTGCCCAGTGATATACCCAAGTTCGAAGGTAAGTCTGGAGAGGATCCGTCAAATCATGTGATGACTTACCACCTCTGGTGTGCTTCAAATTCCATCTCGGATGATTCGATCCACTTACGTCTTTTCTAGCGTACGCTCATTGGTCTCGCGGCCAAGTGGTACATTGAGTTACCACGGGCCTCTTTTTACAATTTTAGTCAGTTAGCTACCTCGTTCCTAACTCATTTTCAGTTGCCGGTCAGATATGATAATGGCACGGAGCTACTAACTTCACTAAAACAGTCGACGTCCACTTATATTTCCAATCATATACATGAATGGAGATGTCGACGGTGATTAGTGAAAGTTTTTATCCCGAACCAAATCTTAGCTGAATGGTTTGTTAAATCATTATTACTGAAGATTACTGAAGACGTAGCTAAGGCTGGAGTAGTTACTGAGGAGCAAGTAATTGCTCAAGCGCAGTACCGTGACTTAGTTTACACTCAGTCAGGTACGTTACACGAAAAGATCCCAGATCTTCCAAAGTCAAATCAAATCGTTGCTGCTCCTTCGGGATCTCATGCTGCTGATTGCATGATTGGTACGGTAAATACTAAAAGCAAGAAGAAGTCTTCAAAGAATTCTTCTCCCATTATAACCTTACCAGATTCCCCGACAGGAGAATCTTCTCCTGAAATTTCCGCTGATATTCACGTTGTAGAGTCATCTACAGCTAAATCAAAAAATGGTGGGAAGAAGAAAGGTAAGAAGAAGAGTAAAGCAGACAAGACTCCAAAGGAGAAAACAGAAAAGTCGGAAACCAATGACGAAAAGCGCAAACCTCGATACCCTTGTCTTATTTGTGAAGAGGATCATTTTACAAGAGATTGCCCTCATCGGGCCGAGGTTGTGAAAATCGTCAAAGGTTCCTCAACTCTTGATGTTTTGAAAGATCCATTTCCAAAGCAGGAGAGTAAGATGATAGGTTCTTCCTCGGGTGCTACTGAAGAACCCATATTGATGATGTCTCATGTAAGGATTGCGACTCGATCGCAAGATTATGGTAGTAAAAGTCCTGTTGATGGATCGAAAGAAGCAGAATCTTCTCATTCAAATCCATCAACCTCAGCTCCCGGTTCCGATCCACTACAGATCGAGAAACCTAACCCTAACTTAGTAATCAAACCGCCCGCCAAGGGTGTACTTCGAAGGTCTGCTTTCAATCCACATGCGAGAGCAGCCCAGAATTACAACATTGTTGAGGATTTAGCTGTTTCACCCTCAGCAATGTCGGCTTTAGAAGTGCTGCAATCATGCCCAGCACAGCGAAAATTACTTTTGTCGGCTATAGGAGCTGTTGATGTTCAAGACCCGAACCTAATGATCTTTGATCTAGAAAATAGTACACCGCGTTTGCCTCATCAGATGGCTTTCCAGATCCCAGTGATAGTCAAAAACAGGCCTATTCATCGGACTATAATTGATGAGGGAGCTTCCACGTGTATTATGTCGATACATTGTTGGAGATCGCTTGGTTCTCCTTCACTAAATCAATCCCCGACAATTCTTATGGCCTTTGATGGCCGTGGGTTCCATCCGTTTGGCATTCTACAGGATTTTCCTATAGGGGTTGAAGGAAAAACCGTTAGTCTAGATGTGGAGGTGGTTGATGCCCCTCTAGACTACAACCTTCTCTTGGGTCGAAGTTGGTCTTACGCTATGACAGCGGTCGTTTCATCGGTCTTCAGAGTAATAAAGTTTCCACACAATGGCAAGATCGTAACCATAGACTAGCTGGCCTATTTTTCATCCGACCCAGCCTCTTCAGAAAGTATCCAGCATGTCGGTAAAACGACTATCCCTTACAAGGATGTTGGCGTAGGATTAGTTAAAGATGCCGGTTTACTGGGAACTTTTCCTTTTCCTCCAATCAACGCCGTGTCTTCATTTGCATCTATTCATATGATTACTTCAGACACCATTGTTTATGATGATCCTTGGATCGTTCCTTCTGAATCTGAGATAGACTCATTTGGTGATGCAATGCCTTTGAGTCCATATGAAATTGCCTATGAAGCCGTGCAGTCTTTTTCCGACCCGAGTTCAACCAAAATCGACCAAATGAATGTGGTCTGTGAGGAATCCCTTTTCGCGTCAACCTCGGAGTTAACAACATTTCCCGAAGTTGTGTCATCTGACGAACAGCTTTGTGAAGTCCTGTGTGTAGACGGCTTACCATGGGAAGATCTCCATCATAGATATTTGTTTTTACCTGAGGATGATCGTTTTGAAAACGATTTCTCATCAATCTTTACAGCTGAATATGTCAAAGACGCTCAGAGTCCAATGAAACATCCTGATTCAGAGCTGAAATTGGGAAACATTTCTCGCACTATTCCCATTGACATTTCAGTTAAGCCCGGAATTGTTGAACACATTCATATAGGTGCCTCGTGTTCAGATGACGAAATTCAAACATACAAGGCCCTATTTCAAGAATTCCGCGACGTGTTTGCCTGGTCTTACGAGGAAATGCTAGGAATTGATCCCGCCATTGTTGTCCATGAAATCAAGACTTACCCGGACGCTAAACCCGTCCGGCAACATCTGCGTCAGATTCACCCACGAAAAGCAGCTGCGATTAAAGCAGAAGTTGAGAAGTTGTTGAAAGCAGGTTTCATTTATCCGATCCCGTTAACGGATTGGGTATCGAATATTGTTCTGGTTAACAAAAAACAGGGAACAATAAGAATATGTATCGACTATAGGGATATCAATCGTGCTTGTCCCAAGGACAACTATCCCACACCCTATATCGATCAAATAATTGATGATTGTGCCGGAAGTGAAATATTTTCCTTTATGGACGGTTTTTCCGGTTACAACCAAATCAATATTCTACCTGCCGATCAACCAAAAACGGCTTTCATTTGTCCATGGGGAACATTTGCTTATTGCAAATTACCTTTTGGGCTTAAGAATGCCGGAGCCACTTTTCAATCGGCGATGTCTTATGCATTTCATGACGTCAAGCACATTGTGCAACCGTATCTCGATGATTTGCCCGCTCACTCCTTACATCGAGTTGATCACCTTGTCCATTTACAAGAAATTTTTATGAGGTGTAGGCATTATCGTATACGGTTGAACCCACACAAATGTGTCTTCTGCATAGAAGTGGGACGATTGCTGGGATTTGTAGTTTCAAAAGCCGGCATTCGCGTCAATCCCTCAAAGGTAGAAGCTATCATCAAATTGCCTCCTCCTTCGAGTCTGCGCCAACTCCAAAGTTTGCAGGGGAAAGAAAACTTTTTACGCCGATTTATTCTGGACTACGCCGAGATTACCAAAGGTTTTACCCGGTTGTTGAAACAAAATGCTCAATTCTCTTGGGATGAGATAGCTCAGAAATCTTTTGATGCACTTAAGCACGCGTTGACCCATGCATCGTTGCTGCATCCTCCCAACTACAACCAAGATTACTTTTTTTACCTCGCCGCTGCTCATTCCACCATTGGAATGGTCTTAGTCCAGGAAGATGAATTTGGAACGGAACATGTGATCTATTACCTTAGTCGGACGTTAAATCCCACTGAGCTCAAATATTCACATGTGGAGAAATTGGCCTTGGCAACCGTTCAAGCTGTCCAACGTTTTCGTCACTACATTCTTCTCCGTAAAACTACAGTCATTTCGGATTGCAACCCTATGATCTACATTTTGACTAAACAATTGCTAGGGGGCAAGTACTCTAAATGGATCGTTATCCTGCAGGAGTTCGACTTGGAATTTGAAAAGTCTAAGTCTAAGAAATCTTTAGTTTTTGCGGAATTGATGTGTGATTTCCCGCGTGTTGACACGGAAACTGTGGCAGAGGAACCCCTTGCGGACGAATCTTTGTTTCTCATCAGCACTTTAGATCCGTGGTATGGGGATATAATTTTCTATCTCCAAACCCAATCCTTTCGGCCCGAGGTTTCAAAGTCGGAACGTCGGAAAATTCGATTCCAGTCCCAACAGTACACAATTATTGGAGATACTCTTTATCGTCGTGGGGCGGACTTGGTTTTTCATCGTTGTTTAACTCATGAGGAAGCTGAAAGGGTTTTGAATGACTATCACTCTGGAGCGTGTGGCGGTCATATGTCTGGGTATGCCACAGCCCAAAAGATATTGCGTGCTGGCTACTTCTGGCTGTCCTTGTTTAAAGACTGTATTATTGCGGTCCAGAAATGCCACAACTGTCAAGTGTTTGATAGCAAGATGCGCGCACCACCTGCTCCTCTCCACCCTATAATTGTCGTTGGTCCTTTTGCTAAATGGGGTATCGATTTTATTACATGTAACCCTCACTCGGCCGGGGGGCATGCGTATATCATCCTTGCGGTTGATTATTTTACTAAGTGGGCCGAGGCGATGCCTACATTCGAGGCAGACGACAAGACAGCTGCGATTTTCATATTCAATCACATTATTGCTAGGTTTGGTGTCCCACAAGCGATAATCACTTACCATGGGCGCCATTTTCGAAACGTTATGATGACAGAACTTACAGGCCAGCTTGGTTTGCGTCATGATAGCTCAACTCCTTATTATCCACAAGCCAATGGCCTGGTTGAGTCTATCAACAAAGTTTTAGTTATCATGATCCGACGAATCATTGGTATTCATCGGTCGAATTGGCACAACATGTTATTTTCCGCGCTTTGGGCGTACTGAACCTCAGTGAAAACATCAACAGGGTTCACTCCTTTCCAACTAGTTTATGGTTTGGAAGCAGTGTTGCCCATTGAATGCGAAATCCCGTCACTTCAAATGGCTGTCGAATTGCTTCCGGCTACTTCCGAAGAGGAGAAACGTCTATTATACTTAGCTCAATTAGATGAGACTCGACGTGATGCTGCATTGGCAATCGAGACTCACGCAAAACGGATGAAAGCTCAGTATGATCGTAACGTGACCCCTCGAAATTTTTCGGAAGGAGACCTAGTGTTATTATATGATCAAGCTAACGATAAATTAGGTGCTGGAAAATTCGTTCCTATGTGGCATGGGCCCTACATTGTCAAGCGAAAGCTAGCAAAAGGGGCCTATGAGCTGGTAGATTTTGATGGGGACTCTTTGGGTAAACCCAGAAATGGACTTTACCTAAAGAGGTATTATGCTTAAATGATGGGTATGGAGATTTAGTTAGGTTAGTTTTTCTTTCTAGCTGGTGTGTTTGTTAGTATAGACAGTGTGCTTAGCTTAGAGAGTGTGTTTTTCGTCGTTATTCTGGCTTATCTTGGTTTTACTCTTGATATTGCAGATGTCGACGCCTCTCCAAACGTACATTGGATTTGCTGATGGTGCTTGTCGTAGTACACAGAATATCTCTTCCGCAACTTGGGTTATCTATTCGCCCTCTGACGAGTTAGTTTCTATGCATGGGGTGAGCCTCGGTCAAACAACAAACAATATTGCAGAATACAGTGCAGTGATTGAGTTATTGTCTGAATCTATTTCGTTTGGGATTCGGAGTTTGATAGTGAGGTTAGATTCTGAACTCGTTGTATTGCAGCTTAATAGAGTATATGCCATTAGAAATCCAGTGTTATTAAGGTTATTTTTGAGAGTGCGCCTCTTGGAACGTGAATTTTATTACATTGTATATCAGCATATTCCAAGGTCATTAAATACATTAGCAGATGCAATTGCTTCTCGAATGTTAGACAGACATTTGTGATAATCATACATGTAAATTTAAAAAACATTTCATCACACACGTTTAACAAGATAAGCCGGTAATAATGATATATATAGATAGGAGTGTGTCAAAATATACATCGTCTTCGATCATAGGTTGAAAAACACCTTATGATCGGCAAAAATGATAAGTACAAAAAACCAAAATGTCACATGTGTCTACAAAAGTGACCAGCCAGTCACTGGTGGTGCTCTCTATACGACACCACTGCACACGCTACCCTACACAAGAACCTCCTAAAAGGTCCTGGGACTGCGACCACATAGCGCTGAAGTCTGATAGGAATATCGTCTATAGTCGTCTCTGGTATGTTTGCCGTAAGACACTCTAGGTCATGTTCCAACTCAGCTAAGGTCTCTGCGGCCGCATCCTGTGGGGCCGGTGCTGGTGCAACTGGTACTCTCCTCTCGAAAGGCCGGAGATTGGCCGGACGCTGTGGACCTACATCTGCATTTTGAAAATTGTCACTGTCAGTTTTGAGACGATATAAAAAAAAAATAGTAAATAATTTAAAAACTTGTGGAAAATGAAGTACCTGTGTCGTCCCACTGTTCTCCCGATGGAAGAATCATGTCCGGATCTCCGCGAAAATCAACTCCGGCATACAGAAAATCCTGAATCGAGAAGACCTGGTTCTTTAACCAGTGAAAATACTCTGGTCTAAATCGGACAACCTCCGTGCCCTCGTCAGGATGACGGGCCATCACCGCAACCCATCGCATCAACCTAGGCTCTCGGGGAAGCCCAGTCTCAATAGTGAGCTGCTGCGGGATCAACATCGGAACCCTCTCTAGAGAAAAACTCACAACTAAAGGCCCATAACCAAAAGTCTTCAGTTGTCCGTTTTTTGCCCTAGTCAGTTGGCCCTTTAAATTGGCCAACACAGCATCGCACCAGTTGAAAATGGTGCCCCGATAGCAATCAATCGCCATCCGCATCTGGGATCCAGTGGCAATGTGCAAAGCGGTAGCCCCACAAAGTCTAGTAACTGTAAAGGCAATTACCATAAGTTCAGGTCGGGATATCTTTTTGATATCTATCCCCTTATCCTGGTTTTGGTTATTACACCACTCTAGTCGGAGGCTAGCAATGGACTGGCCACCCGGCCTAGTCCCGGACAGAGTCAATTGTTCGCCCCTCTTGGGCAAACCAGTGAGAAAGTAAATATCATAGGGCTCTATCTCAAGTTGGTGCCCTCCAATGTAGAAGCACTGATCCTAAACGTTCCACCTTTCGACCAGCCACTCTAGAAAGCGCACCTAGGCCCTCATGCCAGGTATGGCCTAGTATTTGTAAAGACCGCATGCCTTCAAAGCATCAATGGAAGGTTGATGATTAATCGCGGCCAAATCAACATCTTCGTGTTCCCTCTCGCGCCAATCAAGCATGGTGGGAAATCTACACACCATAAAACATCTGTTAGAGTCCATAAAAATGAAAGTTTTTGGTTCATTTTGGAGAAATTGGAGTTTAAAAATCCACTCAGCGGTGTACGAATCCAACCCTTTAGAGACAGGGCGTATGTACGCACCTTCTCTTAAGGCAATCTGCATACGCCTGGCATTTTCCCAATGGAGAAAATGCCGGGGTACGCAGGTCACCCATGGGGCACCTGCGTACCCCGAAAAGCGGACCTTGAAACCCCCAAGGTCTCCAAAAAATAAAACTAAAGCCTAAAAATGAATTCTAAACGGATGGAAATGCAAGGGAGGATGTTGTAGAATACCTGATGAGACGGGGTTCGGTTTTGACGGTCGGATTCTCCGCAGTATCCACGGGAAGTTTCTTGCCAAAAGCCCTTTTTCTCTCCTCAACAGTAAAATGGTAAAAATGAAATGGTAAAAGCCCTTTTTATAGGTTTTTTTTGAGTAAATAAATGTCAAATTTGTTTATTTTCCACCATGAAAAGGTATTTTTCAAGTATTTTTATCTATCTTTAGACAGGTATGAGTAATGTGTTGGTTTTTGCGCAGGATAAAAGGATTTTCAGGGAAAAATCATTTTTCACAAACAAAAATATCAGAGTCATCTTTTAAGCCCTTTTCTGACTCCTAAAATATGAAAAGATTGCCGAGCGTTTCTTTTACACTCATTAAAACGGAATTAAAAGACAGTCCTCTTATAGCCCTTTTCTGACCGTAAAAACACGAAAAGATTGTCGGATTTTTGTCGTTTCAAATTTGATACTGGAAATAAAACGACGTGTCCTTGATCGCTTTTTACTTTTCAGGTCAAAGACACTAATCATGAAAGTACTCCTTGGTCGTAAGATCAAACGGTTCTCTCAAGTATTATTTTATACTTTTTCGGGCTTGGGAGACACAACTTTACGAAAAAGTTCAACCTGGAGTCTTCTTAAGTTTTTTCAGACTCTCTAAAATTGAAAAACGCTGAGTTTCTCCTATACTGGACTCGTTAAAATTTCACAGTAAAGGACCTGTTCGATTACAAACAGGAACGGGCCACTCCTTCTTAGGGTTCGAATCAAAACTAAGTTGGACTCATCCAAAGGATGAGCTTATAATCAAGCATATGTTATCCTCCTCAAGCTTGTAAAAAATAAAGAGGTACTTGCCAGAAATGGTGGGGGAAAAGAGAGAAAAATGAGCCTATTTGTTATCCTTTGTCTCAGAAGAAGCCTTATTACCACTCTTGAACACGACACTTTGCATTCACCTGGGTTGGGAAATCCTTTGCCTCACAGTTGATCAAACCACATTGAAAGTCTTCAGCCGGGTATTAACTTTGGGTCAAATGTCACCAAGCCATCTGTTGTGTCGTTATGTGTTCAAGAGGTCTCTGCAAATAAACCATTCATCTGCAAAATACCTGTCATCCATCTCGACCATCCCTGAGTCAGTCCTTACAACTACATTTCTTCAACTTGATCTATGATTCCGTGTTGTGGGCTTGCCTGCAACGGGTCGCTTTCTATTGACATCAGCACATTATCTAGAAAGACGACCTAGAAGTCGTCAGTACCTTTAAATCTGCATGCATCAATGGCAGGTTTCTCGCCTTTGACGACGGTTTACATCATTGACTTTCGATCGAAGGATTCCGTGAAATGTTCGACATCAACTCATTCATTCACATCTCATGGATTGTACTGGGTACTTTGAAAACCATTGACATCATTGGTGGTCTCTCTCACTCTTGTTAACAGTTTACATCATTGACTGGTAATCAAGTGGTTTCTACCATGTTCGACATCAACTCATTTATTCGCATGGATAGAATCGTACCTGTTCGGGAAGTAGAAATGAAGACCCTGGATCTAGTTTCCACCATCCAGGCTACGAGGAGTTTTGTATTCATTATACAGTAGACTAACTATAAACAGATGGCTGCGTCCATACTGTGTCTACAAAATTCTATAATTATGATGTACTGCAAAATCATTCCTGTATCAGAACAGTAGATAGTTTGTTAGTTAAAGTTTTCAATCTGAGTATGGGAACGCCTACCTCAGCGATGATATGATCTTATATATGTATTTTGTGTTGAATACTTGCAGGTTCTGACTGGGCTCTCCACAAGATAATCCTTGAAATGATAAAGTACTTCACCCTTCCTAGATGATATGAAACCCTAATCTACTACAGGCTTTTCACTTTAGGGGGCAATCTGTTACACTAAAATTTGTCACCATGACTATTTGCAGTTAGTATGGCTCCATCAACTGTCATATTATCCTCCTTGGCAAGTCTCATACCTCTGCTCTCCATGTCAAACTCCAAGAAAGAGAGAAAGTCTTTAAAAATCTATATATCTCTGGGTACGCAGTTTCTCTTAGCCTTACCTGCGTGTATGCACCCCAAGTTCACAATACCTGCGTACTTGTACACTCTGTCTGTAAAGGGGAGGGTGCGTACTCCTGTAAAGGTCAAAAAGCGCAAGTTTCACTCCAAAAAAGTTACTTGTGGTCATTTCTAGAGCATTCTAGAAGCTTGTTTGACGTGTATGGAGCGCCTCCAGATGGTTCATGTATCCCTATGAAAGAGGAACTTATCCCATCAAGAGGGGAGCTATCCCATCCAAAGAGCGGCTTATCCCATTGATGGTGGACTTGAATAACTTCCTCTAGAGCACTATAAATACAAGCATTGGGCCAGAGGGAGGAGAGGTTGAAAGATGAACATTCCTAAGGGTAGATGTTGCTGGAATTAGGACTCCCTTGTAAAGCTTGAGAGGAGAGATTCCCATCCTTTCCTAGCCTTATTTGAGAGTGGGTGAGCTGATCAAAGTAAAGGAAAACTCTTGCTAGACCCTAGGAGGGACCTGCACAACACCAAGGCTCAGGTTGTAATGGTTTCTTTTGTTTCCACTTAATACAAATGAACTCATTTTTCTCAACAGATTGTTATTCATGATTTGTTTCATATACTCCTTGGTCTGTATGATGGATATGTATTGTTTTATGAGTTTATCAGGTGTTATTTAATCTTTTGGCTTGTTAGTGAATGCAGGTTTCGAAGAGAAGGAGGAGCTCATCCGGATCGGCGAGGCTGGACTACTACAAAGCGTTGGACTAAAGGTATGTTACAATCACCTGATTACTTGTATTCTAAATGCATGTTTAGAGAAAGGTAGTGTTTATTTGTCTTGTTTGTCACTAGAAAGCCTTTGCTTCTAGGGAGGTCGGTTTTGTCCGCATTATCGACTCTTTCCGCATGACAAGCAGACAAAGAAAGGCTGATGTAGGAACAAGAAAAGATCATGAAGAGTTTGTCCGATAGAGAGAATCACCGACAACAAATTCCTAGTTTCGAGCACGGGAACATGACTGGCAATCAATAATTCTGAACTGAGAATTTAGAAACAGAAGGCAGTGAAGACAATCAAGAGGAAGAGTCTGACAATGTATCAAATCATAAAACACAGAAATGGCAGAAAATAGAGTTACGAGGAGAATTTTGGAATATAAAACCTCCCCTCTTTGATGGTGAACAGGAGGACGCAGTTGAAGCTTGGCTTATCAATATGAATAAGTATTTCTAGTTGTATGAATACAATCATAATATAATAGCCTGCTTAGCCATCTTTTAGATGCAAGGAAAAGCCACCTTATGGTGGGAAGAGGTAAAAACGATGCATGGAGTAAATGAGCAGAGCATAACCTAGGAAAAATTTCAAAAGTATTTTAAGGAGAAATATTTAATTGAAATATTTTATGATGAGAAGGAAAAAGAGTTTCATGACCTTCGACTGGGTCAATTAACTATGGATGAATTCATAGCGAAATTTACATCCTTGCTACGGTATTTTCCCTACATACGGGAAGAAAAAGTGAAATTGCATAGATTTATCAACATTTTACCATTGTTCATGAAAGAGCTTCCTGAATTCGATAATCTGAAGATCATGGATGAAGTTATACAAAAGGATCGTCTATGCTATCAACAAAATAGACAAAAAGGAGATGGAGGAAGAAAATGGACTGATAAATGTAGGAATTTACAGGGTAAGTTCCTCAGACAGAACACCAAAGGACACCACTCACAAAGAGATCACAGATCAATACACCAGTATTTTTGATGTGGTTAAAACCCTCAAAGAGGGAAACGATCCATGGCCTGAGCCAACGCGACTACTTCAGGTAATACTGATGAGAGAATGAACCGTTGGATCACTTCATGTCTAGAACATATCATGATCGTCGGATTGTAAGTTACCAAAGTACATAGTAAAGAAACACACTTTACCTAACTCTATACTAGACCAAGTTATACTTAACTATTTCCTATGTGTCGGAATATCCTAACATCCCCCCTTAAGAACAACTTGGGATAGGATTGAAGGATCTACAAATATGACACAATAGGAGAAGGAAGGAGGCACTAGAGCCTATCCCCCCTTAGTGACAACTTCCTGAACTCCAACCATAAATCGAAGTTTAGTAAACTTCGCCTCTGTGAGAGCCTTTGTAAAGATGTCTGCAACTTGATCATCTGTTGAACAATATTGCACTTCAAGAACATGGTCATGAATGAGCTTTCTGATGAAGTGAATGTGCAGTTCAATGTTTTTTCTGCGCTGAACTTGGACTGGATCTTTACATAGTTGAATGGCACTTTTATTATCACACCAAAGTGTATTCGGATGCTGTTGCTGAAATCCAAACTCTAACAGGATCTGACAAAGCCACAGGGCCTCCTTACTAGCTTATACGGCACCACGATATTCTACTTCTACT
This sequence comes from Pinus tabuliformis, assembly GCA_031772625.1. Taxonomy (NCBI): domain Eukaryota; kingdom Viridiplantae; phylum Streptophyta; class Pinopsida; order Pinales; family Pinaceae; genus Pinus; species Pinus tabuliformis. Next base: position 202,384,447 of record CM062819.1, read on the forward strand.
GAAGAAAGAGAAATGGCACTTTGTTTCTTGCAAGCCCATGTAATAGGTCCTAAACCAAGAGTGAACACATAACCTGTAGTAGACTTTTGTTTCCTTGTTGGGACCTGACCCAGGTTCAGAAGTGATTTAGCCAAACAAATCCCGAAACTACTGGCCCTTTCGGCAACAGTCCGTGGTGCGTGGACTGAGGTCTCACCAGAGGTAGTACGGGAGGGTCCTGGAACCAAGTTTCCACACTCTAGGAATGTCTTGATGAAGTCTGGGAAGTTTGTGAACCGATCCTGTGTGCTCGCACTGCTCCGCGCAGCTGTCTGACCTTCGCGTAGCTCTATAAAGAGCGTGAAGAGGCGCGGTCTAGATCCTTTATCCTTACCGCATTATTATTATAGATCTTAACTTAATTTTGTGGTCCCAATGTTCTTATCAACCATTCAACATTCATAAGAAGTGCGCGCAATCATAAAATGTAAGGAGATGCATAAACATATAACAGAAGCATAAACATACAGATCTACGAATAGATGCACAATATTTCAGAATCAACTTAGCTTTTATTAAACTTATGTTTCGTTACAATCCGAACTCCGCCCTGCTCACTCAGCTGCAAGGGTCCACGCACACAGCAGCAGAGCCTCCCCTTACTACTACAACCCAAGACTCAGACTTACAGACACAAAATGAAATCCTTATTCAAAACCCCATAACCTTTCAGATCAAGACTAACCAATAACTGACTTCTACAATTAGAAGGCCGACACATTCTATATTAAATTGCCATATTTTAGGGCAGACAACCCTAGACTCTCGCACCCACATTTTGCGGGATCTTACATTACTTTTGACCAAAATTCACGCTACAAGCCCCAAAATCTCGCTATGGGGGGATCCGCTACCCAACAGGCCCCCAACACAATCATCGTGACTCGTCCCGAGTCACTAGGCTGGTGTGGTGATCTTTGCTCGGAGTCCATCCAGCAACTTCTGTGCTTCGTTGATGTCTGCCACACATTCCTTCGCTGTCTACTATATCATTTGTTCACGACTCTCTGATGCATCGTTGTTAGAGGCACCCTCTTGTCTTTGCACATATGTATCCTGCATCTGGGCTAGTGTCCCCTCGATTGTGGTGGTGAACGTGAATGCTTCCTCAAGCCAAGGCTGGATACGTGATTTAAGCCCTACTTCTTTTTTGTGTGCGACATCCACCTATTCCTTCAAGGCTTGGGCCTCCCTAATTTTAGCCAATCGTTGAGTAAGGACAACTATCTACGCGGTCCCCCAGACATTACCATAGGCCTGTTGCAACTCCTGCGCCTCTGTCTCTAACTGTTATAGCATTGGGTCCACCTGCAATGAAGTGAGCGTGAAGAGGGACTGATCCAACAATCCTGTGCAGTCCTATATGACGTGCTCTATCACTTCCAACCCCTATTGGATGGTGCAATGGCACTTCTCTCTGATTTTCGGGGGTGTAGAGAGTTGCGCCTTTAGTTGCAGCTACATGATCTACAATTTCAGCTCAAACTAAACCTTCGTGGCCTCCTCCTAGGTCACAAGGGGCTCAGGGGTAACTTCCGCGAATCACACTCTAGTTCTTGCAATCGTCTTCATTTCTTCACTGGATCCGTTCGGTTGCATACTCATGAGTGACAAGGTAGCTTGGTACTCAATTCTCTGTACTGGCTCAAATCTTAAACAACGAAGTGTTGCCTCGAGGCTACCCCAAGGGATTTTATAGTAACGTTTGAATTTGAATTCACCCATTCCCTCCAATTCTGAGTCATTAATACCTTCTTGGTGGCAGATCATCCCGAATCTAGCTTTTAATTCCTGTCTTAATGGCCCGTTGCCCGCTCCTTTCTACCTTAAATTGGACTTCTTGTCATGATCAACGACATCAATGGTCACCTCCTAGCCTACCTGCGCAGCAGCGCAACCCATTACACATGACCGCGACCCCTGTGACATACTGACCCTGCACGAAACCTCCTTTCTGCGCAGCTCTCCTGCAGACTCATTTATAGTCCTGCGCCCTCTTTCAACTGCTTGGAGTGTTGAGACTATGCTTCCTACAGATAGCCAAGTGGTCACACCCCCGGTGTGAGGCCTCAATTTTCTCACTAGCCCGGGCCGCAGGCATCCTTCAAATACCCTTGCGTCCATTAGTGCATCACATTCTTCTTTGTATGGTACACTCCCTTGTTTAGTAAAGTGTAGTCGCAGCCACTGTAGCAGGGTCGCAACTCCTTCTAATGCAGTAATAGGTTTGGCTGGACTAGGCCCCATCATGCTTAGTTTCTTGCGGCCTGCTTGCGTGACTTTAGTTTCCAATTCGCTGATTTCTTCATCCAATGTCACGCTTTTCTTCCTCAGTCGTGCCCAATCCTCATCAAGTTCGTGAAGTTTCAAGCTCCCTCGCTAAATGGCTTCCTGTAACTACCCAATTCCTTTACCCAGGTCCTCACGGCCTGCCCCAACTGTGGGAGTTGTGGTCTAGGGATAGTTTTCTACTCTCCTAGTTGTTATCAGGAAAACTAGTGTCTATGCAGAGCTGCTAGTCCCACTAAGGCTGGTAGCTACCTTAGAAACAAACAAACTAAAACTACTTTCGTTTTCCTTTATGAGAAATAGATAAGAGGGGAATAATGAGACCAACCTCTGTCTTGCGCTTGTTTCCTTTCTCGATTCCTCTCCTTTCTGATGGATATTTTCTACTCACTTCCTTGTCTACCCAGCTTCACAGAACACCTGTAGAATCAAAGTAGCATAACACTATCCAAGAACATAGATCTATTGTCATAAACAATATAGGACCAGATATATATTGACCACACAAATGCACATAACATCAATCATACAATAATGTGGAGGAAAACTTGAATAGCTTTATTGATAATCAAGAAAGAGCAAAGAGGATTACAACCAATTGTTCTGACCCAGCAACATCCTCTCAGCAAGAAAGCCCTTCTTCACCTCATGAAAAGCTTAGATTACCCAACACTATGATATTGCACCAAGAAACCAGTAGCACTTCCTTACAAGATACAAAATTCCAGCCTCTAGATCTCTGGGATGAGGGATCCATATATAGATGTTTGCAAGGGGGCTGATTCAGCTTTTGAGAGTTGATTAGTGTCCTCTCTCTGATAGTTCTTGATTCCACTTGGAGATTGATGATCTCTTACTCATCCCTGGGCGAATGCAGAGAGGCAAGTGTCACAGGAGAAGTTTCTAGAAGATTCCATGATCCTCCACCTTGTAGATTGACCCTGCCATTTATCCACTCTCGCCCATCGCACCCCATAGAAGGGCTTTTCAAGATGCATCGCACCTACTGTGTGTATTTAGGTGGGATGCATCACACTTTGACCATGGAGCAGGTGAGATGGTCCAGGTTTGACCAGTTCTGAGCAATTTTTCATGGAGAACTTCTGAGAGAAGATGTAATCAGTTGACCTTGTTCTTTTAGAGGTTGGAACAACACTTTTAGGGACTTAGGAGCCTTTGGTTTATGGACATTTATGATTGGGGTTGCAGTGCCCAAAAATGTCTATAACAGTTGCCCCCTAAAGCATGAGGTCGTTAATCTGTTGATGTCGGGTGAAATGCTTTATCATGAGGATCCGAAGTTTTTTCAAGTTGGAAGGCGACCTATAGTAAGATACAATACAATACATTATCTTCATAACATTTCCATGATCTAGCTGAGGCGGGCATTCCCATGCTCAGCTTTATAAATTCATTTTCATGTACATAAGACAGACAATCGTGAGTGTAGACTGATGATTCTGGTAGAGCCATCATCCCTTAGATTGGATGATTATCTGTGCAGTAATGTTGTACATTTGATGTCTTTATTTTCCTGAATATATATCACAGCCTAGATGGATGGAACTAGATCCTGGGTATTTAATCTCGTTTGATCTTCACTCAAAGTACATGTCGATCCATGTGAGAGATGTTCTGGAGTCGAACATGGAAGGACATCGCTTGATTACCAGCCAATGATGTAAGCTGTTAATAGGCGCGAGAGGAATCACCAATAATGATGATGACCTTCAAGGTACTACAGTACAATTCACATGGTGTGAATAAGGGACTTGGCGTCGAACACCATGCAAAATCTTTCGGTCGAAGGCCATTGATGTAAACCTGTCGCCGGAAGTGAGAAAATTACCATTGAGGCATGCAAGCTTCAAAGTACTGAAAGGGTTGTTCCTAGATCGACTTCTTGGATAATGAGCTAACGTCGACAAGAAGCGATCCATCATAGGAGGGCCTTAATGAATCCCACATCAATGACACGAAACGGAGCAAATGATTTTAATGGAGGTGAAAACGATCTGGTGATATAAGGTTCAGGGTGGCGGTCATGAAAGAATGGAGTGTGAATGTATTACAGTGGGTGAGACACAGGTGAATTCTCCAAGCGACTTCTCTTGAACATATCGGCAACATTGACATGATGGATTGGTAGCATTAACCCCAAATATGGATGATGTGATGGAACCATGGTGATGTGACCAGTGAATGGAACAACCCAACCCGACTCGGATGCGGAGTGAAAGTGTCATGTTCAAGAGCGACTTGCTACCGATAAGTTTCTTCAAGTTTTCTTCCCAATTTTCCCCAGTCATTGCTGACCAGTACCTCTTTATTTTTGTCAAGCTTAAGGAGGATAACATATGCTTGTTCTATAATTCGCCCTTCGGGGAAACCCATCACTATGTTTTAACGAGCCTAGCGATAGTGAAACTCGTTCTTGTCTGTAAGGACAAGTTTGTCACTATTCGGTTTTAATGAGTTTAATGACAAGGATAATTTGGTCCTTTTCAATTTTAGAGAGTCTGAAAAGGGACGTAGAGAAAACTCCAATAATCCTTTTTCATCATATAATCCCTCGAGTCCAAAAAAGTATAAAACAATACAAAAGGGATGAATTTTCAGTACTTTTAACGAGCCGAACAAAACAAGCACTCGATCTTTTTGTGTAATAATCCCTCAAATCCAAAAAGATTAAAATCTAAAGGACGGATAGCACTTCCAGTCCCTTTAACGAGCTGGAGAGGCCAATTGCTCGGTAATCTTTTCATATTTTACGAGTCAGTTGAAAAGAGCTCAAAGGAGACTCGTTTTTGGACGAACGAGTGATAAATTCAGGTAGCAGCTAATTCCAGGTAAGGTTTGGAATTTTCCAATCACGACAGTGTCACAAGGAAGGCTAACAGGATCACTCTTCACAGTTGTTCCTCAAAAAGGGTAAACAATCAAATGGAGGTGAATGATCGACCAATACAGAGTGGAGGTGATGATGAGAACACGACCAAGGCTTCAAAGGCTGATGGTAATACATTCACAATGGTTATTAACCGGAGAATGGTTCATTTTTTAATGAGCTTAAACTCTGGGGGAACATTTGCTCATTGCTTATGTTTATTTTTTAACAAGCTTGAATTCCGCGTTAAAACTGCTCGATACAATGGTCATTGATTGTCTTGATTTTACCATTGACAACTTTGTTCTTTCAAAGGTTGTACTGCTTGCTCAATTGCTTCATCAAACTAGTTAGAAACGAACAATACATGTTTGAAAAATGAGTTAAAACACTAATATTTTACTTGAATTACACGAAAAGTAATTTTAAAGTGCTTTTTACCTCTCATTTTACCATTTCATTTGAAATTTGGTTTGTTGGAGCTTTGGAGGTGCTTTCCCCCTTGATTTTCACTAGCTGATTCCGGGAGATTCTGTGGACAATTCTCGGCGCCGTCTGGACCAGGTAGGAGCTAAACCTGAGCTCTTTAATTTCATCCTTTCCATTTTGCATTCTGAACATGTTTTCTGGTTTTTCTGAGCCTCTGGCGTTTGAAAAGCTCACCCTGGCTCCATCGCACCTCTTCTACATCGAAAGATGTGATGCATGTTGGCTTGGCCATTGTCCAGTCAGCATGCATCCCACCTAGAACACTGTTGGGGGTGCGATGGGCGCAAAGAGGGCCATTTATGCACAGTTTTTCATGGAAATTTTTGCCTGTTTTTCACCAAATTATGATCTTGACTCTTCTCTTGTTTGTTTCAGAGATTCATTGGAGCAAAATGCCTGTTACATGGTGAGAACGTGAGCATGAAGAAGAGGACATGCTTGCTTTACATGATCCGGTTACGGTAAATGCACTGCGGAACTGTGGCCTGTTCAAGTTTTTCTGCATCTCTTGCATGAGGCAACAAATCAACTTGTTGCAATATTTTCTTGATGCATGGGATCCTACCACCCAGGTGTTCCAAATTAGGGGCAAGTCCATCCCCTTGACTTTCGTGGACATCTATTTTTTGACCAGCTTATCGAGGCGGGGTGTCCCTATCTCATTATCAGGTTCGGCCCGTGGGGGTGAATCTATGAGAGATTACATTCACAGGTATTGTAGAGAGGGATCTTAGCCGAGTAAGGCCAGCAAAATCATTATCCGAGATGTCACTAACAGGTCCCTGAGGACAATTCTGTTCACTTTTGCTAGATTGCCTGGTAGTGCGGCACTTCACGTGGCCAACAGGTCATATATGCAGTACGCCTTGGAATGCCTTGAACCAAAGGTGTTCAACTGGTGTGATGCAGTACTCTCTGTGATGAAAGAATAACTGACCAAGGTGAAAAATGGAAGATTGAAGAAATTTGGATATGGTTCTATATTGACATCTTTCGCCTTGGAAAAGACCCCGCTGATGCAGCCGCAGTATGTTTCACTTGGTTTACCTCCACCGACTGAGCCACGGATGTAGAGATGGGTCGACCTTATGGCTAGACATGTTGGTCAGTCCCAGATTTCCTTCTCTGATACCTTTTTCGAGTGGTTCAACCGTCAAGAGATGGTTTTTTCCGAGTATCCATATGCCGGTATGGATTTCCGGGGTGATCCGATTTTGGTACTGCCTGCTGGCGAGCACTGGGGTGTCATCGGTAAATTCTCTGACCATATCTTTGTTTATTGTTTCCCTTTATAATGTTCTTGTGCTTTCTTCTATCAGGACTAATAAAAACTCAAGTGCTCATGCAGATGTTGAACCAGTTCGACCAGTAGTACGCCTGAGAGTGCCAGCTGCCGCTCCAGCAGGAGAGGGTGCGGGAAGGGCTATCCTTCCCGACCTTGATGTGGTCGATATTGTTTCAGCATTGCAGGATCAGGTCGAGGGCCTTACTCTTGGTATTCCAAACGTGAGGACTGATGAGCTACCCCTGAGGCTGCAGCGACATACTACTGGTGTGCCGAGTCGGTGGACTAGGCTTTTACGCATGATTGCACAAGCGGTGACTTGTTATCACTAGCATCATTAGACTAGGGTGCCCCCTAGCATTTTGAGTTTTGGGTCATTTGACCAATTTTGTCTTGGTTACAGAACATTATTTGTAAACCATAAACATTCATATATATATTTTTTATTTTCGGAGTTTTATTTTGGTTAAGTTACATGATCCTGATGCAAATACTGATGAAATGCTTCTTTTTATAAATGTTGCAAATGTCTATCTAACACATAATTTGCCAATGAGTCTGTTAATGTGTTTAAGTTTCTGGAAATATGCCGATATTGAATAAAATCAAATTGCCTTTCCAAAATCTTGACCCTTAGGAACATGCGATAGATAGCTGGATTTCGGACGGAGTAGATACCAGTCAGTTGCAGTATGACAAGCTGTGAGTCTAGCCTGACGACAAGTCAGCTTATGCCATGTGTGATGGCATCATAGAGAAGTTCTATCAACACGCTATATTCAGCGATGTTATTTGTTGACCGACCAATACGTACCCCTCTGAAACTTACTAACTTGCCGCTTGGATCAAAAATGGCCCAGGCTGCAGAAGATAGATTCCGCGAACTACGACTCGCTCCGTCGGCATATCCAACAAAAGATTCCAATAGGTTCGACATCTGTGACAAATGTAAAAAGTGGATTACTTGACCAAAACAATTACTCTTAGCAAAAACAAAAATGTAACAAAAGCATATAGGTTACCACACTGAATCATGCGTAGTAACGCTTAAGGTACAACCCGTTACGGGGTTGCGCCAGTGGAATCCCGTCATAATCCATTAACTCGTAGGCTCCTTTTGCTAACACTCGCTTAACAATATAGGGGCCCATCCATAAAGACTTGAACTTACCTGCTCCCAATTTATCAGATTCCTGGTCATAAAGTAAGACCAAGTCACCTTCTGAGAAGACACGGGGTTTGACATTCTTGTCAAACTGCGCCTTGACTCGTTTCTTATGGGCTTCATTAGCCAAAGCGGCATCACGACGGGTTTCATCCAATTGGATTAGTTCCAAGAAACGAGCCTCCTCTTTTGAAGTTCCGGGGAGAAGGTCGACTGCGAGTTTGAGGGACGAGATTTCACACTGAACTGGTAAGATTGCTTCTAGGCCATACACGAGTTGAAAAGGTGTGAACCTGGTTGCATTCCTTACCGACGTTCGGTATGCCCACAAGACTGATTACAGGATTAGGTGCCAACTCCTTTTGTGGACTCCAATCATCCTTTGCAGCATCTGCTTCAGGACTTTGTTGATTGCTTCAACTTGTCCATTGGCTTGCGGGTAATATGGAGTAGAGCTGTCGTGGGACAACCCTAATTTGGTAGCTAGTTCAACCATCATGTGATTGCGAAAATGTGATCCATGATCTGTGACTATAGCCTGTGGAACGCCGAATCTGGCGACTACATGATTAAAAAAGAAAAGGGCAGTTGTTTCACCAGTGTTATATAATGTAGGCATCGCCTCAGCCCATTTGGTAAAATAGTCTACGGCAACTATGATATACCCATGCCCCCTGGTCGAGGTGGGGTTACATGTCATGAAATCAATGCCCCATTTAGTGAATGGCCCAACAGCAACTATCGGTTGCAGAGGAGCGGGTGGTTTTCTGGTTTTTCTATCGAAAATTTGACATGCACGGAAACTTCTGACTGCGGTTATGCAGTCTTTGAACATTGTTGGCCAGAAGTATCCTGCTCGTAAAAAATTTTGCGCTGTAGCATAACTAGATTGATGCCCCCCACACGCGCCTGAATGGAAATCATTCAGGACTTTTTCGGCCTCCTCGTGGGTGAGGCACCTTTTCAGAACTGTATCGACACCACGATGGTAGAGTGTATCACCGACAATCATGTAGTCTTTTGATTGGTATCGAATACGTTTTTGTTCCGAGCGGGAGGTATTAGACCTATATTTCTGGGTTTGGAGATAAATGATTATATCCCCATACCACGGATTGCTTGAAGATATCAGAAACAATGATTCATCCACGATGGTTTCTTCGGATGTTTCATCATTGGACGATGATGGGAGATCGCATAGTAATTCCACGAGAATCAGGGATTTCTTTGGTTTGGATTTTACGAATTCCAGATCAAACTCTTGGAGAATTGCTATCCATTTTGAATATTTGCCCCCCAGCAACTGTCGCGACAATATATAAGTCATGGGGTTGCAATCTGACAAAATGGTAGTTTTTCGAAAGAGGACATAATGTCGAAATCTCTGTATCGCTTGAACAGCTGCGAGAGCCAGCTTTTCAACATAGGAATACTTGCTTTCTGTATCATTTAAGTTCCTACTCAAATAATATATAGGATGTTCAATTCCGTTGTCTTCTTGAACTAAAACCATTGCGATGGTTGTATCCGCTGCAGCCAGATACAGGTTAAAGTCTTTTTGATAATCAGGAGCGTACATTAATGATGCTTTCATTAGGGATTCTTTTAAAGCATCAAAGGAAGCTTGCGCGACCTGATCCCAGACGAAGGGCACTTCCTTTTTCAATAGACATGTATAACCTTTAGCAAGTTCGGCATAATTTGGAATGAACCTCCTCAGAAAGTTTGCTTTCCCTTGGAGTTTCTAAATCTGAAGCAAATTTGAAGGTCGAGGCAAATTTATGATTGCCTGAACCTTACATGGGTTGAGACAAATCCCATCCTTTGAGACTACAAAGCCAAGCAAATGACCAGAACTGACACAGAACACACATTTGTGTGGATTGAGTCGTATCTTGTAGTGTCGGCAACGTAGAAATATCGCTCTCAAATGCTGCGGATGATCAGTCCGCTTTCGCGAATGAGCCAGAAGGTTGTCGAGATATGGTTGAACGATGCTTTTGATGTCTTGGAATGCATAATTCATTGCCCTCTGAAATGTTGCCCCTGCGTTCTTTAAACCAAAGGGTAATTTGCGATATGCAAGTGTGCCCCACGGACAAATAAATGGAGTCTTTCACTGGTCTTGTGGGTGGATATTTATTTGATTATACCCGGAGAATCCATCCATAAATGAAAATATTTCACATCCGGCGCATTCATCAATTATATGGTCAATAAAGGGTGTAGGGTAGTTGCCTTTCAGACAAGCTTGATTTACATCCCTATAATCGACACACACTCTAATCGTTCCTTGTTTTTTCATCACAGGAACAATGTTCGATACCCAATCGGTCAGAGGAACCAGGTATATAAAACCAGCATGGAGAAGTTTCTCAACTTCTACCTTGATGGCAGCGGCTTTCTTGGGGTGCACCTGTCGTAGCCATCGTCGTACCAGTTTGACATCTGGATACATCTTGATTTCGTGTTCAACTATACTCGAGTCAATGCCTGGCATTTCATCATATGACCAAGCAAAGACATCTCTGAATTCGTGAAAGAGAGCATTATATATTTCCAATTCTGAAGGAGAACAACATTTTCCAACATAAATATTCTCTACAACATCCGTTTTGGTCGAGATATTTATGGCGATAGTCTCTTTAATATTGGACAAGTTTCGCTCGGAATCCACCGTGTTTACAGTATTTGATAGGAAATCAAAAATTGAAGGATGATGAAGGTTATCAGGAGTATCTTCTTGACAATGCGGAAGATGGGAACGATGGTGGTAATATTCCCATGGCGCAATTGTCATTGACTGAACAATTCATTCGTCGGTGTAATGCACTTGTGACCAAGGATCTGAAGGGGTGCCATATTCCTTAGACCTATCTATCCAAACGCTCGACGAGAGTTGATTTGGGTTTGCCTCCCATGTCAAGAACATTGATTGCTACAAGTTTCGCTCGGAATCCACCGTCTTTACAGTATTTGATAGGAAATCAAAAATTGAAGGATGATGAAGGTTATCAGGAGTATCTTCTTGACAATGCGGAAGATGGGAACGATGGTGGTAATATTCCCATGGCGCAATTGTCATTGACTGAACAATTCATTCGTCGGTGTAATGCACTTGTGACCAAGGATCTGAAGGGGTGCCATATTCCTTAGACCTATCTATCCAAACGCTCGACGAGAGTTGATTTGGGTTTTCCTCCCATGTCAAGAACATTGATTGCTACAATATTTCTATTGGGCTTGGAGGCAATACCTGCGGATGATCCATGTTAATATCATTTTCTGAGATCTTTTGAGTCGAAGATATCATATTGCAGGTTCCTACCATCGCCACTTCCGCCATATTGATTGGAGGTGGGAGGGAAAAAGTCCCCATTAATATAGGGTCTTTTAGTAGGCCTACTCCGATATTTTGAAGCGAATGGGGGCTTCCATGGATCATCGGAATGCTTCCCGTAACTTGGGAACTATTGGGGAGAAATGTTTGTTGGTCGATGATTGTAATTCCTCCTTGAAAAGGAAATGAAATCTTTCTAAAGTAGGTCGACACAACCGCAGCCATAGCATATATCCATGGTCTTCCCAGTAGGATGTTGTAATCGAGGTTTCCGTCGATTACTTCGACATCTATTTCTACTGTTTTCCCCCCTAGTTCGACTTGCAAGTTACTTAGAATACCATACGGGGTATATGTTCATCCGTCAAATGCTTTTAATGTCGTTGAAGATCGTGACAAGGTTGGAGATCCTAAAGTTTTCCAGCAACTCATCGACATAATACATGTAGATGCCCCCTCATCAATGATTGTTCGATGAACAGTTTTGTTGAGGGCTTTCACCTGAATGAGGAAAGCTAGTTGAGCTGGTAACTGAGGATCGTATCCTTTGTGATTAAAGGACACCAGATTAGAATTGTTTAGGTCTATCCCACCTATAGCTGACAATAAAGCCTACTTTTGGGATGGGCAATTCTGTAGTACTTCAAGTGTCGACATAGCAGATGGCGATTGGGCCAGATATTCTACTATGTTATAATGTTGTGCTGCTCTGGCACGAGGATTAAATGTCAACTTGTGTACTACTCCCTTTGGTAGTTTTATTGTTAGCTCTGGAATGATGGGCGGCGCAACTTCTGTCGAAGTTGTTGTCGAACTACTAGGTTGATCCTTATCCATGTTGTTCGACAACTGTGGATTCTCGTAATCTTTATTCCTTGTCGATATCAAAGCATCATTTTGTTGTTTCGAAACCGACAACATCAGTACTTGGGACGGGGAAGCATTTTCACTAGCAACCAAATTTGTCCCTGGATTTGGAAACGGATCAGTTAATACCGCCGAGGCTTTTGAATTCTTGAAGAATCTTTTAAGCTCAGCTTTATGTGGACAATCTCTTGTCCAATGATCCTCATCACATATTAAGCATGGACTTTTTGGTTTCCTATCTCCAGGAGGGTTTGCAGAAGAATTTTCAGGTGATGATTCCTCCTGTTTCTTCTTCTTCCCTTTGTTTTTATTCTTACCTCCTGGTTGCTTGGTTTCTTTGCCTTTATCAGTCAAGACAGCATTTACTTCCAAGGCGAGAAGATCTTCTTTTGCATTTTGACTGGAAATCTTACGGGCCTTTTTAGATATAGCCTTCATCGATTTCGTGTATGTTGTGCCAATCACGCCATTGCCGGCATGAGAGTCATTATTCCATTTATGAGGAGGAGGGATGAAAAATTCTGGTCTGGAAGCGTAAGGGATTTTATCGTAGAGCGTGCCATACTGGGTATAAATCAAGTCTAAATATTTCGCACGAGCAATTACTTGCTCTTCAATGACGACTCCTCCTTTTGCCACATATTCTGTAATGGAAGGTAATAATGACTTAATAAACCATTCAGCTAAAAGCTGATCAGGAACATACGTTTTTACCATTCTACTATGACGTCGCCACTCATGAATATGATTGGATATGTGAGTGGTCATTGTTTGATTGAAATTAGTAAGAAGTTCTGTTCCCATTTCGTACCTTATCAGTAGCTAAAAATGGGTTTAAAAGGTTGTGGCTAGGGCACTGAAGTTGTTAAACGAAGCTCCAGGTAACTCGATATACCACTTTGTTGCCGGACCAGTTAACGTCCTCTGTGAAAGGCGAAGTCTAATCGAATCATCGTTTAGGGTGTTTGATGAACACCACAGATGAAACGTCATCACATGATTCGACGGCTCTTCACCCGGATTTCCATTAAATTTAGGAATATCTGACGGGAGTTTATGCAGAATCGTTGGCCACCAAGGGGCGTAAGCAATTGGATCGTTTGTTAGCCGATTTAGATCTGGTAACTCTAAAGTTGCCACAAAGGGTAACTGTTGATTCAGGTTTGGTGAAGCATACCCAGGATATGACGGAATTGCCTAAGCAGTTGGTCTTTGCATACCAGCATAATGCATTTGATGCTGGTAACTTTGGTAAGGTTGATGGACATAACCATTATAGAATGTTTGATTTTGACCGTTTTGAATATACGGCTACCCACCATTTGCAAAGATTTGTTGCTCAAATCCTTGGTATACTTGTTGGAATTGCGGTTGTTGGTATTGCACCAGCCATGCTTGCGAATCCATGTGCTATTGTCCAATACTGACCGTTTGACCAAGATGAGGGGTAATTGTACCCGTTTGGGCCTATGTCATTCCACTAGTTGGAGATTATGGTTGAGTCGTAAGGACAAGAGGCTGTTGCATTACAACCTGAGAAACCTGAGGTTGGCATACAACAGGCAACGCTTGTACTTGCGACACCATCACAATAGCCGGCGTAGTTGGTATATTTGACATAGGTAAACATTGTTGCATCAAATATACAACTCTTGGTTGTTGAGGTAGTATTGGCACCCAACCGCTAGATGTAATTCCAGCATAACATGAATTTTGTTGTGAACTCACGTATGGTTGTCCTCCCGAAGGTGACAATGAAAGGGTATATTGCCCCCCATACGGCGATAATACGGTACTCAAAGGAATTTTTTGTCCTTGAGAACCGGACTACCCAAATTGACACCCTGGAGGATCAATTTGCTGAGACTCAACATAAGAGTTCCCGGATACTATTCCGGATGAACAAACAGGAACAGACCATACTGTCGAAATAGCCCCTAAGTGGGCCCCTTCTAGCGATTGAGAGCTAGTTGGGATAGATGGTATGCCGACGAACATTGTTGGAGTGACAGCAGGAAGTTCTGTCGTCGCTGTGTCGGATGACACAATCCTAGATGTCGACGGTTTTTCAGACATTTCTAGTCTATCCAAAAGATTGCCTAGCGATTCTACAGGAGCTTCCGATAACGGTAGACTAATTTTTGATGAAGAAGGATATAGGGTGATCCCGACTCCAAACTACGATGGAGTACTAGATGGGGGATCCTCCACAATCTCTTCTATAGCAATCAAACCAGGTGGAAGAGGTAGACCGTCAGGTCCGTAGAATATTTCTGGTGCCGAAGAAGGTATAGAATCTGCAGCGATAGATGTTTGGGGAATAACACCTTCTGAATCAGCTGTAGCTGGAGCTGGTTCAGTAATACAAGTGTTTACCTTCACACTAGGATCAGGTCTGTTGTCCTTTGGTGGCGGCTGAACTTCTTCTGTAAAGGCAGGGATACCAGAAATGTTTGGAGTAACCGGAGTCTCCGATGGTGTTGGAACACTTTTTCTAACTTTACCAGGGGATTTGGAACCGGTTAAACGAGTTCGCTTTGTCTGTAACAGTTTCGATTCTGGAGACAAAGACGGTTGACTCGTAAGCCTCCTCGAATGATGGGGTTTCAATTGAATTTCTTCCACGATTGCAGATTACTCTATCAACTAAAAATCAAGGGGAAGTATGTTTCCGAATTAGATGAATTTTAGACGCTTTGACACAACTTTTTTTTTCAATTTTTAAGAGTCGAGAAAAAACAAAAGATGACTCTAGTCGCCTTCGAAGTTTAATGAGCCTGAAGTGACAAGTGCTCAGATGGACCTTTTCCTTTAAGGAGTCTGAAAAGGAACGAAAGCGACTGCTCTAGAAACCTAGACAGAGGGATTACCAAACCAATCGCAAAACTGCAAAATACTTTTTACGGTACGGCAGTCAATCTTCCCGAATGCTGTGTTCAGTGCATAGCGATCGATAGGGTGACAAACACGGCTTCCTATGGATAAAGGATAAATCCTATTGTGGCTCTCCCAATATATACTCGATGGTACGTGGGAGCACAAGTCCCTACTAGCACTTATCATCCCAAGGTGGAGGAATCACCCAACCAACAATGAGAACAATAGTTACCAAGCTTAACGACGCTGGAATACGTCTCTAGCCTAGACTTCTAGATGTTGTGCGTTAGGTTCCAAAGCGTTTTTAGGTTCATTAAATTTATTTTACAGTTGATCTTGCTTAAGAAATTTGCCTTTCAGGTTCACCATGTGATGTAGATGTACAATTCCTAAAATGCAATCTAAGATGATAAACAGTCGTTTAATCTTCTTTTTGCAATGAAAATCCTAGCTACTAAGGAAAGAGAGATGGCATTCTTTCAACATAGAGCAGAAAGCACACACTATATGCACTGTCCTAGATCAAACCAACAAACAGTCTAAATGAAAATGCACGTGCATGTATTTGTTTTCAGCCTTCTTAATGTGTGAACGATAAAAAGAAAGCTAAGCGCAAATCTGAATTATTTTTCAAAGCGAGTTACTAACAAGTTTCTTTTCAAGACAAAATGAGGACAATGAAGACACTTTGCGATTTGGAAATGAAAACTTGTTTTTGACACTTGAAAAACTACTAATTCAAATCAAATACAAGAGTAACAGTGTAATCGACTATCAAAAACAATCAGATTCTCTTCTATGATTGAAAACGACACTTGCGACACTTTCAAATCAAGAAACAACAGTACGATTACGCTACTTCTTTGTAAAAGAGAACTGAAAATGGCTCAAAATACATAAAAACATTTACAGTCCTTTGCACAATAGAGGCAGAATAATGGCAAGGAAGGGGGTTTCAATCAGAGGTGTACTGACTACAGGCAGCAAAACTCTTGAATAGAGATGAAAAGAGTGAACACAGAAACCAAATCTAGGAGCAGGAAAGGCCTTATCTAATCAGCGCACCTGTAACATAGTGAACTGGAGATGCAGTGAACCTACTACACTCAGGAAGTGCGATGCATCTAGAATTCACAAAAGAGACAGTGCGCTAGACCAAGGACGAGACTTTAACTCGGTTCCAGGTCACAGTTTGCAGCTCAGTTTAGGGATTTAGGCCGAGCAAGTGGTAATCAGTAAATCAATCATAGGGGTAGATCTAAAGAGGTTACTAGAGCCACCACAAGGGCAATTAGAGAACTTTTAAATCAATTGTTCAATTCATAAACAAAACCTGAAGATAGACTAAAGCAGCATTGATCTACTTTGCACTTGCATAGAAAATGCAGTTCGAAGGCTAGCTGGCTTAACTTCAGGCTCCGTCTGTAAGTTTATAAAGTAAACAAATGTAGATAAACAAACAATCTATTCGCTCCCCAGCGGAGTCGCCATTTTGTTATCGGGAAAACTAGTGTCTATGCAGAGCTGCTAGTCCCACTAAGGCTGGTAGCTACCTTAGAAACAAACAAACTAAAACTACTTTCGTTTTCCTTTATGAGAAATAGATAAGAGGGGAATAAGGAGACCAACCTCTGTCTTGCGCTTGGTTCCTTGCTCGATTCCTCTCCCTTCTGATAGATCTTTGCTACTCACTTCCTTGTCTACCCAGCTTCATAGAGCACCTGTAGAATCAAAGCAGCATAACACTATCCAAGAACATAGATCTATTATCATAAACAATATAGGACCAGATATATATTGACCACACAAATGCACATAACATCAATCATACAAGAATGTGGAGGAAAACTTGAATAGCTTTATTGATAATCAAGAAAGAGCAAAGAGGATTACAACCAATTGTTCTGACCCAGCATCATCCTCTCAGCAAGAAAGCCCTTCTTCACCTCATGAAAATCTTAGATCACCCAACACTATGATATTGCACCAAGAAACCAGCAGCACTTCCTTACAAGATACAAAATTCCAGCCTCTGGATCTCTGGGATGAGGGATCCATATATAGATGTTTGTAAGGGGGGTGAGTCAGCTTTTGAGAGTTTATTAGTGTCCTCTCTCTGATAGTTCTTGATTCCACTTGGAGATTGATGATCTCTTACTCATCCCTGGGCGAATGCAGAGAGGCAAGTGTCACAGGAGAAGTTTCTAGAAGATTCCATGATCCTCCACCTTGCAGATTGACCCTGCCATTTGTCCACTCTCACCCATCGCACCCCATAGAAGGGATTTTCAAGATGCATCGCACCTACTGTGTGTATTTAGGTGGGATGTAGCGCACTTTGACCATGGCGCAGGAGAGATGGTCCAGTTCTGAGCAGTTTTTCATGGAGAATTTTTGGGAGAAGATGTAATCAGTTGACCTTGTTCTTTTAGAGGTTGGAACAACACTTTTAGGGACTTAAGAGCCCTTGGTTTATGGACATTTATGATTGGGGTTGCAGTGCCCAAAAATGTCTATAACACTAGTTTCATCTCTTCTTGTCATTGTTGGGGTCACTTCTGCGCTCTGGTTTTTTCTTATGGTCCTATAGGCCCATCGAACCACTGGTATGCGCAGGTCCCAGTCAATTCGTCTCACCTAGTGAACTCTATTCATGACTCCATATAGCTTTTTGAATACTAGATCATGGAATATTTGTGGAGTGCGTCATCTTTCTTGCTACCACATTGGGTCCTGATTTTTGATGCCTAGTTTGGGACGTGCTTGCACAGCACACGTCTGCACCCATCGACATAGGTGGGTGTGTAGACTGCTTTGTCTTGGTTGCACAGCTCGAGTTCGTCGTTGGGGACTTCTAAACTGTAAGTGCATCCATCTTCTACATACATGCCAGTTCCCCATAGTCCCCTAATGTGTATTCCACCATCATGGGGGTGTCACATGGAATGCCCATTCCAACGCACCGTACCGCTTCTATTCCAGTACTGCACTTTCAAATTTACCTAAGAATTCATCCACTCCTATTACCCCGTCATAGGTTGGCAATTCCCTTGCTTCGGTCATCACACACTGCAATGATCTAATCATCATGTTGCAATTTAGTGTTGTTACTTCATGCAACTGGTTCTTCCAGCGTTCTATTTCTTCATCTGAGTCTGAAGTATAGGAACTCTCACGCTCCCATGAGATTCTCCCATCTACTATCAGGTTCACCCAATCCTGGTCTTGCGTTGTTATTTGGTAAATGTGATCTAGCTCATCATCGTTGTCATTATCGCGCACAGGTTCAGTGTAGCGTGCCCCTTCGGCTGGATTTAGCGAAACTACTACGCGTAGAGACTTTTTCTCAAATATCATCTTTTTCTTCTTCAAGTTGATGACTCCATTCATATTAGTGGCCCAGTCTATTCCTAGCAACGTGGGATAAGGATTATTGTCATCAACAATCTCTATTACTTCAAAGTCTGTCTATGTGCTCGCGCCTTCAATATCCATTGTTACCCCTTGCAACCTCCCCATGGGCAAGATCTTTTGTTTGTTTGCCATCCGTAATTGAATAGGGGACCACTGCAATGCGGGCCTGCCCATGCATTCCCATGTCTGTTTTGGTAACACATTCACATCCGAACCCAGGTCTAGAATTCCCTGATCCATTTCATATTCGCCAATCTATGCCGTTAATTTCATCTTCCCCCCAATGCGCAATGCATGCTTTCCCAGCTTCTGGACTACGCGTGGTTCCCTTGATCTTGCGCATCTAGTCCTTTAACTACCTTATTATCACGCAGCAATTTCATGCATGTCCCTAAAAAGGTAGTTAGCATAGAAGGATCGATTCCTAGGTCTGGTTGATCCTTACTACCTGAAGCAGAGGCTTCCGCAAAGCTCTTCTTAGCTTCCATAAATGTCTCCTTTATGTATTCCAAGTCAAACTCAAGTTCCTTTGTAGGAGCCTTGTGAACCCATGTATCTTCCTCGAGCTGCTTCCCTTTATCTTCCCCTATGGTCGCGCCACTTCTGAGCATCATGTTCATGTTGGGGTCTTTTTCGCATGGTTTAGACCTCAACATTTGGATATTCTGAGTCAGAGTAGGTTGTAGTACCTCTTCTCGTGCATCTGCACGATCAACGTAGGAAAATCTACTACTTCATGATCAAACTGAGAATAGCACGAACAATATATTCTCGTTGGGTTGGTACAATCGCAAGTGTAGTGCCCTGGTCCTCTGCAATTGTAACAAATTAACTGTCCGCAGCCCCTTCCTGGTCCCATTCCTCCTCGTTCCCAACCTCGTCCTTGAAATCTAATGTGCGCCATCCCCGTTGTTGGGTCAAGGCCTCGCATTTCCATCTGCATTCTATATGCTGGGGTCTGCTCCATCATTAACTCGTAGCTGCAACAAGTATGCTCATCGTGGCCCACCGATCTACAAAATTTGAAAAATAGCTGTTGGGGAGTCTGTGTATACTTCTGCAAAAAATGACTATTGTCCATCGTGTGCTTTCCTCCTATCTGACAGATCGCACACCAGAGCATGGGCGTCGCACTTGTCCCTGCCTGTGCCTATGGTCTCAATAGTATTAGTCCCCTTCCTGCCAAGTAGTTCGCAAATACTGGATAGTGGTCTTTGTTGTGGCCTTGGCCTTTGCATTTTATGCACCACACTTCTTTGCACACCTCTGGCCGTGGCCCTATCCTTCTTCAAACTCTACATATCCAAGCATAGATTATATAATTGTGCATGGATTTGTTGGACTCCCAACCCCGGATCCTGTATCGATGTTTCATGCAACCTCAACGCCATTTCTAATGCTTCGGCCTGGGTTGAAAGCTTCTATTGTGACAGCACCATCCTGAAGTGTGGTGTCAAAGACGCCACAAACCACACGCGGTGTTGCGCATCTGTTATCATCATATTGGCCTCACAGATCATACTTTTCAATCTCTGTTCCAGATCCTAGGGGTTCTCGCCTGGAAGCATCACAATCTCTTTAAATCCGATGATTGACTGTATCTCTGATTTCGGCCAGCTAAATTCTTTGTTCAACGGATTTTGGATCTTCGCTATTCTTGGATTTGGGTGATCATTTGAGTGCTTGATATACCATGTTAGCGTGTGATCCTGTAGCACGCTCACCAATGTGGC
This sequence comes from Pinus tabuliformis, assembly GCA_031772625.1. NCBI lineage: Eukaryota > Viridiplantae > Streptophyta > Pinopsida > Pinales > Pinaceae > Pinus > Pinus tabuliformis. The sequence goes on from CM062819.1 coordinate 202,404,832, forward strand.
CTTCTTAATGTTGTCATCTGTGACCCCTTGTGCTTCCCACACCACTCTTACCACGAACCAGAACTAGTCTGGATCCTCATTCCCTACTCCTCTAAATACGGGTAGCTTGATTACGCTCACCATGCTGAACCGTGGGGGTGGTGGAGGTGGGGTGGGTGAAGATGGAGGTGAAGTAGGTGAAGCAGGTGATGGTGTAAGTGGAGGTGATAACTGCAGAATGCGTTGCTTATCAAACTGAGCGCACTTCTCGAAGAAACCTGAGCTTGCTCTTCCTCACTCTCTCATGAAGGTGAAATTAAAGGATTGCTTCCTAATCCTTTGGTCCCTTTGTAGATCCTTCCACTCTGTGTCATTCCAATCATTAATGTATTCGCATAACCCGCTTTTCACATAATAGCATCTTAATCTAGGTATTTAGGGATTTGATGTACCTACCTTGTGGTCCCTTGAGAAAACATCATTCTGCTTCGCTATAGCTCACGGTTGTGTCTATCGTGAACTCAGTGATAAGTCCCCCTATTATTCGGTCGAGCCAATGGTCCATGACCCACGCGATCTTATCTTCTGATGCTTCTAGCCTGCGCACTAACTCCAAAGTCCACACTATCGTTTGATCGAGCTTGTACCTTCCCTGGCTATCAGCTAGCCTCATGATCCACTCGTATAGTTCCAAAGAGAAGGATGCTAAGAAGATCTCATGGACTTCCGTACATACATAGCGATCCAGCCACCTTTTCTCAGATATCTGCAAAGTTCTATTTTCCTGTGTCACGAACTCGTGAAGCTTCTTATCCAACCACTCTTTAATTTCCTTCTTCATAGGATTCCAGTGTTCTGACATCAGACATCCCTTAGGTAGATCGTGGTCCTGACAACGGAACCATTTGTTGGCTTGTTGGGGCCTGACCCAGGATTAGAAGTGATTTAGCCAAACAAATCCTAAAAATACCAGCCCTTTCGAAAACATTCCATGGTGTGCAGACTAAGGTCTCACCTGAGGTAGTATGGGAGGGTGCTAGAACTAGTTTTCCACACCCTAGGGATGTCTTGATGAAGTCTAGGAAGTTCGCAAACCAATCCTGCGTGCTCGCACTACTTCGCCCAGCTGTCTAACCTTCACATAGCTCTGTAAAGAGCGCGAAAAGGTGCAGTCTAGATCCTTTGTCCTTACTGCATTACTATTATAGATCTTAACTTAATTTTGTGGGCCCAATATTCTTATCAGTCATTCAATATTCATAGCAAGTGCGCACAATCATAAACTGTAAGGAGATGCATAAACATATAACAAAAGCATAAACATACAGATCTACGAATAGATGCACAATATTTCAGAATCAACTTAGCTTTTATTAAACTTCTATTCCGTTACAATCCCAACTCCGCCCTGCGCACTCAGCTGCAGGGGTCCGCGCACATAGCTACGGACTCTACCAGGCCTCTGGCACATAGCTACAAAGCCTCTCCTTACTACTACAACCCAAGACTTGGACTTACGGGCTCAGAACAAAATCCTTATTCAAAACCCCATAACCTTTCAGATCAAGACTAACCAAAAACTGATTTCTACACTTAGAGCCTCGCTCTATTTATACATTCCCATGGTCCACGGACCATGGTTAGGCCGACACATTCTATATTAAATTACAATATTTTAGGGCGGACAAGCCTAGACTCTCACGCTATGCACCCGCATTTCATGGGGTCTTACATTACTTTTGACCAAAATTCGGGCTACAAGCCCCAAAAACCCACTATGGGTGTTACAGGGAAAAGTTTCTATACAGAACTGCTTATCCCACTAAGGTGTGATAGCTACCTTAGAAACAAACAAAGTAAAGCTACTTTCATTTTTCCTTTATGAAAGATAGATGAGAGAAGAATAGAGGAGACCAACCTTTGTCTTGCGCTTGGCTCCTAGGTCGATTCCTCTCTCTTCTGATAGCCCTTCACTACTTGCTTCCTTGTACGCCTAGCTTCACAGAGTAACTGTAGAATTAGAGTAGCATAACACTATACAAAAACATGGATCTATAATCATAAACAATCTAGGATCATATGTAAATTGACCATACAAATGCATAAAACATAAATGACACAAGAGTATGGAGGAAAACTTGAATAGCTTTTATTGATAATCAAGAAAGAGCCAAGGGAGTTACAACCAGTTGTTCTGACCCAGCATCATCCTCTCAGCAAGTAAGCCCTTCTTCACCTCATTCAAAGCTTAGATCACCCAACACTATGATGTTGTCTCAAGAAACCAACAGTAATTCCTTACAAGATGCAAAATTCCAGCCTCTAGATCTCTGGGATGAGGGATCCATATATAGATATCTGTAAAGGAGATGAGTCAGCTTATGATTTGATTAGTGTCTTCCCTCTGATAGTTCTTGCTTCCACTTGGAGATTGATGATCTCTTACTCATCCTTGGTCGAATTCAGAGAGGCAAGTGTCACATGAGAAGTTTCTGGAAGATTCCATGCCTCTCCACCTCGCGGATTGACACTGCCATTTGTCACTTCTCGCCCATCACACCCCATAGAAGGGCTTTTTGAAATGCAACGCACCCACAGAGTGTACTTAGGTGAGATGCAACACACTTTGCCTATGGAGCAGGTGAAATGATCCTGTTTTGACCAATTCTGAGTGGTTTTTCATGGAGAACTTCTAGGAGAAGCTGTAATCAGTTGACCTTATTCCTTTAGGGGTTAGAACAACACTTTTAGGGACTTAGGAGCCCTTGGTTTATAGACATTTTATGCTTGGGGTTGCACTGCCCAAAAATATCTATAACAATTGCCCCCTAAAGCATGAGGTCGTTAATCTTTTTTGATGTCGGGTGAAATGCTTTATCATGAGGATCCGAAGTTCTTTCAAGCTGGGAGGAGACCTGTAATAAGATACAATACAATACATTATCTTCATAATTTTTTCATGATCTAGCTGAGGCGAGCATTCCCATGCTCAGCTTTATAAATTCATTTTCATGTACATAGGACAGACAATCGTCTGAGTGTAGACTGATGATTCTGGTAGAGCCATCATCCCTTTGATTGGATGATTATCTGTGCAGCAACGATGTACATTTGATGTCTTTATTTCCCTGAATATATATCGCAGCCCGGATGGATGAAACTAGATCCGAGGTCTTCAATCTCGTTCGATCTTCACTCGAAGTACAAGTCTGTCCATGTGAGAGATGTTCTGGAGTCGAACATGGAAAGACATCGCCTGATTACCAGCCAATGATGTAAGCTGTTAACAGGCACGCGAGGAATCACCGATAATGATAATGACCCTCAAGGTACTGCAGTACAATTCACGTGGTGTGAATAAAGGACTTGGCGTCGAACACCACACAAAATCTTTCGGTCGAAGGTCATTGATGTAAACCAGTCGCCGGAAGTGAGAAACTTGCCATTGAGGCATGCAAGCTTCAAAGTACTGAACGGGGTGTTCCTAGATCGACCTCTTGGATAATGAGCTGATGTCGACAAGAAGCGATCCGTCATAGGAAGGCCTTAATGAATCCCACATCAATGACACGGAACGGAGCAAATGATTTTAATGGAGGTGAAAACGATCTGGTGATATAAGGTTCAGGGTGGCGTCATGAAAGAATGGAGCGTAAATGTATTGTAGCGGGTGAGACACAGGTGAATTCTCTGAATGACTTCTCTTGAACATATCGGCGACACTGACGTGATGGATTGGTAGCATTAACCCCAAATGTGGATAGTGTGATGGGACCATGGTGATGTGACCGGTGAATGAAACAACCAAACCCGACTTGGATGCGGAGTGAAAGTGTCATGTTCAAGAGCGACTTGCTACCAACAAAGTTTCTTCAAGTTTTCTTCCCAATTTTTCCCCAATCATTGCTGACCGGTACCTCTTTATTTTTGTCAAGCTTGAGGAGGATAACATATGCTTGTTCTATAATTTTCCCTTCGGGAAAACCCATCGTTATAACGAGCCTAGCGATAGTGAAACTCGTTATTGTCTGCTATGGACAAGTTTGTAGCTATTAGGTTTTAACGAGTTTAACGACAAACATAACTCGGTCCTTTTCAATTTTAGAGAGTCTGAAAAGGGATGTAAAGGAAACTCCAAAATTCCTTTTTCGTCATCTAATCCCTTAAGTCCGAAAAAGTATAAAACAATACAGAAGGGATGAATTTTCCATACTTTTAACGAGCCGAACAAAACAAGCGCTCGATCTTTTTCTGTAATAATCCCTCAAGTCCAAAAAGATTAAAATCTAAAGGAGGGATAGCACTTCTGGTCCCTTTAACGAGCTGGAGAGGCCAATGGCTCGGCAACCTTTTCATATTTTACGAGTCAGTTGAAAAGAGCTTAAAGAAGACTCGGTTTTTTTTTTTGAGGAACGAGTGATAAAATTGGGTAGCAGCTGATTCCAGGTAAGGTTTGGAATTTTCCAATCACGGTAGTGTTACAAGGATGGCTAGTGGGATCACTCTTCGCAGTTGTTCCTCAAAAAGGGGTAAACAATCAAATGGAGGTGAATGATCGGCCAATACAGAGTGGAGGTGATGATGAGAACACGACCAAGGCTTTAAAGGCTGAAGTACTACATTCACGATGGTTATTTACCGGGAAATAGTTCATTTTTTAATGAGCTTAAACGTGGGGAGAAACATTTGCTCATGACTTATGTTTATTTTTTAACGAGCTTGAACTATGTGCTAAAACTGCTCGATTAATCCAGTCGTAAAATAAGAATGTCTCATATATGAAAACGGCAATTTTTTTGAGTTTTGTCCCACATCCTTTCTTTATGCAAGTTAGGAAACGACCAATCCTACGAGTTTAAAGGGTTAGAGGACCTACAAATTTAAAAAATAAATGGTCGCTCTTCTCTTGCACGCAAAAAGGTTTGCATGCCCCCAGGTATAAAATAAAGCTTCAAGGTCACCTTTCATTCTACCGACAAAACATTTGTTTTATTAGGAAAGGTCTACCTCTCTCAGGTTACCAAAGATTGTTCTATTCACACCGCAAACAAAACACTTTTTCGACGATGTCTACCGAAATAGACAAAGGTGAGACAATCCACTCACATAACTTTGACGAGGGAATCTTATTCCAATCTAACCCCCTTTTCCAATCACGGACGGGAGTACAGAATAGTCATATATCTCTCGTGGAAACCTACCCTATAACCGAAGTTTTCCTGCCGAAGCAGACTAGGGTGCATGCCCCCTGGGTTTCAGTCATGTCCCCCGAATCACTCACGCTCATCAGGTGGATGGACTGGAGATTGATGAGACATTCCTTGTGTGAAAAAACCATTTAGGGATGGTATATGACTATTTGCTATGCGTGATCCGGGAAATGAAAGCTGGTCTACGAGCTTGACCACACTTCCTTCGTGCAGAAAACACATTACTCTAAAGAGTGATGAGACAATGGCTCCCATGCAATAAATATAGTCTCGTCCAAGGAGTAGATTATAATCCAGGGGTCCTTGGACTACCATTACATTCATATGAATGGTTTTCCCTCTCAATGTTATGGGCACATTGGGAAGGATCCCTAACAGTCGACTGGTTCCTTTGTCAAACCCTGTTAGATTTCTCATCTCAGGCAAAAGCGATGGCGAACCAAGCGCTTTCCAAGCAGTCGAGGAAATGATACTCACAGAAGCCCCTTCATCTATGATGGTACCGGCCATAACCATTCTATATATTTGAGCAATGATTCGGAATGGTACACTAGCCGGTAAACGGGGTCTGCCTAGTTGATTCCAGTCAAAGGAAACAACTAGGATGCTTGGAGGTGGGACTGAATAGACGGCCGGGTATGACTCTGACGAACTTCCTTCCTGCGGTAAAGGAATGGGAAAATTGCCCCCATGTTCATCGGAGTCTGTGCTTACGAAAATAATTTTGACAGTGTCATCCTTGTTCTCTTCGGTGACTGTATCATCTGAAGATGGAACCTCTGAAGGCAAGACCAGGTCAACTGCCGCCTCGACCTTTTGACTTTCGTTTGGTATGGGTTCATCTGGTTCGTCTTCAATGATAGACGCTTCGGCCGACCACCTGGGTGGGTCAGCCGGATTTTCAACTAGTGACGGACTCAGCAAGAGTTTTTTATATCCAGGAGGAAGTCGTAACTGTGAAACCGGATGATCGTCCAAAACTCTTTTAGCCTCGTCTAAGAAGGGACAACGGTGGACGGCATGATCGCCTTCGCACAGTTTACAAGGAAATCTATATTTTCCTTTTTCTCCTGGGGCTTCACTTTCACTAGTCAACGGTGTGTTTTCAACATGATCATCAGAGGTTGACGACACCGGGTTGTGCAAACGAGGAGACCAGTCCCTTAAGATCCAAGGGATGCAGGGACAATCTCTATGATAGTGGTCTCCTTTGCAAATGACACATGGCGATTTAGGCCTGGTTAGTGCAGTGTGTGGATTTTCGCTAGATGATGCTTAGTTGCCCCCTTTCGCTTTTGGCTCCTTCTTCTTCTTCTCTTTCTTCTTCTTTTCCTTCCTCTTCTCAAATACTTGATTTTTGGCTTTACCAACCCCATCAAGCGAAGAGGAAGGAGGAGAGGAAGAATTGGAGGAAGTAGAGGGTTGGGGGGTAACTCTGGAATCGTCTAGTTGCTGACTCAATTGTTCAGGAATTGCGGTGTTCTGAACGATAGAGGTTGAGAAGAGCCATACGGGCAAGCCGATTGTCAATCCTGGAAGCGACAGTGGCCGTATGGGGTGCACCAACATCTCCCCAAGAGGAGAAGGGACTAGGATTTCCTCCAAGGGGAATTCCTTGGTTGGTGGTGTTATCACTTAGAACCATAGTTCATGTATGTAATGTTGTCCACAAGGTTCATATAAAGGTTTTCAGTTTTGTGAATAGGTTTATATGTGTGTGTCACTTTGAAATGTGAATTTCAAAAGGTATTGATGTAAGTTCGTGTAAGAAAAAATCGTTAGATACCCTCCATCATTGTCAGTTAAGACATGTCATGTCATTAGTACTTTGCGCAGTTTCGCAGCGCATGTTTGTTTGGTCCATTTAGCTGCGCAATGATGATTCCGTCTTTTCGCAGCGTACTGTTTATCAGCCATTTCGTAGCGCGTTTTGTTAAATTTGAACTGTCCGCGCTACGAAATCGGGGTTTCAGGGTTTTTGTAGCGCTTTTTCTTGGAATGTCAAATCCGGGAGGGGTGAGTCATAGGTCCGTTCATGTTTGTCAGTTGATGTCATCTCCCGGTCATGATAAATCATCATTCCGCCATAAGGTCTAGAGTCATGCATATGAATGTCAGCTTAAGGGATTTTATGAGGTATGGTTATGTCATAATGTGTTTTCATAATGTGTAAACATGTTTGCTGTATGAGAAGCCCAAGTTCTCATTTAAAGGGATCATTGCAAGCGAGCCTGCACTCCAAAGTCGAGATTGTTTTTGCGCTGTAGCTGCCATTAGTTTCCTGTGCGAAAATATCCGAAGCAAGATGGAAAAGAGGGAACATCGATCCGGTAAGTGTTTGAGGACAGAGCCGGAGGGGTTAGATGTTACTCTCGGGGATGAAGGTGTAGCAAGAGCCTTTCGAAATGCTGGTTGCTGGAGGTTCTGCGAGAAATTGAAGGGAGGACATGCAGAGGTAACGAAGGCTTTCGCATTGAATTTTACTGGACTAAATTCAAAGGTGTCAATGTTAGAGTTTCCTGTGTCTCCTGAAACTATTTCCACTCTCACTGAAATTCCGAGGGGTGGTCATGAATGGTTCAAAAACTTTAAGTTCGACATGAGTCCCTGTAAAGAGTTTTTGAAGGAACCTTATGTAAATGAGGACCTCACCAAAGCGGTGCCAAGGAGTCACATAAAAGAACATTATGCTATGCTCCTCACATGCATCCAGAAATACCTGACATGCGAGGGAAGGTACAATAAAGTTTACTCCTACCACTTCAAACTCTTGTTGCATTTCACAGGTAAGGTTTCAATAGACATACCTTTCTATTTGTTCAGAAGCATTAGTAAAATGTGTGATAAAATCCAGTTAAAGAAAGATGGTTGTGAAACATCCCTGTTTCATCATGGTTTAGTAAAGTTGCTGGTGTTGGATGCTTTACAAAAGATTGGCAGAGATTGGGATTAATTTGTGTTTATGGCCAGCTTCCCAAGCAAAACAGGCCTCACTCCATTGCCTGTGAGGGAAAGGGAAGAAAGGAGTGAAGAACCCACTTTGGCTGAGCTTAGGAAAGAGGTGACTGACCAAAAGAAGCCTAAAACCAAGTTAAGGAAATCAGAGAAGTCTATGGCAGCAAAAGAGACACCTAAATCATCAGCGCAGGAAACTCCTAAGCCATCATCTAAAGAGACACCTAAATCATCAGCAAAGGAAACTCCTAAGTCATCATCTAAGGAGACACCTCAGTCATCAAAGCAGAAGATCCAGAAAAAGAAGGATGAAGCTAAATCAAGTGAAGTTGAAAAGATTTCAAGGGTGAAAACCAGAGGTCAACTAAACAAAGAGAAAGGTAAGTCAATTACTGTGGAAGAAAACCCTATTTCAAAAGGCAGTTTAAATGACTTACTTGAAGCTATTGAACTTGAGCAAGATCAGCCAATACAGATTGAACCAATAGAGTTTGAGCAAGATCACCCAGTGCAGCCAATGCATATTGACCTCACTCAATCTTCACCCGAAAGTTCTAAAAAACCAAGAGCTTCAAAAAGATTGAAATTTGAAGAGCCTAGTAAAGAATATGCTTTCAAGCCACGTAGACCAGTCACAAGAAGACAAATGAAAGAAGTGGAGAAAGCGCAGAAAGAGAAGGCACCTTTAAAAGTGCCTAGTACAGATGTACTTGAGGTTTTGACCAGAACAGTTCAAGCAGCCAAAAGTAAAAATAAGGGTAGTAGGGTCATCATCAGCCAAGGTGGAAATGTCATTGCTATCAAGCAACAAGCAGGAACAACACAAGAAGAAGTGCCTCAGATTAAAAATGTTTCTAAGGAAAGGGCAGTGAGATATGCAAATTATAAAAGGGCTGTGATAAAAGGCAGAACAAGTTTAATGAGCCAAACTGACTCAGTGTCTGATGCATATGTGTGGACGGTGCCAGCTCTGAAGCAGGAAAAAATCATGAAACAGATGAATACAAGCTTAAGAGCAGAAAACAAGGTTTTGAAGGAAGAAATTAGCATTTTGAAGAAGAAGCTAGGTAAACTCGCTGATTAATCCAAGGGGAAATTTGCTTTTCAAGTTTTGATAAATTTTGGCTGTCATCATTTCGAAACTTTTTGGAGCCCTTACACCTGTACAAAATAGCTGAAGAAATCACGGAGTTAAGTCATCAGTGCTTTAAAGGTCATATGCTTTGTTTGATTACCTAAAGCAGTTTCGTAGCGCGCTACGAAACTGCTGTAGATGACTATTTATGTGAAAAAAATGAAATTGATGCTGCGGTCAGCAAATCTTAAAAGGGATGACTCGAGGCCAGCATGGAGATTATACAAGGCTATCTAAGCATTCAAAAGGTGACAGGTGTGAGTATGTAAGGAAAAGGTGAAATTTTTGTCTTTGGTTAAAGTCTTCCTAAAGTTACTTTATAGCCGAAATATTAGGGTTCTGGTAGGGTTACCGAAATTTTGAGTGGTACACCTGTTTAGTTCACAAAGTGTCCAGATCATAAGGCATATTGAATTATGCGTGGTTATTAGAAGAAGTAAATGGCTTGGAGCATAGTCTTTTAATGCATGAAGACTAATGGGAGGCAGAGACCGTGAACATAGGACACAGATCCTCATCAGTTGGTGAGTCATCCACATATCAAGTATCCGAAGCTGCTCATTCAGTGAATGTTCCTTCAGCATGTCTTGGCTATTACTGAAGTGATACAGGTGTCAAATTTCAAGAAAGCATCAATGCACACGAGGAGATAGACTTAGAGTTTCAATGGGAATGGGACTCTATGTTTTCACAGCGCAATACCTTTGTAATTAATTAGTTTGTTTAGATATGGATAAGGCAATTAATGATAGGATTTCGAGCTCCCTTCATGCTTGTTGAGGAGTCTCAAGTAGTTGTATTTTGGTTTTCCTATATATAGAAATGACTCTGATGTAAAAAAGGTTGGACATTTTATACAAAAACAGAGTTATTTGGGCCAATGTAAAGACTTGTTACAGTAATAGTAAAACAGTGGTTGTTTCTTCTCAAGATTCTCAATGGATTATTTTGTTCAAATATGATGGTGGTGTTTTCTCTTATATGTTCTTTTACAGCCTTGTTATAACATAATCACTCAGAATTCATTTCTAATGCTCTGACTTCCTGTATGTTTGGCAAGCTGTGGTTTATGTGAGATATGTTTGAACATCTAATGCAAAGAGCCTTGACTTCCATGAAATGACTGTGCTTTTGTTTATTAAATGTGTAAGACTCCATAGCCCAATGAAGACCAATTTGATATGTGTTCAACCAGCTTTGTTTTCATGAATTTGTAAAGAGTTAGCCATCTGTTGTTGTGATTGATTTTTATCAAAAGTCTGTGAGAGAGCCCTCTCTGATCAAGGAGGCTAATCCTTGGTCTAAAGTCTGGTTGAAAGAGTTACATGAAATCTTGCTTGGCTACAGCCCTTAGTACTGATTTTGTGATAACAGGTGGATTCCATTTTCTTAACCTAAGATCAACGTTAGAAAGGGTGATGATTATTCCGTTTAAAATAAATTTTAGACGCTTTGACACAACTTGTTTTTTCAATTTTTAAGAGTTGAGAAAAAACAAAAGATGACTCTAGTCGCCTTCGATTTTTAATGAGCCTGAAGTGACAAGTGCTCAGATGGACCTTTTCCGTTAAGGAGTCTGAAAAGGAACGAAAGGGACTGCTCTGGAAATCTAGGTAGAGGGATTACCAAACCAATCGCAAAACTACAGAATACTTTTTACGGTACGGCAGTCAATCTTCCCGAATGCTGTGTTCGGTGCATTGCGATCGATAAGGCGGCAGACATGGCTTCCTATGGATAAAGGATTAAGCCTATTGTGGTCTCCCAAAATATACTCGACGGTACGTGGGAGCACAAGTCCGTACTGGCACTTATCATCTCAAAGTGGAGGAATCACCCAACCATTAGTGAGAACAACAATTACCAGGCTTTACGACGTCGAAATACGTCTCTAGCCTAGACTTCTAGATGTTGTGCGTTAGGTTCCAAAGTGTTGTTAGATTCATTAAATTTATTTTATAGTTGATCTTGCTTAAGAAATTTTCCTTTCAGGTTCACCGCGAGATGTAGATGTACAATTCCTAAAATGCAATCTAAGATGACAAACAGTCTTTTATCTTCTTTGTGCAATGAAAATCCTAGCTACTAAGGAAAGAGAGACAGTATTCTTTCACAAAGAGCAAAGAGCACACACTATATGCATTGTCCTAAATCAAACCAATCAAACAGTCTAAATGCAAATGCACATGCATGTATTTGTTTTTGGCTTTCTTAGTATGTGAATGATAAAAAGAAAGCTAATGCGCAAATCTGAATTACTTTTCAAGCGACAATTACTAACAAGTTTCTTTTCAAAATCAAAAATGAAGACAATCACAACACTTTACGATTCGGAAATGAATACTTGCTTTCGACACTAGAAAAACTACAAATTCAGATCAAATACAATAGTAACAGGGTAATCGACTATCAAGAGCAATCAAACTCTCTTCTACGACTGAAAACGACACTTTCAAATCGAGAAACGACAGTACAACTACGTTACTTTTTTGCAAAGGAGAACTGAAAATGACTCAAAAAATACACAAAAACATTTACAGTTCTTTGCACAATGGAGGTGGAATAACAGCAAGAAAAAGGGTTTCAAACAGAGGTATACTGATTACAGGTAGCAAAACTCATGAATAGAACTGAAAAGAATGAATCACAGAAACCAAAACTGAGGAACAATGCCTAGTCTGATCAGCGCACCTGTAACATAGTGAACTTGAAATGCAGCGCACCTACTACACTCGGGAAGTGCGCTGAATTTCAGATTCACAGAACAGAGACTACGCTGGGCCAAAGACGAGACTTTTCTTGGGTTCCGGGTCATAGTTTGCAGTTCAGTTCAGGGGTTTTGGCTGAGCAAATGGTAATCAGTAAATCAACAATCAGGGGTAGATCTAAGGAGGTTACTAGAGCTACCACAAGGGCAATCAGAGAGTTTGTAAATCAGTTGTTTAATTCATAAACAAAACCCAGAGATTGACTGAAGCGGCATTTATCTACTTTGCATTTGCAGAGAAAATGCAGTTCGAAAGCTACCTGGCTCGACTTCAGGCTCCGTCTGTAAGTTTATAAAATAAACAACAAGGAAGATAAACAAACAATCTAGTCGCTCCCCAGTGGAGTTGCCATTTTGTTACACGGAAAAGTGTCTATACAGAACTGCTTATCCCACTAAGGTGTGGTAGCTACCTTAGAAACAAACAAAGTAAAGCTACTTTCCTTTTTCCTTTATGAAAGATAGATGAGAGAAGAATAGAGGAGACCAACCTTTGTCTTGCGCTTGGCTCCTAGGTCGATTCCTCTCTCTTCTGATAGTCCTTTGCTACTTGCTTCCTTGTATGCCCAGCTTCACAAAGTACCTGTAGAATCAGAGTAGCATAACACTATACAAGAACATGGATCTATAATCATAAACAATCTAGGATCAAATGTAAATTGACCATACAAATGCATAAAACATAAATGACACAAGAGTATGGAGGAAAACTTGAATAGCTTTTATTGATAATCAAGAAAGAGCCAAGGGAGTTACAACCAATTGTTCTGACCCAGCGTCATCCTCTCAGCAAGTAAGCCCTTCTTCACCTCATGCAAAGCTTAGATCACCCAACACTATGATGTTGTCTCAAGAAACCAACAGCAATTCCTTACAAGATGCAAAATTCCAGCCTCTGGATCTCTCGGATGAGGGATCCATATATAGATATCTGTAAAGGAGATGAGTCAGCTTGTGATTTGATTAGTGTCTTCCCTCTGATAGTTCTTGCTTCCACTTGGAGATTGATGATCTCTTACTCATCCTTGGTCGAATTCAGAGAGGCAAGTGTCACAGGAGAAGTTTCTGGAAGATTCCATGCCTCTCCACCTCGCGGATTGACACTGCCATTTGACACTTCTCGCCCATCGCACCCCATAGAAGGGCTTTTTGAAATGCAACGCACCCACAGAGTGTACTTAGGTGAGATGCAACGCACTTTGCCTATGGAGCAGGTGAAATGATCCTGTTTTGACCAATTCTGAGTGGTTTTTCATGGAGAACTTCTGGGAGAAGCTGTAATCAGTTGACCTTGTTCCTTTAGGGGTTAGAACAGAACTTTTAGGGACTTAGGAGCCCTTGGTTTATAAAAAAATTATGCTTGGGGTTGCAGTGCCCAAAAATATCTATAACAATGGGGGGATCCGCTACCCAACAACTTCTGATCATCAGCGTCACCAACCCAATCGGAATCAGTGAAACCAACCAATAGAGGAGATGCTTCTGCACTATAATGAATCCCAAACTGAACTGCACCTCGAACATAACGAAGTATTCTTTTAGCTACTTTCCAATGATTTTCATGTGGGTTTTGCATAAACCGAGTAATAAGGCCAACAACAAAGGAAAGGTCAGGATGAGTATGGGTCAAATACAAAAGTTTCCTATAATTTGATGGTATAAGGTAGCATCAACTTCAGGGGAAGTACAAGTGACTGAAAGTTTGGCTCCAGACTGAAAGGGAGAAGGGGCTGGCTTACAGCCTTCCATGTGAAAATGGTGTAGAAGATCACAGGCATACTTGGACTACGAAAGGGAAATACCTTGCTTGGATTGCAAGACTTGAAGACCAAGAAAATAATGCAAGTGTCCTAAGTCTGTCATTTCAAACTTCTTTTTAAGGCTGGACTTCACATGGTTTATAAGGTTGGGATCACTACCAGTAAGGATAAGATCATCAACATAAAGAAGAAGAATGATAAGAGACTTGCCCACTTTCTTGGTGTAGACAGTATTGTCAGAATGACACATAGAAAAGCCAGTTTCTAAAATAAAGCTATCCATTTTGGCATACCAAGGTCGAGGGGCTTGCTTGATACCATAAACGGATTTCTTAAGCCGACATACAAGGCTAGAGTCTGTTTGTATAAAGCCAGTAGGTTGTTCCATATAGATTTCTTCATGCAAATCTCCATGCAAGAAGGCATATTTAACATCCATCTGATGGACTTCCCATTTGAAAGAGGCAACAAGGGAAAGAACAAGGCGGATAGAATTCATTTTGGCAACAGGAGAGAAGGTTTCAGTATAGTCATGCCTTCAACTTGTGAAAAAACCTTAGCAACAAGACAAGCTTTATGCTTATCAACTTTTCCATCTGGGCCATACTTGGTTCTATAAACCCATTTGCATCTAACAAGTTTTCATCCCTTTAGAAGAGGAACAAGATCCCATGTATCATTTGCCAATAATGAATGATATTCTTAATTCATAGCTGCGTCCCAATCTGGATGGCCTGAAGCTTCTGCAAAGGTGTCAGAATCATAATTTGTTGAAGCTTGAGCCAATAAAGAAGAGGCTCTATCTAACTGAGAACATGTGTGATGCTAATCTATAGCATCACCAGCAAGAGCACCTACTGCATCCCGAGTAGCACGGACCCATTTTGGAAGCTGAGGAGCTGAAGGAGGATCTTGAGAAGGTGTGGGGGGATTGTCATCCTCATTGTCATCATCTGAAGAAGAAATATTTTCAGAAGTAAAAGGGATAGAGAGAGGTGGCACATCTGCCACACTAGGCTCGTAGGCTGATATATTTTCAGCAAACTTTACATCCCTTCTAATGATAACATTTTTGGAATTAAGTGGAATAAGTCTATATCCTTTGAAATCTTCAGAATATCCAACAAAAATACATTTTTCACTCTTAGGTTCTAAAGCTTTATGTTTCTCATCTAGAATATGGGCCCATGCTTCACTTCCAAAAACACGAAAGTGACTTACATATGGTTTAATTGAGCTCCCTACTTCTTCTGGAGTGATGTTCTTTAAAACCTTAGTAGGAGTGCGATTTACTATGTAATTTGCACAGTTAATTGCTTCTGCCCAAAAACTTAGACTAATTCCTTTAGATTGAAGCATACAATTAGCCATTTCCTTTAAGGTGCAATTCTTCCTTTCAGCTACACCATTTTGTTGCAGAGTATATGGAACAGTATGTTGCATTTGAATTCCATTCTCAGTGAAAAAATTGATGAATTTGTTGTTAACATATTCTCCGCCATTAAAAGATCTTAGCTTAAGAATTTGATGTCCAGATTGTTTTTCAACAAAGGCTTTAAAGGCCAAGAATATGTTAAATACTTCACTCTTGAGTTTTAAGAAGTATACCCAAGTTCGTCTGGAGAAATCATCAATGAAAGTTAAGAAATACTTGTAGCCAGAGAATGAAACAAATGGAAGTGGACCACATAAATCACTATGCACACGCTGTAAAGGGGCTGAGGTGTGCCAAGAGGCACATTTTTCAAAACTATCCCGATGATGTTTTCCAAGTACACATCCAGAACAAACACCATCTCTACAAGATACCATTGGAAAACCTATCACCATATTTTCTTTACATAGATTCTGAAGGGAGAGATAGTTTAACAGACCAAATTGCTCATGCCAAAGTTTGCTCACTTCATTATTATGAGCAACAAATATAAAGGAAGATTTGATGACCCAAAGTTGTTAAACTTATACAACCTTGTAGAATCATCAGCAATGCCAGTAGCTAAAATCTGTCTAGGATCTCTTAAGTCCTTAATTACAACATTGTGAGGTGAAAATTCAACGATTTTACCTTCACCTGAATGAGTTATATGATATACAGATAGAATGTTGCAAGATAAGGTTGGAACACATAATAAATCATTACATTGACCATTGTCTATATGAACAGTTCCAGTCCCTACAACACTAAGAGATCTATCATCACCAACATATATATTTTTGGTGTTACAATCATTTAAATAAGAAAACATGGCTTTGTTTTTTTCCATGTGATAAGAAGCTCCAGAAACAATGATCCACTCATGAGAATGAGAAAAAGAAGATACATTTAGTGCATAGCCAGACCGAGATGCTAGACAACCACATGCAGAAAGTGTTATTCCTGAATATGAAGTTGAAGTTGAAGACTGCTCCAAATGGATGTTATACTTCTTCATTGCCGCTTCCAAGGCTTCCATCTTCTTAAAGCATTTGGATTCTAAGTGGCCATCTTGATTACAAAAGTGGCAATGTTTATCAGTCTTCTTCCCTTTGTTTTTATTTGCCTTATCATTTTGTTGAAATGATTTTCATTTTGAGACTAAAATTGCTTAGGACCCTTGTTTGGTTTAGGACCATTCTTTTTAGGATTTGGCTTTTGAGGATTCTTTGAATTTGGTTGTTGTTGAACGTCTAAGGCTTTCTTAGAAGAGTTTCCAAGATTGAGAAGACCAAGATGTGAGAGTTTTTCTTTTTCTCTTATTAAAGTATCACAAAATGCATCAGAGGAAGGGGACTTGTAGTCTTGTCCTTGAGAAATGAAGGCTTCTCTTGTAGAATGGAAGGTGGAAACAAACATAGAGTAGGATGGTCCAAACATAGTAAGAATGGAATAGATAAGGTTACCATCTTCTTTATTAACCTTAACACCTTCCAAGAGAATTCTAAGGGTATTGAACTTCGAAAAAAAATCCTCAATGGAATAAAAATTATTGGGGTTCAATGTAAGCAACTCATTTTCGAGTTGATGGGCTCTAAGTTCATTTTTAATTCCAAAAACTTTAGTGATTTGTTTCATTGCTTCATTAGGGGTATCAAGTTCTGCGATATGGAATCTAAGGTCTGGAGAAATAGACATCCCTATCAAGCCACATGCTTGATCTTGCCTATTTTTCCATTTGGTTGCCTTATCTTCATCTTTTGGTTTGGTTTCTTGGCCTGAGACTATTCTATAAAGACCTTTACTTCTATGTAAATCCAAAATGTAGGACCACCACTGGAAGTCGTTGGTTCTGTCAAGAATAACTTGGCATGGACTTTGCATTTTAACAGAAACTGAAGCCATAGATGCTGAAACTAAGTGTTCCAATACAAAGATCTTGAAAAATTAGGCTGATTCAAAAAAATGGCTCTGAAAACGGTTTCCGGATGAAGAAGTTATGGCTTTTTGAAGAAAAGTTGTTGAAGATGCCGACGAAGTGTGGGAATGTCTGGAAATGAATGATAATGTTATATTTAAAAAAAAAATATGCCCCATTTCCAAACTTAATCCAATTATCTCAACAAAAAGAAAGACTTGAACTCAAGACCTATACTCTCATAAAGTAGCTTTGGACCAAGTGAGCTAGATTAAACGATTAGTAATTTTTGGAAAAGAGGAAGGGTTTTTTTTTTTTTTTAGTCACTGAAGCTTTGGGGTGTGTGCTTACTTGAGAAATCTCTTTTCTACCTACAAAACAAAAAACACAAAACCCAACATGGACATACAAAAAAAAAACAAACCTTACGTCTTGAAGTTAGATTTAGCCGGAAACTAAATATTTTCCTCAATGTTTCTGGTTTTCCGAGATCACACTAAGGTGCGGCGAAAAAGAGCATACACATGAGAAAAGTCCTTCCTTTCTGTTTCTGATTTGCCCAGATCACACAGAGTCACGGGGAAAAGAGCATATGCAAAAATTAAAGGCATAGATCTGGTAATAAAAAAAACAAAGAGCTAAATAAACCAAAATAAACAGAGAGAAAATAACTAAAAACTGCAAATAAACATTGTATACCTCCAAATCTTAAAAATGACATAGCTAGGGATACCGGAAACCTTTTCGCATCAAACGAAAGGGGTTCCTCATTGGAACAAATGCTCCTAACACAATAGAGCAGTCCTCTCAACCCAAAAGCAGTCTGTAATAGTAGATCTAGGAAATGACAGTCGGATGCAGTTCTACCGGCTTCAGATTTGGATCACCAACGGATGTGGCCCTCAAATGGCTCTGATACCATGTAGGAATTTATAGGGTAAGTTCCTTACATAGAACACCAAAGGACACCGCTCACAAATAGATCACAGATCAATACACCAGTATTGTTGACGTGGTTAAAACCCTCAAAGAGGGAAACAGTCCACGGCCTGAGCCAACGCAACCAATTCAGGCAATTTATTAATAAAAGAATGAAAATTTACATAAGCTTCTCTCATGAACGATTAACCTACAAATGACCCTCCATGCTCTTTAAATAGAGATCATGGACCAATCGGGCGTTAAGCCACAAATCAAGTGCCGGTAATACCGGGGGGAGAATGAACCGTTGGATCACTTCATGTCTAGAACATATCATGACCGTCGGATTGTAAGTTACAAAAGTACATAGTAAAGAAACACACTTTACCTAACTCTATACTAGACCAAGTTATACTTAATTATTTCCTATGTGTTAGAATATCCTAACAATAAAAAGGGGATTAAGTTTACTTCTAGTACCAAAGGGAATAAGACTATTGTCAACAAAGGACCCATAAAGTTTAAGAGAATAGAAATATGAATAGAAATTAGCCCAAATTCAAATTTCCAAGTGATTCCAAGACAAATGAGAAATCTGGTAGAACTCAAGTGGAAACAGTGGCTAGACCTCCAGTATAGTGCTGGGGATGCAGAGGACCACACTATGTCAAAAAATTTCCATACCTTAAGGGAACTAATCAAGTTGCACATATTCAAGAAGCATCAACCATGGGAGAAGTGGCAAGGATTATTCCTAAAATCAACGTTTCCCTTGAATATCATTAGGAAGAATACCAACCAACAATGGTAGAATTTGAAGGCAAGATCTTCGACCGAAATATATCTATTTTGATTGATCCAGGAGCTACTTTGAGTTATATTAGTCCCAAAGTGGTAGAACAATGTTGCTTACAAGATTTTAAGTTTAAGAACCCATGGTTAGTACAACTAGCCATGGGAGTGAAGCGAAGAGT
Organism: Pinus tabuliformis; assembly: GCA_031772625.1. Taxonomy (NCBI): domain Eukaryota; kingdom Viridiplantae; phylum Streptophyta; class Pinopsida; order Pinales; family Pinaceae; genus Pinus; species Pinus tabuliformis. The sequence continues at coordinate 202,423,865 of CM062819.1, forward strand.
GTTGCTACGGTCAGTAATTGCCCCCTAAAGCTAGTAAGTGAGTCTATTATGGCAGACTTGAATGTTTTTCCTTTAGGATCATATGATGTCCTAACAGATATGGACTATTTGGAGAAGAGTTGGTCCCTCATTAACTGTAAAGACAAAACTATCAACTACATGGATGAAGAAGGAAAAAGGCAGGAAATTTAGGGTATACTAAGACCACTGAAATTAAGACTAGTAACAGCCTCTCAATTAGCAAGATGTATTAGAAAAGGATGTCAAATTTATGCAATACAAGTAGGATATACTAATTCAAAAGAAGAATATGTTTCTCTAGAAAACATACCTATTCTACAAAATTTTGCGGATGTATTTCCTGAAGAAATTCTAGGATTACCTCCAAAGAGGGATATATATTTTACCATTGACTTGATCCCGGGAGCCACCCCGTTATCCCGAGCTCCTTATTGCATGAGCATACCAAAATTAACAAAATTAAAAATGTAGCTACATGAACTGCTTGATAAAACATATATCCGCCCAAGTCTATCACCTTGAGGAGCTCCAGTGCTTTTCGTTAAGAAGAAGGATGGAACCTTGTGAATGTGCATGGATTATCGATAGCTAAATAAATTGACAGTCAAGAATCAATACCCTTTGCCTCGTATTGATAAATTGTTTGACCAAGTGAAGGGAGAGATCTTTTTTTCAAATATTGACCTTCGTTCAAGTTACCATTAGATTATACTAAAGGAAGAAGATATAGCTAAAACAACCTTTAGAACTTGTTATGGGAATTACGAGTTCATTGTATTACCCTTCGGGCTAACTAATGTTCCCACAACCTTCATGTGTCTCATGAACAATGTTTTTCATCAATATTTGGATAAGTTTGTATTGATTTTTATTGATGATATACTAATCTACTCTCGAAATATAGAAGAACATAAAGAGCACCTACGTATTGTCCTGCAAATCTTAAGGGAACATTAGTTGTACGCCAAGTACAGCAAATGTGATTTCTTTAAATAGAAAATCCATTATCTAGGACATGTTATTACCAGAGATGGAATTGTTTTAGATCTAGATAAAATAAAAACTAAAATGGAATGGTCACCAAAGAACGTGGCTGATATAAGATCATTTATGGGTCTAGCCGAATACTATAGGTGATTTGTTGAAGGATTTTCCAGAGTGGCATATCCCATTACCTCTCTGCAAAAGAAAGGAAGAACTTTTAATTGGACCATTTAAACATTTACTTACCACCGCACCCATTTTGAGCATTGAAAATTCAAATAAAGATTATGTGGTTTGCACAAATGCCAGCAAGGAAGGTGTAGGCGATGTAATAGTGTAAGAGGGCAGGGTTATTTCCTATGAGTCTCAGAAACTTAAGGAGCATGAAAAAAAGTATTTGACCTATGATTTAGAGCTAATGGCAGTAATTCACTCATTAAACATGTGACGACATTACTTTATGGGTAAGAATTCTTATTAGTGACTGATCATCATAGTTTAACTAACTATTTTAAGCAGCCTACTCTGAATGCTAGGCAAGCCCATTGGGTTGCCTTCCAGAGTGAATTTGACTTTGAAATCAAGAACTTGAAAGGGAAGGAGAACTAAGTCGTGGATGCCTTAAGTTAGAAAGTAAAATTCATTTATGAAGTCTCATTCAGTGAAGTGCGTACCACTTTTAAAGAGAAAATTAAAGAAGCAGCAATACAGGATCCTGAATATATTTTGTTATGGAAACAAGCTAAAATTTCGTACAGCAATGAAAAACAACTGGGGTATGAAGTAAATCAAGAAGGTATACTGATTTATAGAGGAATAATGTATGTACCTAACCAGAAAAATATTAAACAATTGATTTTAGACAAATATCATAAAATTCCTTATGCAAACCATCCCGAATATCAGAAATTAATCATTGCACACAGAAAGGAATATTTCTTGCCTAGTATGAAAAGGAGTAGCTGAATATTTGGCTCATTGTTTGGAGAGTCGACAAGTGAAAATGGAACACCGACACCCAGGTGGACTACTCCACCCATTTCCTATTCCAGAATGGAAGTGGGAAACTATTTCCATCGATTTTATTATTGGGTTGTGTTATATTCTTTCCACGACTAGATGCCCTAGTTAACTGGGGGGTTAGAGGGGGGGCAGAGCCCTTCGTTGTGCCAATTGTGCCCCCCCTTTCTAGGGGGTTTGAGGGGGGCGGGTATCCCCCCTCTATGGGGTCCAGGGCAGCGTCGCAAGGAAAAAAAAAATTGGACCCTATATTAGGTGGGGCGAACCTACCTATGGTTTTGTGTATGGTTTTCGCACATGGTTTTTGGCGCGAAGGTTTTCGGTCCATGGCATTGGATGCTTCAGCATGTATATATATGTATTGTAACATTGAAAGGAACATAATGAAAAATCAAGCTGGTAGTCCTGGTTTTGGGATCTAGGGGAAAATCTCTATGTATATGTGTTTTATGTGTTATGCACTCACTATTGTTTATTTTTTTTCTTAGAATTCAAATGCAGGTAATTTTTGTAAGGGGTTAAAACCTACATTTATTACAGTACTACCTAAGTCTAAAATGTAGAATGACTCAATAATGGTGGTAATAGACAAGTTGAGAAAATCTTCTCACCTCATACCAATACAGTCTACTTACAAGGCCGTTCAAATTGCTAACATATTCATGCAAACTATTTTTAGATTACATAGAATACCAAAGGTCATAATTTCTGATCGTGATGTAAATTTTACATCAACTTTTTGGAAAGCCTTATTTGGATTTTTAGGCACACAACTGCATTTAGCACTACCTACCACCCTCAGACGAATGGGCAGACGAAGCGAGTAATTCAAATAGTGGAGGATATGTTGCGAACTTATGTAATGCAGCAACCATCTAAATGGGAGGATTATATACATTTAGTGGATTTTGCTTACAATAACAGCTACCATACATCCTTTCAAATGAGTCTGTTTGAGGTGCTATACGGACGCAAGTGCAGGACACCCTCGAGTTGGAGTGGCCTAGAAGATAGATTATTGTTAGGGCCTGACATGTTAAAAGAAATAGAAGATATGGTTTAAAAATTACGCTCCAATTTAAATACCACTCAAGACCGGTAGAAGAATTTTGCTGACCGGAAGAAAAGTTTTCAAGAATTTCAAGTTGGAGATCATGTTTACATTCGTGTATGAGCAAAGAAGAGTAACCTGTAATGGGGAGGGTGTGCTAAATTAGCACCCTGATTTTGCTGTCCTTTCCAAATCCTGGCTCGAATTGGCTCGGTGGATTATCATCTTGATTTGCCCAGCCATATACGTATGCATAATGTTTTTCATGTTTTTGTGTTAAAAAAATACATATATGATCCTAAAAATATAATCAATTGGCATGATATACAAGTAATCTAGATGAATTCCTTAGGAACATAGTATATTATAAACAAACTGCAAGGTTGACTTCCAAAGGAAAGGGTTGACTAAATTTTTTTTTACTATTAGTAGGTCAAACTGGAAGGCGAGTTCTTGGTCGAGCCCTTGGGTATAACACATATTTCATTAAAATTGGAAAAAAATTATTACAAGATACTAGAATTGAGTTTTTGGTTATTTTGAAATTCTAGATCCACTCTTTAATTCCAAATTTAATGAAATATGTGTTGTATACTCGATCAGAGAGAAGTAATGTTGCAAAAACGAGTTATCACCCGATTTAAAGTGCAATGGCAACACTTTGGGCGAGACAAGGCCACCTGGCAAGATGAACAGGTTATGAGGAAGACTTTTCCAAATCTATTTACAGTAGAGAAACATTGGGACAATGTCTAATATTGGGGGGAAGATGTGATGTCCCCGGTATTTGTAAATATTTAATTACTGCAGTTAAACAAACTGAATACTATTATAAGTTTATACATTTATTTATTTTGATTAAGCTATGTAGGAAGTGAAATGTTGTAATAATGACAATTATGTATTTCTCACATGTCAAGTAGTTAGGATAGGCGGTTACCTATTCCTAACTACTTCCTTGGATATTTATTCTCAAGGAAGAGATCAAGAGGGTATGTGTACCTAAGATCAATAATGAAGAAAGATTGAACTAAGAATGAGAATATTGTACTGAAATGTTAGATGGGTTCATGAAGCTAAGTTTGGTTAGGACCAGATAGTTGTGGCAAGTTAAGACTGTTAGTCTTAAGAAGAAATCATGCGTGTGAGAAACTGCTCGGGAGGAGACTCAGGCTAGAATAGTTGGTCTCACTGTTGACAGGAAAACAACAAGTAATCTAAGGTCTGGTGTCATACAGACGACAGAAAATTAGTGAATACTTAGATAAGTATATCCTTGTGTTGTATAGGTAGTAGGTCTACTATATGGTTGAAAGATTTATTATACCAAATTGAACGAACAGCTTGCTCTTGTAAATGAAATACATATTATTACTATTCTATATAAAGAAAATATTTACAAACTCATTGAACAAGTTATATAACAACTATATAATCCTCTAAATAGGGAATTGACAGGGGATTTATCTTATATTTCATAAAGGAAAGCAACTCAAGCATTAGTCCCTTCAGGGAAAGAGATTAAAAACCAAAGTATGGAATTAAGTACTGCTAAAGACAGATCAAATATGTACAAGGCTTATAAAACTTACAACTTAAATGTGCAATGTAACTGAATTAACGAAGAATGAATATGTGTTCTTCTTGGAGATATATTACAGTTCTAATAGCAAGTAGAGACAAGAACCATTATAATCACAGTATTAGACGAATACGAGATAACTATTGTAACTATATAAGAATACAAAAATTGCAACACATATGAATAATAGTCAACCTGAACATGAATTAAACCTTTAAGCTCTTGACACTATTAATACACAGGAGTAGCAAAATAATTATACAATCTGGAGAACCGAAGTCATGTGGTAAAGAAACAACAATCCATTCTTTTATCGACGGTTTCACCACAATAAGGCAGGGGCTTTACCTCATATAACTTAGCAGTTCTGGGTAGTGCCGCAAATGAATCTTGTTCTAATATCCAGGTAAAACTAGGATTCAAGCGGGTCAATAGTCCCAGCCAACCAAAAAACCTATAAACAAAAATAATTAACTTCTACAGGTATAGACCGAGCCCAATGTTGGTGAACAGTTTATTACAATAGAGACCATATAATATCAAAATAAACAAGATTAGGAATAATGCAAAGTAGAGCTATCAGTCTCAACTGAAGATTCAAAACTAATTAACAACTTTCCTCTTCTAAATACTAATCTCCAGGTATGAATAACAGCTTAGACGAAGCACTATACCCAGCATCCAAGGATGGTTGTTGTCCACAAGGCTCGACAAGCCAAATAGTAGTCTCAAACCCAGCATCCATTCCAGGCAAGGGAGGGCAATGAAACCCTCCAAAATTCACCTAGGCAAGAGAAAATATGCAAATTTAGAACTGGAAACTTAATAGAGGAAGCCACAAGCTTAAACAATTAAACACATAACTCCATACCTAAGAATGAACAGTCATTTAAAATGTCATCTCTAGATAAGAGAGCCTAACGGGGAATTGACAAACTTATATAGGCACAAACCCTGAATTCAAATACAGCGGATAAACATGAAAATCATAAGAAAGTGGTTTTGTAAAACCCCATCTGTGCGAAAGACTCAAAGTTCTGGTCTGGAGTCAATTAACCTTGTCGGAAGTGAGAAATTGCAAGGAAACATTGTAGCTGAGAAACATAGAATGACGAGATTTCCTTTCAGTCATCCGATGGGAGCACTTACAAGATTGTCATAGATGTGGAGCTCATACTGAGGCCAAGATGGCCAGTTATGCCACACTCCGAAGACTCCAGAAACATGTTACTGCCAAGTCTAGTGCAACCATACCTTGTAGTTAGGATTAAGATAGTATTAAATTCCCACCATTAAGTCATTCGAATGATCGTCAATATGTACTATCAAATACTCATAGATTTAAAGGACTGTAATAACCATGAACTATAAATTATAATAAGAGATCCATTAGTACCTGTCATATCAATGGTTGGAAAATCGAAAGGGATAACACATATGGTTATGTTTTAAAAGAAATCAAATTACATAATAATGTTTTTTAACGTTTTCACCATTAGGAAGTGTAAATATTTTACTGATCAATTTAACTATTTTTAATTTGCCATTATTTATTTTGTTACTTAGGCATATTTACATGGGTATGTAATATTCTCCTATGTCCAAAAAAAAAAGGATGTATATATAGTCTGTACTTATTATGTGACAAAGTGGGTAGAAGCTAAGGCTTTGTATTCTTCCACTGAGAAATCTTTTGTAGATTTCCTTTTTGAAGACATATTTACTTAGTTTGAGGTACCTAGAGAAATTTTCACCGATTGGGGGACATAATTTACTTCCAAACTGGTAAAGGAAATTACCAAACAGTATCAAATTAAGCACCATAAATCTACCCCATACCACCCTAAAGGAAAATGGATAGGTCAAATCTACTAACAAAGTCTTGGAGTCCATGCTCACTAAAATAGTTCAGCTACACCATGGAGAATGGGTTGATAGGTTACCAGAAGCATTATGGGCTTATCAAATAACATGGAGAAATGTGACAGAATATACTCCCTATGATTTAGTGTATGGGAAGTAGGTGTTGCTCCCCATCGAATTTCAGGTAAGAACATTTCGAACTGCTACTCAATTGGGGATGGATCTAAATGAAGCTCAAAAACAAAGAGTACTTCAACTGAATGAACTTGATGAAATCAAACAAGATGCCTTCCAAACAACAATGTTGGTACATGACCAAAGAGATTGGTAGCATGATAAGTATATCAAGAAGAAAGTCTTCCAACCAGGATACTAGGCATTATTGTATGATATCAAGTTTAAACACTCCAAAGGGAAATTTTCAACTAGATGGTTGGAACCCTATCAAGAAGAGGAATTTTTTGACAATGGCTCAGTCAATATTAAGACAGGAATTTTTGCAAGATGTGATGTAGGATCCAGAAATGGAACTAATTCATAAAGGGAATCCAAGTCCTGCTAGTTCTTCAAATTAATTTCTTTTTATTATTTTAATGTATGTATATATGAGCATAGTATAAATAATAGTGGGTTGACTTCTATTTTCCTCCACAACTCACATAAAATAAAGAGGAAATATATCAAGGATAGGTTTATTATTTTATCCAGACTCGACAGATTATTTACGGAAAAGGATATTCTGGAGTTTTCTTTGAACATTTCAAACTCTCTAAAATTGAATGTTCCAAGCATTGACTGACCCAAGCTCATTAATATTAATGGGGTAATGGTAGTTAGGGATCTTCCAAGTACAAAATTATTCTTTTTCAGCCCTGGAAGAATAATTACGGAAAAGAAACTCCCTAGGGTCTACTTTGGGTTCTTCAAACTCTCTAAATCGGAATACCCCAAGCATTAGCTAACTCAAGATCATTAAATTTATGAGAAGGCAGTAGATCGGGCTCTTCTGAGTATAGACTTATTCTTTTTTGGGCTTAGCAGAATCATTATGGGAAACAAGCCCCTTGGAGTCTTCTTTGTTCAGACTCTTAAAAATTGAAATTCCCTCGAGGCAGTGACCATTCCATGCCTGGTCAAAATTCATGGATTGGTGGCACCAGTGTTGATCCACAACAACAACAGTTGGACTTTAGTTGCAATTCTTAAAGTTGTCTTATATTAAGCTTTAAGCTCATATGGGAAGACTTCTATTTACTTTTCCAATACTGTCACAATTCCTCACTTTTTTCACGACTTGAAGAGAAAATTCAAAGATCCTGTACTTAATTCAATACTTATCAGAAACTGAAAGTTTAAGGTACTGAATTTTTTTTGTATTTTAGAATGTGAATATCAAGGCAAGGAAATGTTAACTTGTACCAACTTCGGCCCAACAACATTAAAATTGATGGAGGTGTCAAAATTACAATTTTTTAGTTTATTCATGATTAAAGTAGGAGCTTTCTTGTAATGGAATCAATGAATGGTAAAGACACTCATTTGATGATCAAGGTGTCTTATCCTTTATCATTTTTGAACTCCTAAACATCATTAAACGGTAAATCAAGGTATGAATGAGTTTTCACTTATTTAGATTAATACAGAGAATGTGAATAATCGGACTTAATTGTTGATCTACCTTCATTCATTTAAATTATGTGCACGTCCCTTCCATTTAATATCAAAATATAATTGGTTCCATATTGTCTTATCCAATCACACGTTTCACTCATTCCTTTTCATTATGATACATTTTTCTAGTACCTATTCCATCGTTGCAAGTGACCAGTCTATAGCATAATTAAAAAACATGTCATCGCTCTTTTGAATAAACCCGATCCTCTTTGAAACCCCAAAAAGAAAGGAATTTCCTGTCTCGAAAGTATTACTAAATTTAGTGGTTGATTAATTTGTGATTCTCTACATCTGCTCCTTGTCCTTTGACATTATTTCATCGTTGGCATGGGGGTCGACATGCATGATCCTACCTTTTCCCAATTTCATCTTAGCCACGAATACGCATTATGCAAGAGTTGATTTGAGGAAAAAGGGGGGATATACTTCCTCCAAAAGTTTCATGGATACAATGACAAGGTTGCCATGGCATTTGTGGATAGCTTTGACAAGAAAGTAGCAGATGTCGGGAATTCGAGGATTAAGGTCACAGAAAAATTGATATGTAAGGAAATAGGGTTTCCTTTGACTGGAAAAAGATACTTATAAGGAGGACCTCTTGAATGGTATGATTGTGCCAAATTTCATAAGCCTGCATACAAAACTATCAATTAGTCAAAAGGGGTTTTGAGGAGTTGTATAGAAGAGGAGTGGTGGCCACTTATTATTGCACTACAATAGTTCATCACCTATGAGGGAAGGTATGCAACTATCTTTCTCTACCACATCAGGATTCTCCTACATTTCACAGATGGGCATGAGGTTAATTTTCCATTTTTCTTTCACCAAATTTTATACAAAGTTGCCTGAGGCATTCAATCTACTGCTAAAAATGTTGAAACTAGTCTATGTTATCATATTTTTATAAAAATGTTGGTTGAATTGAGCCTTCTGTGATCCATAATAGTTGAAAGAATAACTTCGGCGTAAATCACATGTAGACAGACATTTGTCGATGCGTTTCGAACCCACAAGTGTAGTTCATCGTTAGGACAAGTTGAAGAAATAGATCGAGCTTAGCATGTTAAATAGTCTGAGCAGAGACTCCAACGGCTAATTTTGACTTTAGGACCCAGGTCAAATTATTATTCATTAATTTAATATTATTATTATTTTTAATATTAATACATAAAATATTTTTAATGGTTAGTTTTAAAAATTAATTTATTATATTAATAATTAATAATTAATTAATTAATTAATTAATTTTTAAAACTAACCATTAAAAATATTTTATGTATTAATATTAAAAATAATAATAATATTAAATTAATGAATAATAATTTGACCTGGGTCCTAAGGTCAAAATTAGTCGTTGGTCGATTTAGCCGTTGGAGTCTCTACGCAGACTATTTAACATGCTAAGCTGGATCTGTTTCTTCAACTTTTCCTGACGATGAACCACACTTGTTGGTTCGAAACGCGTCGACAAATGTCTGTCTACATGTGATTTACGTCGAAGTTATTCTTTCAAAAATGTTGGTTGTTTATGAATTTGGTTGACAAAAAAATAAATGGGAAGAATTTTTTACTTAGAATTTTCTTAAGGAGGCAAATCAAATCAATGGCCAACAATGGATTATCAGCCTTTGTTCTAAGAAGTCGAACCAAGATACCAAGGCCCCTCCTGAATTTGTTTCCAAAAAAGACAAGGGCCCTGATAGAACCCCTGTATTAGAAAAAGCAGAGAGAAGCTCAATGAATCCCCTGGAGAAGCCTAGATTTATAAACCTTATCTCTTCTATAAAGAAAGGATCCCTAGCCTCAAAGGGAAAGAAATGTAAAGAAGATAGTGAACAAAAGAAGGAACCTGTGACAAAAGCTATAGCAGCCGAAAAACTCCAGTAGATTAAGAAAAAGAAACCTCCAGTTGAGTTCATGAATCTGGTCACCTCGCCAATAGAAGAAAGACTTGAAAAATCCAAAATGACTCCTAAGAAAGGGAAGAGGAAGCTCTTCCGAGAAAAGGAGGAAATGGTACCAGCACCGACTCCACCACTGTAAGAAACCCCAAAAGAATATGAAAATTTGACCACACCATAGGTTCAGCAGCATACAAGGAGTATGAATCAAAAACAATATCCACCTTTAAGTACTCAAACCCTTAAGCTTGTCACTGTTTTGTCTTCCCCGGAACTAGAAGTGAAAAGCCCCTGTCAAGTATTTGAAGAAACAGAGAAAGTGGAAAACATTTCACCTGAGGAGAAAGGGTCATTTGGAAATTTCCAAGATATTTTAAATGATTCTCCATATCATGATCAATCTGAGATGGAACTAGCAACATGGAAACAAGTAGTTAAAACTATGGTAAGCCAAATGCATAAAATATCAACTCGGAAAGGGAATAGTTTGCAGAAAACCTTGCTTACTGAGGACACCTCTATTCATGATGAAGAAGACTTGCAACTGCAAGTAAACAAGTTACAGAAGAAAAATATGAAACTCAAAGAATGGTCTCACAAGTACAAAACCTTGTTTCGCCATGTTAGAAAGGAAAATGAGATGTATAGAAACCAAAATCTAGTTTTGGTATCCAAGAACGATGCACTAGTCCTAAAAAATAAATTGTTTCTCAGTTGGAAGGTGACACAACTAAAACACATTCAAAGACTTAGTGTTCAAAAATGAGCCTAAAGGTTTCGGTGACAATCAATGCAAAAAAATTGTGTTCTGGAAGTTTTAGCCAGCGCGGCGGGAATCTGAACACAGGGGTGGCCCAATTTTGATGACTAGTCAATTTTGAGGAGGACATTTGCATGAGGGCATGCATTCCCTCTAGTATGGGAGGATGTTTTGCCCTACTTTTGTTATCCTTTCGGTACCCTATTCTACTATTTCCACTACAACCTACCATATTTTACCCTTTTTGACACCTACAAACCACTCTATATTGGCTAAACTGTGTTATTTTATAATGGAGGTAAGAATCACAATAAAGATTGTTTTTACATATCTTTGGTTAGTCTAAGTAGATGATTAAAAGAGTTTTTTTCCTTGACTCACTATTTATTGATTTATTGATCGGGTTATTAAACATAAGGATGGAAACTTGCATACATTGACAGGTCATCAATGACCTAGCATCCATCTCAAGAAACATATCGGACAATCATTCAGTACTTAGTTTCGTACTATATTCAGTACTTTACTCCATACTTGGTACCAGTTAACCAATCAACTGTTGTTATCCCAAAGATAGCTTCTTTTTTTCATGAGTGTGGTGTTAACTTCCTCAACCTAAAGATAGTGTCACAAATGGAACAATGCATATACAATATGGATGAGTGATATTTGGAATTTGGCTTAGCTCAATTAAGCCTAGATCACACATGCATTTACTTTTCTAAGTCATTTCGTTGTAGCTATCTTCAGGCTATAAATTCTTTAAGAATACCTAGCATTAGTATGATAGGTTACACATAATGAACCAATGATCAAGATATTGTGACTAAAACACCATATAACTATGTTTTATTTTGAAGTTTGGAATGCACGAACTTATGTTTTATTGAAGGCTTTAATATATATTTGATTTCAGCTTTTATATTTGTGGATTCATGTCCTTTTAATATGTGAGTTATTGACACAAATTAGCTTATCTCAGGTCATGGCAAGGGCCCACCAGATACCTTAGCCAAGTTCTGTATCAAGCTTGGTTAGGTAGAAAGAGTGTTTTCAAATTCTCTTTGGAAATACTATACTTAAAGTCGTTGTTTCCTTTCTTTACCAATTTTTAGAATTTATGTACTTAGGACTACAATTGAATTACTTTTGAAATCTATCATGGATCTAAATGCTATGATAGTTGGTTAGATGCTTGTTTTGAATTGTGTGAGTCTGTAAATCATTTCCGTAGGAAATATTTTCATTCATAGATTTCTTTTTTGTTGATCTCAAATACTAATAAGTTTGAAAAGTAGGTTCCAACTTAGAATGGATTTCCGAGGAATGAGTTTCCCATAGTCTTAGAATGAATCCTATGATCTAAATGAAACAGCTTGATACTCTGTGGATCTATAATCTTTGAAAAGAAATCTTGGTAGTTGATGTTCAACAAATTTGAATTTTCATGAAGATTAAGTAGGAACAATGTGCCAATCATTTTATTAGGGAATATTGTGCTAATCATTTTAGGAAATTGTGTGCCATTCATTTTATTAGGAAACAGTGTGTCATTTTCTCCATATCTTAGCCAATTTCGAATAATATTTTTTGAATTAGGAATTTGTGTGTTGTTAGTTTAATTGCTCAGTTAATTTCGAATGGATTCATTGAAATAGGAAGCTTTGTGAATGATTTTCAAGTTTAATAACATTGTTGGGTTTACTTTTCGAATTTATAGCTTGACCTTGGGGTTAGTTTTGTGTAAAGATTTATGAGTAGAAAAAAATTTTAAATTGGATTGTGAGCATGGTTTATGATTATTTTTGAGCTTATTTTTGAAAGAATCTTTAATTAGTTGCATAACTATAAGATGAATTAGCAATTTAAATTGTGTGTTAAATTGAGGAGTATAATAGGTTTCTTCACTTTGGAAAACTTTAGTGTAACGATTTTAAATGAGCAACAGATTTTGGTTATTTGGTACTTATATTCAAACTAAGAAATCATAGGAAAATCAATTTAGATTTGAACCATAATGCCTTCTAACTCAAAGCTTAATAACTCCATATTGACAATTCTAAATTTAGGGAATTAAATGACATATAAAAACCCTAGCAACTAGCTCGAGTGTGCAGGTGTTGCATACATTTACAGGATCAGCCTAAAGGAATTACGCAATCAATTTGAGGAATTTCCTAAATAATAGGGGGCTAATTCCTCAAGGAATGGTGCAAGGAAATAGGAGCTCAAGTAGAGGAAAAATTTGGCTAAGTCTGAGTTATAGCCTTTCGTGAGCAAAGAGATAGGTTATGCACTTGCAGGTTGTGCTTAGTTAAGAAAATAAATTGTAATACATCGATATTCTTCTAATTTAATTCAAGCACAAATTGGCTTTCTTAGTATTTTTCTTTCCCCAAGAAAAACACTTGTTGTATGTGTGTGATTTCTTATTGCATGTCTAAAAATTTTGTTCTATATTGTGAATTACATTCCGCATAGCAGTAGAGTAAGTTTTTGTATTGTGAACTTGGTTAAAATTTCATTATCATCTGCAAATCTAGATATTCTAAATGGTATCAGAGTTGATTTCACATTAGAACAAAAATTGTGAAGTTGTTCTCAGGAGGTTCAATTTTAGAGTGTAGTGCAACAAGATTTCTTTAGAGCTAATAAGATGGAATTCAATGGAATAAGGCTAGAGTATGCCTTGGAAGGAACCTCTAATTTTGTTGCATGGAAGGATCACATGGAGGCGATATTGGATGACAATGGATTGCTAGAATACATCAAGACAGATGTTGCAAAACCTCAAGCATCTGATGCGCAAAACCTTGTTCAGTGAAAGAAAGATGTAACCAAGGCGAGGAGAATAATATTGGGTTGAGTACAGGATCACACTATCTCAAATATCCACGAAATAAAAACTTTGTTCGTAATGTAGAAAGCACTAACATAATTGTTTGAGAATAATAGTGACCACAGGAAGTTGACACTCAAGGATAAACTTTGAAGAATCAATATGTAGAAGAATGATACAATTCAACAGTATCTGAGAAAGTTTACACAGTGTCATGATGATATTGGCGAGGTCAGTGTTACTGTCTCTAAAGAAGAGTTAGTAAGCCTATCCCTTCTGGGCCTTCCCAAGTTCTAGAAAAACTATCAAGATTCAATGAATGGGAGGGAGAAATTACTGTATTGGTAGTGCTTATGGTCCGATTTGGTACATGAAGAAATAAGCTGGAAAAATAGAGATGGAACTTCATCCAATGGCTAGGATAAAGAACAAATTGCATTACCTGGAAAGGAAATAAGGCAAAATGGAAGAAATCCCAATCCAAACCAGAATCCAATCAAGGGGGCAAGAAGAAATATTTGTCCAAAATTAAATGCTTCCATTATCATGAATTCAAGCATTATGCCACAAAGTGTCCACATAAGAAGGCAAGCAAGAAGACCTTAGTAGGAGCACCAGGTGAATCCTTGGCTTCACAGTTCAAGTTTGACTTTACCCTCATTTCATGCACGGCTAGCATAGTGATGAGGAGTGTGTGGTACATGGACTCAGGTGCACTGTTCCACATGACGAGGAATAGAGACTTTTTTAGTGACCTAGAGGAAAAATACTTCCATATGCACATCGATATGGGGGATGGCGGAAGGTATAGTGCGACCGAGATTGGTATAGTCACCTTTCAGAGGGAGTCAGCTCCCCCCTCAGGATCAAGGATGTCATGTTCATTCTGGGCATAAAGAAAAATCTCGTCTCTATTTCAGTTTTGGAAGACTGTGGTTATGATGTGATCTTCAGCAAAGGAAAGGCATTCTCTAAGACACATAGTCATGGGATAGGTTAATCATAGTGGGGTTCATGTGAAGAACCTATATAAGCTAGATGTGGAGGATTGTGATGCATTAAGCACTAAGGCAGAGAAGGTACAGAGTCGAGATGTCGGTGAACTTTGGCATAGAAGACTTAGCCATTTTCATCATGGCACTTTGAATATCATGCAGTAGATAACCATAGGGTTCCCAAAGGAGCACTTGTGCAGCAGGATGTATGAAAAGGATGTACTTTGAGGAAGTACACAAAATCCACATTCCATGGTCAAGACAACAAAGCACATGCAATCCTAGAAAGGATCCACTCTGATGTCTGTGGACCTTTCTCGAAAACCTCCACTACTAGGCACACATATTTTTTCATTTTTATTGATGACTTCTCATAGAAGTGTTGGATCTTCTTCATGCAGAAGAAAGATGAGACATTCTCCAAGTTCATAGAATTCATGGCACTAGTTGAGAAATAAATGAGTAAGAAGGTAAAGGGCTCTCAAGAGTGATAATGGAGGTGAGTACGTGTCGAATGAATTTAAAAAATTTTGTGCAAGAGAAGGCATTCAACAAGAGTTGAAAACACACCACAACCCACAACAGAATGGGGTGGTTGAGAGAAAGAACCTTAGAATTGTGGGAGTAGAGAGGGCGATGTTTCATAACCAAGGCCTACCTCATCAGATTCTACAGATGATTACACTGGAGGAGGATTTCTCAGGGAGAAAGTCAGATGTGTCACACTTTAAGATTTTTGGAGCCTCTGTTTACTGCCATGTCTCCAAAGAATTAAGGAAGAAGCTAAATCCAACTTCAAAATTGGGGGTATTTGTGGGTTACACAGAAACTCCCCATAACTACTATGTGTACTTTCCATCACTCAGAATGACAGTTGTGTGAAGGGATGTAAAATTTGATGAGGAGAAATCCCTATAGTGCTCTCTTGATAGGGAGATTTAGAACCCACCAGACGAGGAGCTTTTAGTTCAAAAGGAGGAGCCTCAAGAAGTTTTGGAGTAGCCACATATTGAGGAGCAGAGAGTGGAGACAACCAATCAATAAGAACCATTTAGAGAAGGCAGGAAAAGAACCAGGGAAGCTGATAGACTTGTGTAGGATGCAAGGGAGAATGTGGGTGCTCCTTCAAATCAGCACAGGTAGAGAAGGTCACCAAATCGATACACTAGCTACATGGATCTAATGACTGAGCTTGTAGGGACTGAGTCATCCTCTTTTGAGGAAGTAGTAGAAAATCTTGTATGGGTTGATGCAATGGTGGAGGAATGTTAATCCATTGTAAAGAACATCGTTTGAGAAGTGGTCCCAAGACTAGTAGATAAACCAGTCGTGGGTTCACAATGGATCTTCAAGGTAAAGCGAGCAGTAGGCGGAAGCATAGAAAAGTACAAGGCCAAATTTGTGGCCAAGGGGTACTCTCAAGTTGAAGGGATTAGCTATGAGGAGACCTTTGCTCTAGTAGCAAGGTACTCATCCATTAGATCAATTCTTGATCTGGCTACACAAATGGCGTGGAAGATCCACTAGATGGATATAAGAACAATACTCCTCAATGGATTTATTGAGGAGGAGGTGTACATCGAGAAACCAAAAGGCTTCAAGAGTTTTAATCGAGAGTCTCATGTGTGCAGACTCAAGCAAGAATTTTACAGTCTTAAACAAGCACCTTGTGTGTTGGGGAAATTATATGTGTTCTAATTCCAACATTTAATTATCAACTAGGGCTCGTAAGCTTCAAGGCACAAGTGCAGGTAATATGGGATCATAGCATCTAGCATAACGTAACATCTTAGAAATTATGGAAAAAGGTATTGAATAGAGTATGGAATTTATATTCCAAAATCAATTTACTGCTTAGTACAGAATTAGGTATAGAACAAGATTTATGTTTCTAAATCAGTTTACTATTTAATACATAATTAGGTACAAAACCTTTGTTTCCAATTTAATTTATCTAATGATGAAAATAAATAAATCTAATTAAAACTTTCTACCAAATCAAGCAAATAACAAATTATCTACTCAAATGATTAACGCACTACGAATCAAGCAAATCAAATAACACTTTGTAAATACCATGCAATCCTCTAAGTGTTAAGATGAAATATGTACTAAGAAGTCACTCAATGCCTGATTGATTATGGATATTCAAATGGAGCATAACCTACAGGAGTTTCACACCACTGACATATGGATTCATAAGCAATGAAAAAGATTCAATTTAAAACATGAAAATTACTCTTTCAGAGACTTATTTGAAATCGAAACTTTCTTCTCCAATATTCATGAATTTGGAAGAATAATCATGAATTTGTCACGTATAGATTATGCTCATAAAAATATTGCACGGGATTTTGAAACTAAAATAATATTATGCTCATTATTATTAACTCAAACCTATGAAAATATTAAAGGAAACTTAAGTACGAAATTAAGTGCAGAAATTCTGAAAATCACTAATGAAAGTAAATGAGAAATCAATCAACTATTTTAATTAATTCTAAAATCAAATTCAAATAAACTACTATCCCTAGGGTCACACCATAAATCAGAAAGTAATTACATAATCTAGAATGCAGAAATAAACTCACAAAGCAATTACAAAATGAAGAAATAAATTGACATAGAAAATTGAATCTACTTCAAAACATTTGCAAGAAATACAATATAAAAAGGAAATAAACACTAAAATTCACACTTACATAATCTATGTTAACCCTACAAACATGATGGGTTCAGGCGGCCTTTCCTATCCATGTGCTACAAGTCTAAGCTCAATTCATGAAATGGACACCAAAGCTTATAGCAACTTCATTCCCTTTTATTCCTTCACCCAAAACAGAGTGTAATATACAAAAACTAGCAGATGTAATTGTGCTTCTCTTCCCCTACATGACTCTCCAAATATTGAGTGACTATATATATATATATATATATATATATATATATAATGCATTTACAATTTGAGATCCTAAACTCAAGGATCTGATATTAGCTATAGACCAACAATATTTTTTTTTATAAGCTTGGTAGGACTCCCGGATTTTTGGGTTTACATTTCCATTATTAATCCCGCTACGGGGGGAGGGTAGCACAAGATTCGAATCCAAGATCTCAGGTTCAATGAGACTGCACTGTCCTAAATCAAGATCAACAAGCAGTCTAAATGCAAATGCACGTGCATGTATTTGTTTTCTGCTTTCTTAATGTGCGAATGACAAAAGGAATGCTAAATACAAATCTGAATTATCTCTTCTTTCAAAGCAACAGTACTAACGATTTTCTTTTCAAAAAAAACAACAGGAAGGTAAGACGACACTTTGCGATTTTGAGTTGAAAACTGCTTTCGACACTTGAAATACTTATAAATTCAGATCAAATACAAGAGTAACAGTGTAACCGACTATCAAAAAGAGAAGTATTCTTTTCTTTGACTAAAAACGACACTTGTGACACTTTCAAATCAAAAGCTGACAGTTCAATTAAGCTACTATTTAGTAAATGAGAACTGTGAATGGCGAAAAATACATAAAAACATTTACAAATCTTTGTAAAATGGAGGCTGAATGATGCAAAGGAAGGGGGTTTCTACAATGGTCTACTGATCATAGATAGCAAAACTCATGAATAAAACTGAAGACAATGAAGAAAAAACCAAAATCTGGAGGCAGAAACAGTCTTACCCGATCATCGCACCTGTAACACAGGGAAACAGGGATGCATCTCACCTACTACACACGGGAGGTGCGATGCATCCAGTCTGCCTAAAGGAGAGGGTGCGATGGTCCAGGAACGAGACTTTAACTTGGTTTTTGGTCACAGTTTGCAGTTTAGTTCAGGGATTTAGGCCGAGAAAATGATAGTCAGTAACTACAAAGTATAGGGCTGATCTAATGAGGTTACTCAAGCTACCTCTAGGGCATTTAGGATGTTTGCAAGTCAATTGTTCAGTTCATAAACAAACCCAGAGATTGACTGAATCAGCGTTGATCTACTTTGCACTTGGATAGCAAATGCAGTTTGAATGCTAGCTGGCTTGACTTCAGGCTCCGTCTGTGGTTTATGAATCAAACAAATAGAGACAAGCAATCAAACTAATCGATCCCCAGCGGAGTCGCTATTTTGTTATCAGGAAATCTAGTGTCTATTCAGAGCTGCTAGTCCCACTAAGACGGGTAGCTATCTTAGAAACAAACAGATTAAAGTCACTTGTTTTTCCTTTACAAGAGAGAGAGATGCGAAAGAAGCAGAGAGTACCAACCTCAGTCCTCTGCTTGGCTCCTTGCTTATTTCCTTTCCCCTTTGACAGAATCATGCCACTGTTTCTTTACTTGTCCAGCTTCAAAGAGCACCTGTATATTCACAGCAGCATAATACCATCAAAGCATAGAGATCTTTCATTGTAAACAATAAAGGATCAGATATATATTGACCATACAAATGCATATATCAACACAATATTCAGAAATACACAAGAATATGGCGGAAAACTCAAATAGCTTTATTAGTAAAAGTAGTAGAAGAGAGGATTATAACCACTTGGTCTGACCCAGCGCCGTCCTCCCATCTTTAAATCCCTCTTCACCTCACACAAAGAAAGATCACCCAACAATGTCTTCAAAGAGAAACCAGCAGCACCTCTTTGCAAATTACCAAATTCCAACCTCCAGCCTCTAGCTCTCTCAGATGGGAGATCCATATATAGATATTTGTAGAGGTGTGAGTCAGCTCTGGGTTTTTGATTAGTGTCATTCCACGGATAGTTCTTGGTTCCACTTAGAGATTTCATTGATCTCTTACTCATCCCTGGGTGAATTCTGAGAGGCAAGTGTCATATGAGAAGTTTCTAGAAGATTCCTTAATCATCCACTTAGCAAATTGTCTCTACCACTTATCTATTCTCACTCATCACACCCTATAGAAGGACTTTTCAGTATGCATCGCACCTCCCGTGTGTAGTAGGTGAGATGCATCGCACCCTGACCATGGAGCAAGTGAGATGGTCCAGTTTTGACCAGTTCTAAGTAGTTTTTCAGGGAGAACTTCTGGGAAATGATGTAATCAGCTGACCTTGCTCCTTTAGGGTATGAAACAACACTTTTAGGGACTTAGAAGCCCTTGGTTTATGGACATATGTGATTGGGGTTGCAGTGCCCAAATATGTCTATAACAACTAGAGTAGCACTGATGGACTTCATTAGTGTCACCACTGACTGTTATCTCACTATTAGTTCTCTCAATCACTTTGAGAACTAATTTAACTGAACTAACTCATGAAACTGAGTCTTCTATTTTACAACTCATAATTAACTCATGTTGGACTCCTACAAAGTAGGGAGAAGATATACATGACTTCTAAAAGACTTCCAACTCGAATTTCCTAAGTTAAGTAAGTTTAATAAACTTAATTTAACTATTTTAAGTTGTTATGAGAATAGAATTCGAATTTAATTCACGGTTTAATTCAAGAACAAATTAAACTGGAATTTCTTGTTGTCATTTCTCAACACTCCCTCTCAACAAGAAAAGGATTATCAATTACCCCAATCCTATCTATGTGAAACTCGAATTTACATCTTGACAATGCCTTTGTAAGGATGTCAGCATCTTGCTCCTCTGTGGGAATGTAATCTAACAACATGATCTGCCTCAATACACAATCTTTGAGATGATGATATCAGATATCAATATGCTTGGACCGATCATGAAAGACTAGATTTTCAGAGAGTTTAATACAACTCTGATTATCACAATAAATCACTATCGGATCCATCTGCTGACTAAACAAACCAACCAGGAACTTCCTCATCCAAATAGCCTCACATGTTGCCTGACTTGCAGCTATGTACTCTGCCTCTACCGAATTTAGTGCAATAGATCTTTGTTTCCTGTTGTACCAAAAAACTACATTTAACCCAATACTAAAGATCCCTCCTGATGTGTTCTTCTTGTCGGATGGACTCCCTACCCAATCTGCATCGGTGAAGCCTTGAAGCTTCACTCCCTCTGTCCATCTATACCATAACCCAAACTGATTAGCTCCTATGAGGTATCTCAATACATGCTTTGTCCCCTTCCAATATAACTTGGTAGGCCTAACCATCGCTTGACTAAGTTGGTTAACTACATAGCACATATATGGTCATGTGTTCACCAAGTACATGAGTGAACCCACAAGCTACCTATAAATAGTAGCTTCCACTACTTCCCCTAAAGTAGCATATTTTCCCTGAGATAACAACTCCCCATCTCCATACCATACCTCAATGCCAATAATGTAATGCATGAGCCCCATGTCCTTCATATCAAACTCTCTTGTAAGGTCATCCTTGCAAGATTTTATGAACTTTTCATCACCTATCAGTATGAGATCATCTACATAAATTACAATGATCAAAAATTTACCTTCCACCACTATGTGATACAGGTTCACATCCGCTTCACTCTTTGTGAAGCCTAAACTAGTGAAGTAGATATCTATCCTAGTGTACCAAGCATGAGGTGCTTGCTTCAGCCCATATAATGCTCACTTGAGTCAGCACACATGCGACTCGTGGTCCAAGGTTTCAAAACCTTTGAGATACTCTATGTACACCTCTTCCTCAATCATGCCATTGAGGAAGGAAATATTCACATCCATCTAATGGATCTTCCAACCATCTGTGCTGGTAGTGCCAAAATAGATCTGATTGACGAGTACTTTGCAATAGGAACAAAGGTCTCATCATAATCAATCCCCTCTACCTGTGAAAAGCCATGGGCCAAAAATCTAGCCTTATGCTTCTCTACACTACCATCTTCAGCTTGATTTACCTTGTAAAGCCAACAGGAGATCACAACTGACTTATCCTCCAATCTCGGGACCACATCCCAAACATTGTTTCGAATTATGGAGTCATAATCCTCCACCATCGCATCAACCCAAACAGGTTGTTGCACTTCTTCCTGAAACGAATATGGCTCTATCACAACACATGCACCCATAAGTGCCATGTATCCAATGTAACTCTCTGGTGATCTCCTCTGTCTGCGCTAAGAAGAGGGTGCTCCCACATTATCCCATGCATCATTCAATAATCTATCAGCCTCTCTAGTGCACTTTATTCCCTCTCTGGAAGACTCTTCCTGAGTGGATGTCTCCACTCTATGAACTCTGCCCGTGGCTACTCCACATCAATCTGAGGCCCCTCAACCTGAGGATCTAAAATCTTTTCATTTGCATGTAGCTCAAGATCCCTCTCAAGGGAAACTTGCATGGCCTTCTCCTCGTTGAACCTGATATCCCTACGAACCACTATCATCCAACTGGTCAACATGTACACCCGATAGTTGTTGTTGGGTTCTGTTATACTCTTTCCACGGCAAGCCCACGTAGTTAACCGGGGGTTAGAGGAGGGGTGGAGCCCCCCCTTCATTGTGCCGATTTTATAGTGAGGGGGGTCACAGGGGGTTTGAGGGGTGCAAGTAACCCCACTCTATGGGGTCCGGGGTAGCACCCCGGAAAATTTTTTTTTTGGACCCTATATTAGGTTGGGCAGACCTACCTATGGTTTTGTGCATGATTTTCACACATGATTTTGGATGAGATGGTTTTCGGTCCATGGTTTTGGATGCAATTATTTTCAGTCCATGGTATTGGATGTTTCGGCCTGTATAACTATGTATTGTAACATTGAAAGGAATATAATGAAAAATTAAGCTGGTAGTCTCGGTTTTGGGATCTAGGGGAAAATATTTTTGTATATGTGTTTTATGTGTTATGCTCTCACATTGTTTATTTTTTGTGGTTTAGAAATCCTATGCAAGTAATTTCTGTACAGGGTTAAAACCTACATTTGGTATCGGAGTTGTTTTGGCTTCAAGGGGATGCCTTTGTTGCTGAGGTGTTTCACTCGAGCCTGTGGTAGACCCTGTTCAGTGGGAGATATTCGAGATCGATTCTGGTGGTGAAAGAAGATGGCGGGCAGTGGAAAGATAGAGATTGAGAAATTTAATGGTTAAAGTTTTGAGTTGTGGAAACTCAAGATGGAGGATCTGTTGGTGGATAAAGATCAGTGGATCATGGTAGATCCAGGTACTAAACCAATGGGAGTGTCTGATGAAGAATGGAAGAAGTTGGATCGGAAGGCAAAGAGCACAATACAATTGTGTGTCTTAGATTCAGTATTGTTGAATGTATCCGAGGAAGCTACGGTGAAGGATTTGTGGGACAAGTTAGGGACTTTGTACCAATCTAAGTCTCTGGTGAATAAATTGTTCCTATGTCAAAAGCTATATAACTTGAGGATGAAAGATGGAGACTTGGTGATAGAGCATATGAATGCATTTAATACTATGGTAAGTCAGTTATCGTTTGTAGATATCAAAATTTCAAATGAAGATAAGTGCATTCATTTGTTGTGTTCTCTACCAGATTCCTGGGATAGTTTGGTTATCACAATAGGTAGCAATGCAACTGCCTTGCAATTTGATGAACTAGTCTCATCCTTGCTGACAGAGGAGATGAGACAAAAAAATATGGAGAGCCATAATGGTGATGCCTTGTCTGTACGAGGATGATCCCAAAAAAAAAAAAACAAGGCATCGAGTGGGAGATCTAAATCTAGAGGGAGATCTAAATATCCAGGAAAACCTATAAAGGTGGTGTGCTGGAAATGCGGAAAGGAAGGGCACTACAAAAGGGACTGTAAATCTAAAGCTTCTGATAAAGGAAAGGGATCTGATGATGCTCCTTCTGCAAAGGCAAAAACCACCTCAAATGAAGGTGGGTGTTATAGACATATTTGGGAACTGCAACCCCAAACTCATATGTCCATAAACCAAGGGCTCTTTAGTCCCTAAAAGTGTTGTTTCATACCCTAAAGGATCATGGTCAACTGATTACATCATTTCCCAAAAGTTCCACCTGAAAAACTACTCAGAAATGGCCAAAATTGGACCATACTAACTGCTCCATGGTCAAGGTGCGAAGCATACTGGTTGCCACACTAGCCAGGTGCGATGCATACTGAAATGGCCTTCTAAGGGGTGCGATGAGTGAGAATAGACAAATGGAAGAGACAATTTGCTAAGTGGATGATCATGGAATCTTCCAGAAACTTCTCCTGTGACACTTGCCTCTCTGAATTCACCCTGGGATGAGTAAGAGATCAATGAAATCTCCAATTGGAACCAAGAACTATCCATGGAATGACACTAATCAAAAACCCAGAGCTAACTCACACCCTTGCAAGACATCTATAAATGGATCCCTCATCTGAGAGATCTATGGGCTGGAATTTTGTAATTTGTAAGGAAGTTTTGTTGGTCTACTGTGAGAAGATACATTTTATTGATGGGTGATCTCACTTTTCATGAGGTGAAGAGGGCTTCAATGCTGGGAGGATGATGCTAGATCAGACAGCTAGGTTCTAATCCTCTCTTCTACTATTAATAAAGTTCTTTGAGTTTTCCTCCATATAATCGTGTATTTGTGAATCTTATTGTTTATGAATGCAATTGTATGGTCAATGTGTTTCTGATTCTGCATTGTTTATGATGTTTTAGTTAGAGATGCTTTGATGGTTTTTTGCTACTTTGACTCTACAGGAACTCTTTGAAGTGGGACAAGTAGGAGAGGAGTGGAAAATTCTATCAAGGGAAAGAGAAATCAAGCAAGGATCAAAGCGGAAGATCCAGGTTGGTCCTCTTTTCTTCCCTCTTATCTATTACACTTAAAGGAAATCTCAAATTGCTTTAATTGTTTGTTTCTAAGATAGCTACCCATCTTAGTGGGACTAGCAGTTCGAATCGACACTAGTTTTCCCTGAAATAGTGGGGATGTGTACTTGACTTCTTCAAGTACACATGTAGATCATGAGGCATGGTTGATTGACTCAGGTGCATCATTTCACTTCACTCCCCATAGAGAGTGGTTCTGCGAGTATGAGAAATATGATGGTGGTGATGTCTTCTTGGGGGATGATAGGAAGGCTAAAATCATTGGTCGTGGAAAAGTAAAGTTGAAGTTGCAAGGTGGAAGGGTTAGAACACTTTCGGGTGTTCTTCATATTCCTGCATTAGCCAGAAATCTGATTTCTGTAAGCAAGCTGGATGATGCAGGTGTAAAAATAGTGTTCGAGAAGGATACCTGGAAGATGGTTCGGGGAGCACTAGTATTGATGCGGGGAGTTCAAATTGGAACTCTGTACAAGCTGCAAGGTAGCACTATTGTTGATGGGTGCAACAACTCTATGGTTCCTGAAACTGGAGCAAAAAATCTAGTGGTCTCTGGAGAGAAGGCCATGATGTGGCATCAAAGGCTTGGACATATTGGAGAGAAGGGCGTTTGGATACTTCATGGTAAAGGTATGGTAGAAGGTATGAGTAATAGCTCTCTGGATTTTGATTTCTGTGAAAATTGTGTATATGGGAAGCAAAATCGAGTGAGTTTACCCTCTAGTGGTAAGAGGGCAAAACAGATATTAGAACTTGTGCACAATGATGTGTTTGGACCTGTGAAGGTTCCATCACTGGCTCAGTCTGTTTGGACCTGTGAAGGTTCCATCACTGGCTTAGTCTGTGTACTATGTATAATTTATAGATGACTTCTCAAGGAATACATGGATATATTTCCTTAAGAATAAATCTAAAGTCTTTGATAGATTGAAAGAATTTAAGGCTCTGGTGGAAAACCAGACAGAGAAGAAGATAAAGGTGTTGAGGGTAGATAATGGTGGAGAGTTTTGTAGTAAGGAATTTGAAGAATTTTGTAAGAAGTGTGGTATAGCATGGTACAAGACTACTCCATACACACCTGAGAAAAATGGAGTTTTAGAAAGAATGAACAAGACGTTGATGTAAAGGGCAAGAAGCATGCTCAGTGGTGTCGAGTTAGCACAGGAATTTTGGGCAGAGGTGGTGGAGACAGCATATTACCTAGTCAACAAATCACCTTCATGAGTGTTGGAGGATAAGAGTCCACAAGAGGTATGGACTGGTAAGAAACCCTCTCTTTCACATCTGAGGGTATTTGGATGTGATGCATATGTACATGTTCCAAAGGAGAAACAAACCAAGTTGGATAGTAAATCTAAAAAGTGCATCTTTATTGGGTATAAGGATGGTTTAAAGGGTTATAAGCTTTGGAACTCAATAACAAGGAAGGTTGTGTACAACCGAGATGTGTTGTTCAGAGAGGTAAAAGACGTTATTAAACATGAAGTCCAACCAAAGGAACCTGAGAAGATAGAGTTTGATCTTAAGGAGCAAGAATCAGACCCTACAACAGAGGAGGAATCAGAAGATGAAGAGCCACAAACTCTGGGTGTGAGAAGATCAGTTCAAGAAAGAAGGTAGCCAGAAAGGTATAGTCCATATGCTTTCTGTTCAAGTTTTTCTTTATCTGTTACTGATGATGATCCCAAATCTGTGAAGGAAGCAGTAGATTCAGAGGATGGCAAACTCTGGAAAGAGGCCATGGTTGATGAAATGGCATCTTTGCACAAAAATGAGGCTTTGGATCTGGTGGAGTTGCCAGCTGGAAGGAAACCCATTGGCAACAAATGGGTGTTCAATAAGAAGACAAATGCAGAAGAAAAGGTGGAGAAATATAAAGCTCGGTTGGTAGCAAAAGGTTATTCCTAGGTGCCAGGAATTGATTTTGGTGATATTTTTTCCCCTGTTGCCAAGGTAGCTTCTATTAGATTACTTTTATCTGTTGTTGCTGCTTTTGATTTTGAGGTAGAATAGATGGATGTGAAGACAACATTTCTTCACGGGGATATGGAAGAGGAGATCTACATGAAACAACCTGAAGGATTTGTGGCGAAGGGTAAGAAAGAACTGGTATGCAAGTTAAAGAAGTCTTTGTATGGGTTAAAATAGTCACCAAGGATGTGGTATCAGAAATTTGATACATTTATATGGGGACTTGGCTTCACCAAAAGCAAAGCATATCACTGTGTTTATTTTAAATTAATTGGTGACCGTGCTATTTATCTGGTTTTGTGTGTGGATGATATGTTGCTGGTTGGAAATGACAAAGAAATTATCTAGGATTTGAAGACCCAATTGTCCTCCAAATTCGACATGAAACCTCTTGGTGCTGCAAACTATATTTTGGACATGGAAATTAAAAGAGACTAGGAAAAGAGGAAGCTCTGGTTAAACCAAAGGAAGTATGTCAAGATAATACTGCAAAGGTTTAATATGCAGGATAGTAAACCGGTGAAGGTTCCTATTCCTATAGGTGTGAGGTTATCTGTTGAACAATGTCCCAAGACACAAGAAGAGGAAGAGGACATGTCCCGTGTTCCATATGCAAGTGCAGTCGGTAACTTGATGTATGCAATGGTCTGTACTAGACCAGACATTTCACATGCAGTGGGAGTATTGAGCAGGTTTATGTCAAAACTAGGAAAGGAGCATTGGACAACAGTGAAGTGGGTTTTTAGGTATTTGCATGGCACTAGTGATTATGGTTTGTGCTACCAAGGAAGACCAAGATTGGACAAAGTGTTGGATATTCATGGCTTTGTTCATCCAGATTGGGCTGCAGATCTAGATCAGAGAAGATCTACAAGTGGTATGTGTTTAACCTATTTGGAGGTGCAGCTATTTGGATGAGTAAGAAACAATCTTAGTGGCACTATCAACTACAGAGGCGGAATACATGGCAGCCACTCATGCAAGCAAGGAAGCAGTTTGGTTGCAGAGATTGTGTTCAAGTATGGGGTTAGTATAGGGAGCTATAAGGATATACTGTGACAACCAAAGTGCAATTTTCTTGGCAAAGAACCCTGCATATCATTCCAAGACAAAGCACATTGATGTTCAGTATCACTTTGTGAGGGATATGATAGAAGACAAAAGGGTGTTGCTGGTAAAGGTGGACACTTTGAAGAATACTGTAGATGATTTGACAAAATATGTGAGCTCTGAGAAGTTCTCTTGGTGTAGAGAAACAATGGGTGTTGCAGGGATGGATAAATGACTAAGCTCTCTTGTGGCCCCCTGTGGAAAGAAAACAAAAAGTGGGAGAATGTTGGGTTGTGTTATACTCTTTCCACAACTAGCCCATGTAGCTAACCAGGGGGTTAGAGAGGGGGCAGAGCCCCCCCTTCGTTGTGCCGATTGCATAGCGGGGGGGGTCACAAGGGGTTTTAGGGGTCTAGGTAACCTCACTCTATGGGGTCTGAGGCAGTGGCCCGAAACATTTTGTTTTTGGACACTATATTAGGTTGGGCAGACCTACCTATGATTTTGTGCATGATTTTCACACATGGTTTTGGATGCGATGGTTTTCGGTCCATGGTTTTGGACGCGATGGATTTTAGTCCATGGTATTGGATACTTTGGCATGTATAAATATGTATTATAACATGAAAGAAATATAATGAAAAATCAAGCTAGTAGTCCTGGTTTTGGGATCCAGGGAAAAATCTCTGCGTATATGTGTTTTATGTGTTATGCTCTCGCATTGTTTATTTTCTGTGGTTTAGAAATCGTATGCAGGTAATTTCTATACGGGGTTAAAACCTACAATTGTGGGGTGTATCAGTGTACCCCACAAAGATCCCCAACTCTATTGTTGGCTCAGGCTTCTTCGGTGCATCTTTCTTCACATGGAAATAAACTGATGACCCAAAAATTCTAAAGTGACCAATATCTGGCCTCTTACCGGAACAATCCTCCTCTGGTGTCTTCATCTCAAGTATCCAATGTGGGCTACGATTCTAAACATAAACTGTTGTGTTGAATGCCTCAGCCCATAAGTGTAGTGGTAGGCCCTAATCATGCAACATCGCCCTTGTTACCCCTACTATGCTCCTGTTATTCCTCTCGACAACCCCATTATGTTGAGGTTTATGGGGTGTTGTCAACTCTCATTTAATCCCTTCTGCTGCACAGAATTTCTTAAACTCATTGGAGACATACTCACCACCATTATCACTCCATAGAGATTTAACCTTATGCCAGACTCTTTCTCTACCAATGCTTTGAACTCACAACTTTGTGAAAGTTTGATCCTTTTTCTGCATAAAAAATACCTAGCATTTACGAGAATAGTCATCAACAAATATAACATAATACCTGTGTTTGGCCATGGATGCTGTCGAGAATGGTCCACACACATCTAAATGGACTCTCTCCAGAATAGACTCTGCTCAACTGTCTCTATCTCCAAAGGAAGACTTGGTGTATTTTCCCAAAGTACAACCCTTGCATGTATCAACTTGCTCAAGTGTGCCTTTGGGAAGACCAATAGAGATTTGTTGTAATATATTTAAAGCCCCATGATGTAAGTGGCCCAATTGTCTGTGCCACAACTCGCCAATGTCTCGGTTCAACATCTTTTCTGCTTTTGAACTCAAAGCAGCTCAATCCTCTACCTCTATCTTATAGAGATTTTGAACTTGAATCCCTATCTTCTTTACTTGACTCATGGCTATGTATCGAAGGAACGCCTTTCCTTTCAAAAAGATCACATCATAGCCTCTATCCTCAAGCATGGAAATGGTTACCAAGTTCTTCGTCAGTCCGAGTACATGCATAACATTCTTCAAGGTGAGTGGAGCTGCATGTCCCTCTAAAAAGAAATAATTCCCACACCAGTAACACTATACTTACCGTCATCACCCATCTCGATATGCATCTTGAGATCTTTCTTCTCTAGTTCATTGAATTACTCTTTGTCACTAGTCATGTGGAAAGAAGCTCCACTGTCTAAGTACCAAACACTTGCCATCATTGAAGACACCATGCATGCAATGAGGGAAAATTTCAATTTGAATTGGGAGGCCAAAGCCTGACCTGCCACTCCTCCTGAGGACTTCTTCTTGGAGTTATTCAATGGACAATTTGTAGAAAAGTAACCCATCTTGTGACAATGAAAGCATTTAACTTTCGTCATGTCCTCTTTCTTACCTCCATGATAAGAATCTGATTGGAACGAGAAATTTTACCTTTCCCCTTCCTCGCCTTAATTTTTAAGGAGCATTTCTCTTCATCATCAGTCTTTGATGAAGAGCCATCCCTGGTGTTCCTCCTGATCTCATCCTGCATCAAATCCGACCATAGTCGTTCCCAATCTAGCAGCTTCTCCTGACCATTGACAGAGTCGTGATAACTATGCCAACTCTTTGGGAGTCCAAGAAGAGAAAGGTTCATCATATCCTCCTAAAAAATCGTGATTCCAACACTTCCAAGTTCATCCCAAAATTGAATGAACTTGATCAAGTACTTTGGAATTGTCTCACTTTTCTCCACCTTGATTTTACGAATTTTATCCTTCTATGCCAACTTCCTTTGATCACTGTTATTTTGATACAAGTTTGTCAATGTTTTCCACATAGCATGTGGGATTTCCTTTTCATGGAGACTCGAGACAATATGATATTGAACTCCCTCAAGGATTATCCGCCTTGCCTTCGCCACACACTTCTTCCACTCGGCCAAGTTCTGTGCATCAATAGCTGTTGGCTTAGGAATTGCTTGTTCAACAAATTCCTTTAAGTCATTGTCCTCTAGTACAGCCTCCATCCTATCCATCCAGGCTATGAAATTTGAGCTTCCTTCCAAGGCATACTCAAGCCTTAACCCATGGAACACCATTTGTCGATCTTGAAGTATATATGCAAATTCGACTTTCACCTGTAACCCAGAAACTCAAAACTTCGAAATCTCCTCTAGAGAGCTGATTTTAAATCAGCGATATCTCCTTCATCCGAACTCCGATTCAGCCGATTTGTTTTTTGAATTTGGGTCTATTTTCCCAAGGAATCCATATTTTTTATTTGTTTCTGATTTTACACAAAAAAATTCAGATATTCTCTGCAAACTCTTGGCCCGAAAAACAATCTTTCTCTGATACATGTAGAAAATCCTGTAGATTCACAAGCTCATGTAATCTACTAAAACAAGAGACAAGAATCTTATTCTACTCTTTACAGTGGAAGCCCATAAACATAGAGCAAATAATAATCAATAGAGGAAGAGAATCAAAGGCACATAACACAATAAATATCCAAGGAAAGCCACAACTCAAAACCCCACTATCTGTTTTGTATTAATCTAGAAAATCAAGATGAAATTACAATGCTTGTTCTCTCTAGAACAATCCTGACACTTAGAAAATTCAATCTCCAACTCATAAGAAAGCTCAAGGCCAAAGCTTAGCCTCTTCACAATCTCTCCAAGTCTATATTCCAATGTGTAATTCCTATGAAGGATAGCTTGAATTTAAATGGAAATAAAGCCTCTAAAAACTACGATATTCCTTAAGGATCAGTTCCTGATTGCATGCACTATCAGTGCAACTCAAAAAAATCTAAAATAAATAGTACAATGTCCCTACACTCCAGTCTCAACTAGGTCTTTCTCAAAATCGACATGCACAAGTTTCTGATGAGTAAATATTCAGTTACCTAGAGAAACACTGGTGGAGTTCCTTAGTGTCACCACTGATTATTAACTCACTATTAGTTCTCTCAATCATTTTGAGAACTAATTTAACTAAACTAACTCATGACACTGAATCTTTTATTTTACAACTCACAATTAACTCACACTGGACTCTTACAAAGTAGGGAGAACATATACATGACTTCCAAAAGACTTCCAACTCGAATTTCCTAGGTTAAGTAAGTTTAATAAACTTAATTTAACTATTTTAAGTTGTTATGAGAATAGAATTCGAATTTAAATCACAGTTTAATTCAAGGAAAAATTAAACTGGAATTTCTTGTTACCATTTCTTAACAGTTGTGTAGCAGCATTGCTTGAATATTTGGAGTTGTTGGTTCTTGTGGAGCAGTGCTGCTTGAATTATTGGAGGTGTTAATTCTTGTGGAGAAGCACTCTTCACATTTAACATATCATACTAATTTACATAGAAATACAAATTGAGGACAAGAAAGGGATGGATGATGAAAATATTATGGATGAAATGAGGTGGTGATCGAGATGGTAAGTATGTGAATAGGTGCTTGCATACTTTGTCATCTCAAGGCCAACACTTATAGGTGGTGTCCTTTATCATTTTATGGTAGTAATGACTTCATCCTATGAATAGAATGTTAGGAGAAGACACTATAGAGACTACCTTCGTTAATATACCATAAGGATTTGATTTTACATCGTCTTGTAATCATAGTATATGCGTAATGAATGGAAAGAAAACAAAAGAAGGATAATATTTTATGAAAGATGAAATGGATGGAATTAGAATTGGTTAATCATTAAGTTTCTTAAACCTTCTAATGGATTAGAAAATCTTAAGCCAACTTTACTTCAATTTTACCTTTTTTGTTAATGTGCTTGGTGTTTCAAGAGAGAGATGGATTAGCTAAAGATGATTTTACTATTGATTTGATCTACTGAAGAAGGTTGAAGGATGAACTGAAGGTCCCCTTCTCCCCCATGCCTGAGGAGTTGTATGTCCCAAAACAACTGAGGAAAGGTGATTGTTGCTGCAAATGAATGGTCAGGCTACTATATGGTAGCCTTTACTGAAATAAATATATTGCTGCAAATGAAAATGAAAATACTGATAAAAAATCGAAATTGCTGCAAATCTGTGTTGAGTTCAAAAAACCATATAGTCTTCAACCACTACATACCCATCTGAAATCTTTCATATGTGAATAAATGGTGTTGATGTCGGACATAAGCAAGAATCATTGGATTAATGACCATTGAGGAGGTCGTTAACCAATGCGAGATATCCCACTTTTGATGTCAACGGGAATCAAGGCACTAGGTACATTGTACCAACCATGAATGGAAATGTCGAAGTCGAATGGACTGCAGAATTCATCCACCAAGAAAAATTGATGTATTTCCTTAGTAGATGACAAGGATACCTGCCATTAAGGCATGTGGGCTCCCATGTACCTTATCTAACTCTAACCTTGATCCTAGATAATGTGCTGATGTCGATGGGACAAGGCTTGTTGGCAAGTGGGCCTTAAGGGATCCCACATCAACCAACTCAAACATAATGACTTGAAAGATACTTGATTTGAAAAACTCATACAAATTTACAAACTTTATTGGAAAATTTTCCCATTAGTTACCTGGTTTTCAAGCAAATTCCCTGTCCAATTGTGCCAGACAAGATCATTTTCACAAAAGTACTCATTTTTTGTCTTTATTCGTTTCATTTATTTATTTATTATAATACTAACTTTCTTACTTTACTAAAGAAAATATGTCCTCCTTCAAGTGAAAGAGAACTTCCAATGAAACCATGTGTGGATCAGGTACAAAGATATATTCATGCCCAAATTTAACATATAAACTTTAGAAGGTACATGAGCATGAAAAATCAGCAATTTTGAAAGATGTGATACAAAGAATTTTTGAAGATGAGAGTGGCACTTTGACTGGATTGTGATCTGGAACCAATTCTCAATGTAATCCTTGTGGAATTGGCCCATTTCTTCATTTGGACCACTCTGAAAGTCCTCCTCGGTCATGCTAGAAAAACTTGGATAATTAGTCTTCAGAATGCATACAAGGCTTGTTGATGGGGCATGGTGAAAGTTCCTTGATCTCAGGTTTAGTAGGATGCTCCCCATTGGATTTGGTACATGATTTCTCGATCTCCTTAGTAGATAGGAAAGAGGAATCAAGGGAGACTTCCAAATCCTTTTCTAGTAGTGGAGAGATAGATAATTTCTTGAAAGTGGTCAAGATGAACTCTTCCTAAGAGGCAAATATCTCAACTACTGCTAGGATTTGAGAAAGTACTTCGAGGGACATTCTTCATCTCTCAATCGTTCTTGAATTTCTCCTGTTGGTGGATGATCCCTATCTTGCAACGTGGATCAGTACACAAGTGTTCTTACAAATCCCCAAAAATGTTTTATCTTTAAAGAGATTGAAATTTTAATCTAAATGAATTAAAACTATTAATTGCAATAAAACTTACCAACTTGAACTCCTCGCTTACTTGGATAACCAGACTTTGGAGTGACCCCAAACCAAAGTGGATGCATGGCTCTTCACTTGTGTCTCACCATCTTCTCCATCCTCTAATTGCCCTGCAACTAAGATCACACAGAAAACGTGTGAAAGAAACTATGCTCTAATCCCTTTAGCACCTCCCCAAGATGAAGCCAAAAATGTTGGGAAAATTATATGTGTTCTAATTCCAATGTTTAATTATCAACCGTGGCTCGTAATATTTGAGGCACAAGCACAGGTAATGCAGGATCAGAGCATCTAGCCTAAACTAACATCTTAGAAATTCTGGAATAAGGTATTGAATAGAGTACAAAATTTTTGTTCCCAAATCAGTTTACTTCTTAGTACATAATAGGATTATGTTTCTAAATCAATTTATTGTTTGGTATAGAATTAGGTAGAGAACCTTTGTTTCTAGTTTAATTTATCTAATGATGAATAGAAATGAATCTAATTAAATATTTCTACCAAATCAAACAAATAACAAATTATCTACTCTAATGATTAACGCACTATGACTCAAGCAAATCAAATAACACTTTATAAATGGCACGCAATCCTCCGAGTGTTAACACACAATATGTACTAAGAAGTCACTCGGTTCTTAATTGATTCTGGATATTCAAACATAACATAAGCTACAGGAGTTTTGCACCACTGACATATGGATTCATAAGCAATGAAAAAGATTTAGTTTAAAATATGAAAATTACTCCAGAGACTTATTTGAAATCGAAACTTTCCTCTCCAATATTCATGAATTTGGAAGAATAATCATGGAGTTGTCACATATAGAGCATGCTCATAACAATATTGCACAGGCTTACAAAACTCAAATAACATTACACTCATTATCCTTAACTCAAACCTTTGAAAATATTAAAAGAAACTTAAGTACGAAATTAAGTGCCGAAATTCTAAAAATCATTAATGAAACTAAATGAGAAATCAATCAACTATCTAAATTGATTCTAAAATCAAATTCAAATAAACTACTATCCTCGGGGTCACACCATAAATCGGAAAGTAATTACATAGTCTAGAATTTAGAAATAAATTGCAGAATGAAAAAATAAATTGACAAAGAAAATTGAATCTACTTCAACCGTTTGCAAGAAATACAATATAAAAAGGAAATAAACACTAAAATTCACACTTACATAGTCTATGTTAACCCTGCAAGCACAATGGGTTCAAGCGGCCTTTCTTGTCCATGCACTACAAGTCTACGCTCAATTCATGAAATGGACATCAAAGCTTATAACAACTTCATCCCCTTTTATTGCTTTAGCCAAAATAGAGTGTAATATACAACAACTAGGAGATGTAATCGTGCTTCTCTTCCGCTACATAACTTTCCCTGTTAGGGTCCTATACTAATAGGATTCATAAATTTGAATTGGCTATGGTTAGTCTTGTAATATTGTACATACTTTTGCTTTTTGCAAAATGTTTTCCATATTAAAAAATTAAAAAATGTAAATAGGGTATGTCCTAAAAGAATAATCAAAAGACAAAAATAAAAAGAAAAGTGAAAAAATATGAACCCCAAAAAAGGAAATAAAACAGATCATGAAAGTGTGCAAATTCAAGTGCCACTGCTTTTTACTTTACTATGCAAAATAAGGTTGTGTGCAGCTTGTTAGAAATGCCACAATCCATGATGGTAAAACAACTTAATCTTGGCTCATTCATGTTTTAAATCTTATGTTGATAGATAGAGAATAAAGATCTTGTCAATTAGGTAGAGAATAAAAATGTGCTCATCAGCTTAATCTGAGCCATTGGAAGTTATAAGGTTAGAATTAGATAGTTTTCTTGTCAAAATAAAATAAAATAAAGGGTCTGCAAGCTCAAATGCACCCAATAAAGTGAAGAAAAAAATGTTAGGATAAATAAAGGGTAGGTAGAAGAAAGGTTGTAGAAACACAAGGTTGTTAGATCAAAAGCACATATATCATGCTTAATCCTATGTTTCAATGTGCAGGAGCATTTATGAGAGTCAAAAGATGATTCAAAAGCTTCTTTGATTAACTTCCCCTCATTTCATTTCATCCCCACATACATACTTACTAATTTCCTCATTATCCCCTCATTTCTTATTAAATACCCTTTTACCACTCATTTTGACTCTTACCTCTTGGTTTCACACTTTTCCCTAGTAATTACCCTCCAAAGGTCATCCCCCTACCCAAAAACCCCTTTTTCCTAGTGTGAAACCCATTCCCCATTGTAAAAATGACCTTCCCCCTTATTAATTTCCTTATTTCACCTCAAAAACCCATAAAAACTCCTTATCTTAAGTTTTTATCCCCCCCCCACCCCTCCCCACATTATTTAATTAACTCCCTGAATTCATATTTTCCAAAAAAACCCTTTTAACCCACCACCCTTGGTGTGGTTAACAAAACCCAAGCTTATATTTAATCCATACTTTATTAATTAATTAATTACAAATTATTTGTAATTAACCCCCCAGGCCCTGCAAATCCTAGTCTCGATCCCTCTGTGCAGCTTGACTGCGCGATTGTTGTCTGATCTCCCACCCCCAGATCTGACGGTGTGCATCCATATCGTGCACGATCACTGTCCGACCGTTACCAGCCCGAGAGCACGCGAGATTCGCAGTTTTGCTCAGGCACTATTCTGCTACGTGGCATCCCCGGGCGAAATCGTGTGCTCTCAAGGAAATACTGCCTACCTGCCAAAAGCGGTGCGATGGACCATAAAGCCACCTCCCCACCAATACCAAGAATCGTCCACTATTCATTTGAAGATTCCATGCCAAATTGTAACCGTTGTCGGTTAAAAGGCCGGAGAATCCCATTTAAACTCCTTTCGCTCTTTTGCACTGTGAATGCTGCTCAAGCCTTTCTACTACACCCTGAGCCTCTACAACCAAAATTGATTGTTGTTTACCTCTCGAACAAGCTCCGGACACCCAATTCAAGCATTCAGTTCACAGCTGAAGCCACTGTACCATCTACAATCAACATTCAAACCAATTTGTAAGCCACACCACCAAATTCCAGGTATTGTTGGGAAAACCAGAACGGCCCTCTCTATTTGAAAACGTACAGTTCAGTTTAAGGATTAATTAATTGAAATTAATTAATACATTTTCCTAAAGAGTAATTTGCCTATATACCCAAAACCCCTCTTTTGCAAATTGCAATTACCCTCTCACTATACGAGAGTTTCCCAAACCTCACTTCTACAGCTTGTACAAGCCTTAGTCATACCTCTACTCCTAAAAATGGCTTCCCAAACCTCTCTGGACGTGAGACCCCTATCAACCTCTCACCTGGACATCGACCATTTGGCACTAGAAGACAGGGATTTCCAGATAAAAGATA
The DNA here is from genome assembly GCA_031772625.1 of Pinus tabuliformis. Taxonomy (NCBI): domain Eukaryota; kingdom Viridiplantae; phylum Streptophyta; class Pinopsida; order Pinales; family Pinaceae; genus Pinus; species Pinus tabuliformis. The sequence continues at coordinate 202,460,859 of CM062819.1, forward strand.
CTGCATCACCAGCCTACCTTCTGGAACTCCACTGCTGAAGTAAGGATAGATTCTTGAACCATACTGATGACATACATCTGTGGGAATCCAATTTACCCAAATATTTATTCCCAAAAGTTCACCCATTCCCTGATATCATACATTTTTGTCATGCCTATTATATCCCTAGCCAAAGAGATATTGTTGCCCCAATCAACAATTGTTATTCACCATCTCTCCAGAGTCTATCAACCAAATGTTGCAAGTCCAATCTAGCCCTAATGAGACCCCACTATCCATTGGAGACCTATTGGACCTATATATCACACTAGACCTGGTTAAGATAAGACAAATCTTCCAGACTTTCATCATAGAAGACCACCATACTCCCATAGATAGTCCACCTTATGTTGCTACCATTTTTTCAGAGAAAGGCAGGCATATAATCACCATGCTCTCTTGCATCCTAGGATATACCACATATGAGCATGTGGATGAGGTTATCCTGGCCTTTCTATCCATATTTACCCCAGGCAAGCCTCCTGCTGTCATGTACAATTATTCTCAGTTCATTGCAGACAGGATGCATGAATGATTCACCAGACTGCTGACTGAAAGATTCTTCAAGTACTCTTTAGTGTTATTTCACATGTTTTTGTATTATCGAGCAAACAAATTCCCTGTCAACATCCAGAGGTTGGATACCAAGGGAAAAGAGAGATTAGTTGTTTACTGGACACCCTTGATCCAAAAATACTCCACGGCACTGCCAGCATCTACACCGTCTACATCAGCGACAGGGTCTACAACAATAGGTTCTACAGGAGATGAGGCAAGTAGATTGGTCAAGGCAATGGAAGACATGTCCATTCAGACCAATGAAATGAACAAGCTTAAGGAGAAAGTGACTAGCCTGGAAACTGACTACAATCTTGCCCAAATCATGCACAATGAAAGAATAAAAAGCCTGGAGAAGGAACTAACATTAAAGGAACCCCTTGGACAGGCTAAGGAACAATTGTGGGCCAATATCATTGACTCCGTTAATGAGATTTGGCCATCCATCCAAGTTATTTTTGAACAAATTGATTTAATAAAACAGGCTACAGAAGCCATACAGAGACTAAAGGCAGAACTTGGAGACATGCCAGAGGAAGCTATAAGGATCATACACTTCCTCAACTCGAAGAACAAGTATGAGCTGCAGGAATTAGAAATACCTGACAGAACAAGTACAATTTTGGAAGTGAAAAGGGTCCTCACCAAGAGGAATTTAATGTTAAACCTGGAAGACAAGTGCCAAACCATTCAACGAACGATTGACAGATTCATGGTCAAATTTGAAATTTTGAGGAAAAAATGTTTACCGAATCCCTTCATAATAAATGATACGCTGATGACACAGGAGGACTACAATAGAAAAATCAGAGAAGTAGCTAGAGATCAAGTAAATACTTCATCCATGAAGGGCATACCTACTGTAAGGTATTGTACCAAACTTTTGAGAATTTGTTTTACCTCTAGCATGAGGTAAAACACCTTTTCATTAATAAGCCTACTTTTGCCAAGTATACAGAGGCAGATGAGATTTTCAGGAAAATGATCAATATCCAATTACCAGATGTCAAAACATGGGAAAAATTAAATGACTTACTGTAGAAATTCAATAGGTGAAAATGTACAGTAAGAGTAAAAAGGCACAATAAAAGGATAATGACAGGTCAACCAGGTCAAAGTTTATCAGATGAAAGTGTATTAGTTGAAAGGTCAGGGTAAATAGAACATCCAGCGTGAAGACCAAACAAAAAAGCATAGATTAAAAGGCAAAATATCAAAGATTAAAGCCAGCACAACCTAATAAACAGGGACAACAAACAACAATTCAATAGTTGTCTCTATCTTCTTGCATGAAGATTTTTCTTTCTCCTAGATTAGCTCCCAAGGCAGTTTGGGATATTTTGTAAATTATTTTTGTATAAATACTTCATGACTCGAAGTATTGAGTGTGGATTGCTATACATTTGTAGAGTTATTTTGATCATAAACCTGAGGGTTATTGTACCAATTTTCAAGTTAGCAGACTGGACCAAGTAATAAAGAGATTGCATTACAGGATTCATATGTAGAGCTATTACAGTGAAGTATTTTCTTTTTCAATTTGTTATTCTCTTATGTCTTTCACAAACTTAAGTGTTATCTAAAGTTGAATGAATTAACTAGAAGTTTATCTCGGAATTTTTTTAAGTACACTCTCTTTTCCACAATTAATCATTTACATGTTTTCGTCTGACATCCGAATCTGAGAATCCTTAATTTCTCTCCCATCCCGGTTTGCCTCTTTCATTTTCTTCATAATCGGGTCTAAGGAACCCTTAATTTCTCTTTGGATCCGATTGAAAACCACTTCACCATCTAGCCTTGAGATCTGAAGTAACTCTGCTATCTTGCCATGTAGACACTATTTTTAGAACTTGATCCAGTCCTGTTTGTCTGACATTTGACCCCAAAGCCCAATGGTAAAAGACACCCTTCTTTCATCTATGTAAGTGATCACAACACCAAATATAAATCAAAACCCAAGCACAATCATAACTAGCCTAAAATCAAATAACTAAACAAAGTTAAATAAAAAAGAGAGAGCCCTCTCTAAGATTAGGAAGGCTAGATCCTAATCTCCAAAGTTGGTTTGTGGTTACCTCTAATCATTTCTTTCTTCAAAACTCTAGAGAAATATTGGAGTGATAACACTCCCAATACTAAGTAACTAATATATATATATATATATATATATATATATATATATATATATATATATATATATATACTTAGCTATATGCCAACAATATTACAAAAATACATTTCAAATGATTTTTCTGGAATTTGGTTATGGCAGATTTGTCTTGGCAATCTTTTGACCCATGCATAACTTGATTGAGATCTAGACTTTATGATTGTAGCTCCACATAGCTTGAAAAAGAGACAAAATAAATCTTCAACTCATATCCTCTGTGCTGGGTACGAAATATCCAAAACCGTCAAACCCAGATTTCCGGTACTTAAGTTGAAATAATTAAAACCCAAAATTGTAGTGCTTAAGAATTTTGGTACTTAAGAATTTTGCTGACCATAACTTCTTTGTGGTGATGAATTTTGACAAAGGGTTTCTGGGTTACCTAAATGAGGGTAGTTTGAACAAACCATGTGTCTCAGAATCCCAAGATTCTTCTTCATTTGATCACAAATTGAGATTTTTAACTACAGAAATTTAGCCATTCGGTACTTAACATGTAGCAACTAGCTTAATTGGCTTATGAATAATTTCGGCAATGGGTCCCTATAGTAAATAAACTTGGAAAAACCATCATTATCAAATCATAGCAAAGTAATCTCTAATCATTGAAAAGTTAAGAAAATTAATGATAATCAACCACGAAGTGTAAGATATGAATTAGTGGCAAGTTGTGGAATTATGGTATGAAATGAGTTTAAAATATAGGAATTTAGGTTATGAATAGTGATATTGTATGGTGGAAAAATGGGTATATTTGAGGCCCAACACTGTGCTTGGACACCAGGATTAATAGCTATATCATCGGTTTGGGCTTCACTAAAAGTGAAGCTAATGCAAACCTCTATCATATTTTGGTAGAAGGTAAATTGTTGATTATTGTCTTATATGTTGATGACTTGATTTTAACTGGTGATGAGTAACTGATTAGAATTTGAAATGATGGACATGGATCTCATGCGCTACTTCCTCGGTTTGGAAGTATGGCAAGGCGATGGGGAAATGTTTGTCTCAAGGCAAGTATGCAAATGAGATACTACAGAGGTTCTGCATGGAGAGTTTCAAACTCATGGATACACCTCTAGCGACCAACAAGAGGAAGGAGGATTCCACTTCAAGTGAGGAAGTGGATGCTACCATTTATTGGCAGCTAGTGGGTTCATTGATGTACCTTGTGAACACATGACCATAAATGTGCTATGCAGTCAACCAACTAAGCCAAACTATGGTTAGGCCAACCAAATTATTTTGGAGGGTAGTTAAGCATGTTCTACGGTACCTCAATGGCACTACCCAGTTTGGACTTTGGTATAGACGGACAGAGGGAGTGAAGTTGTGTGGCTTCACAGTTGCAGATTGGGTAGGGAGTCCATCAGACCGAAAGAGTACATCAAGTGGAATTTTTAGTGTTGGATCTGCAACTATTACCTGGTAAAACGGGAATCAAATATATGTGGCGCTCAACTCGGCAGAAGCAAAATACATGGCTGCAAGACAAGCATCATGTGAGGTGATCCAAATGAGAAAGATACTTGTTGGATTGTTTGGTCAAATGATGGATCCAATTTTGATCTACTATGATAATCATAGTTGCATCAAGCTCTCTAAGAGTCCTATGTTTCACGATCGATCCAAGCATAAAGATATATGGCATCACCATTTGCGGGATTGTGTGTAGAGGCAGAAAATGGTGTTGCAGTACATTCCGAAAGAGGAATGAGATGCTGACATTTTGACAAAGGCCTTGTCGAGAGGGAATTTTGAGTTCCACAGGTGCAGGATAAGGGTGGTTGATAATCCCTTTCTTGTTGAGAAGGAGCGTTGTAAAATGTGGCAAGAAATTCTCAATTTGATTTTGCTTTGATTAAATTGAGAAAATTCGAATTTCCACATCAGCAAACAACTTGGATGATGTTAACTTGTGTTACATGGCTTGTGTCACCTCCTTTACTCAGTAAATTTGAGTTGGAGGAGTTAGAGTTCAGTTATGCATGTGTGATTGCTAATTTGTAGCAATCAAGGTCAGTTATCTTAGGTTGTTTAAGTTAAACTAGTTCCAACTTTTGGAGAAACTAGTGGAAGTTCAGTTAAGCAGTGGGATTTCAATCAAACTCAGTGATAATCTAATTAACTAATCAATCAACCCAAAATAGATAGTGCATGCAAATAATTTGAGTTACCCGGGGTTGGTGGAGATTCCAAGGTAGTGTAACATCAATTATAGACTAGTCTTGAGTGTATAGGTGTTGCATGTAGTCAAAGGATTAGCCTAAAGGACTTGCACAATCAATTTGAGGAATTTCCTAAATAACAGGGGCCTAATTCCTTAAGGAATGATGCAAGGAAATAAGAGCTCAAGCAGAGGCAAAATTTTGGTTAAGTCTGGGTTAGAGCCTTTAAGTGAGCAGAGAGATAGGTTATGCACTTGCAAGTTGTGCTCAGTGGATCAAAGAAATGGTAATGCTTCTCTATTCTTTTGATTCAATGCAAGCAGACATTGGGGTTTTTATCAGTTTTCTTTCCCTGAGAAAAATACTTGTTGCATGTGTGTGATTTCTTATTCAATGTCTAAACTTTTTGTTCTAAATTGTGAATTACTTTACGCAGAGTGGTAGAGTAGGTTCGTGTCTTGTGATTTCGGTTAAAATTTCATTAACAACTACAACTATACATTGTAGTTCTACATAAATATTCTTTCAGACTTTGTTGTGAAAATAGATGTTTCAGTGTATGAGTGTAAATGGCAGTGTTGTAGCAAAATTTTGAAGTAGAACATCAGTTTTCAAATCAGATTCGTGGCTATTGTAGCGGAGTTTATTTGGAGGATATGGAGTAGAGTTCATGTTGTTGGATGATTGTATTATTGATGGCTACATTTGTGCCACTATTTTTTGGAGCTGAGAGCATGTTATTTATGGTGTTTTTGATTGATTTTTGATGGTGTCTTGCTACTGGAGATCATATTGCAGAGATGAATCGATTTGAGCATAAAGTCTTGGATCTAATATGAAAATAGATGAAACGATGTCTACATAGAGTAAAGGAGTAGTGACTTCATGGGTGTGGAGCAGTGATCATGAAGTTTCATTGAAAGGAACAGTTTCTCCATCCAATGGTAGTTGTATAGTCCAATCAGATTTGGGCGAGGATCATTGATCGTGGTGGCTTTCAGTGGATGGTATTTCATAGATCCGTGTGAGAACAGAGTCTTTTGAGTTGATAAGTAGAATCAAGTCTCCTGGTTGATTGGTGTTGGCCTATTGTATATGAGGTCGAGTCTCCTAGCTGATGGGAGTCAACAAATCTATGTAAAAGACATATTTTTCTTAATAGAAGATTCAGAGTAGCGCAACAACTGCAAAGGTGATTTTTTACCTGATGAAGGGTTTTCCACCAGATATCTTATGTCTCTTGTATGGATGTGATTTTGATGTGTTGATTATTGTTACTCTCATGGTTATCTCTATTTCGTTGTTTATATGGTTTATATGCATGAGATAATCTAATGTGTTGTTGGCCAATATATGTGATTCAATAAGAAGTTCAAATTGGTAAAAATTATTAATAAGACACACTATTGAGTCACCTAACTCCCCTGCCACCCCCTCCCCTATCAATAGTGCTTAAAGGTTTCCAACATTTGAGGAGTTTGAAAAATGGTGAAAATTTTAGACCCCATTTCCATGACAAGGCTATGGAGGTCGGGTCAATGATAGTAGCACCACTTTCTACCCTTAGTTTGGGCTAGGGAGTGGATGGGGGTATGTTACAAGGGCAAGGATGTCAATTGGGAGACTATATGACTTGGTAAGTGAACCATTAATGAAGGAAGAAACTTTTTTGGAGATTGGTGAGGGATAAATGTAGGTAGGACAAATATGGTGGGGCTCTCCTTAGTCATCTTAGATTTTGTTTGGAATCTTAGGGCGAGGAAAAAGACGTTGGGGAAAACTTGGAAGAGTTTTGAATTAATGAATTGTTACAATCTGCAGCGGTTAGAGGTGTTAGGCACTTGGTCGTTTTGACACATTACGGGCTGCAATTTTGGGCTTAGGCATGGAGAGCTAGGGAATATATGGAGATTCCCTAGAGTTAGGAAGTCGGATAAGTTGTTCCCAATTGGTTGGGTGGTAAATTTAGTTAGATAATTTTGAGGATCACAAGAAGGAAGGCAACTTCATCCTAACTAAGGACACCATAAATTCCAAGGTACTCTTCTTAGTTTTATCTAAATTAATTTTATGGAATTTCACATTGTGTGTGCACACACAGTTGAAATATGTTGTCTATTGAATATACTATATACTAAACATATATAATAATTAGTTTTTTTCCATATTTATAAAATGCAACATGGTTACATGATTAAAATTCTTAACCTTGGTGTAAGCATAACCTAAATAAACAAAAAGAAAAAAAGGTAAATTGCCATTACACTTAATCATTATTAATGTCTTAAAATTATTACAAAAACTTAATAAAAAAATAAAAATAAAAAGGGAGAAGAAGAAAATCAATGAGAAGCATTGATTATATGAAAATAATAAAGTTATCATTAAAACCTATTATATTATTTCATAAGTTATTTTAATATTTAAAATTATTTTAACACGTGAGATAACATAAAAATATGTGATAAGCAATGAAGTCAGGTTAGTTATTAAATTATAATAAAAAATTTACAACATCTTGTACATTTATCGTATAAATTTGAAACAAAACTGATCGTGTGAAATTGGAAACAAAATTAATCATGTAAACTTGAAAATTAACCATAAAATCTTTTTATATGAATGTCACCATTTATAATATAAATTTGAGATAAGAATAATAAAAAAGTTATCATGAAAACATATTATATTATTTGATAAGATATTTTAATTTATAATATAAATTTGAAATGAGAATATTAAAAAATTATTTTTAAAACATATTATATTATCTGATAAGTTATTTTAATATTTATTTAACATTTGAGATAACACAGAAATGCGTAATAAGCAATGAAGTTATGATAGTGATTGAAGTTGCAACACTTTATAGATAATATTATATAAATTTGAAAAGAAAATTTATCATAGGAAATTGGAAACAAAATTAATCATATAAACTTAAGTGTAAATAAAACTCTAAAAACTAAAAAACAATAAAATAAATTCATAAATCATAACTATTTTAAAATAATAATAAATATTTTTTTTAGAAAATTATTCAATGTAATATATATAATATTGTGGTCGTGGGGTTTGGTCTAGTGGCAAGCGGACGATTTGCTAAGTCGTTCGTGCAGCTATGCAGGGCACGAGTTCAAACCCCAAGAATACCCGAGGGACGTTCAAGGCCACCTAGGCAGACCCTCGTAAAAGTTATAGAGGTAGCCGATGGGATTCGAGAGTTCAAACCCCAAGAATACCCGAGGGACGTTCAAAGCGACCTAGGCGGACCCTTCTAGAAGTTATAGAAGTAACCGATGAGATTCGACCCCATGTAACGCAAATACGATACCATCGCAGTTGCGTATTCCTCTAATATAAAAAAAATAAAAATAAATAAATAAAATATTGTAAAAATATAATAATATATTTTGATATAATATTAATAGTAAGAGGGACCCTAAAACTGGCAACCAGAAATCTAGTACCATCTTAAGCGTGAATGAATCCAACACCTTTGAAGCATGAGAGAGCGAAAAATACCGTTTTACACTGTCGCAGCCTGAAAGCTACTTAATATGATTCATTTCATCAAGTAACTTTGTCAAAGCAACTCTGGTCAACGCCCGCAAGTTCCAATTATATTTGCCAAAGATGTTGCAGTGGCAATCAAGTATTAATTTAAGAAACAGGTCACTCCGCGTGGGGATTTAAAAACATTAAAACTCTATATATTGAACCCTGGGAAAGGATCCGGAAAGGGTCACGTGTGGTGATATGGTCTCAATCATGGGTGGTGCGTTGACATGGCCTAGTGTGGAGTACTATGTTGCAAAATGTGGCGATGCGGCAAGATGTCATTGGTTGAATTTTTAAATAGCTATGTTTTTTTTAATCCAGGAGTTAGATTGGAAAAGTTTTATGTTGTTAGAAAGTTTTTGACTCTACAAATTTAATGATAATGTTTATTTTGGGTTTTGAAGAGTTTGAAAAAAGGAAAAAAATTTAGACCTCATTTTCATGAAAAGAGTATGGAGGTTGCATCAATCATAGTAATGTTATTTTTTACCATTAATTTGTGTTAGGATGTGGAAGAGGGTATGCCACAAGGGGCAAGGATGTCAGTTGGGAGACTTTATGACTTAATAAGCAAACCATTAATGAGGGAAGATGTTTTTTTAGAGATTGGTGAGGGATAAATGTAAGGTGGGACAGATATGGAGGGGCTCTCTTTGGTCATCTTCGATTTTGTTTGGAATCTTAGGGGAAGAAAAATGAAGTTGGGGAAAACTTGGAAGAGTTTTAAATTAAGGAATTGTTACAGTTTAGTGGTGCTAAACATTTGGTTATTTGGACAGACTAAATTTTTTTGCTGCAATTTTGGGCTTAGGCATGAAGGGTTGGGAATCTATGGAGGTTCCTTGGGGTTAGGAAGTTGGATATGTCGTTGCTAGTTGGGTGGGTGGCATTTGGTCATTTGGACACACTACATTTTTTCGCTGCAATTTTGGACTTAGGTATAAAGGGCTAGGGAATCTATGGAGGTTCCCTAGGTTAGGAAGTTGGATATGTCGTTCCTAGTTGGTTGGGTGGTAAATTTAGTCGAATGATTTTGAAGATTACAAGAAAAAAGACGAATTCAACTTAATTGAGGACTGTATAGATTCCAAGGTACTCTTCTTTGCGTTATCTAGATTAATTTTATGTAAATTCATATTGTTTGTATACGTCTACACACTTGAAATATGTTGTCTAGATAATATACTAGATACTAAAGATTATATATTTATAAAATATACCATGGTTATATAATCAAAATTCTTGACTTTCATATAAGCATCATGTAAAAAAATTGAATAAATAATTATTACACTTAATCATTGATAATATCTTAAAAACTTAAAAAAAAAAACATATTATAATATCTTTAAAACATTTAAAATATATATATATATATATAGATATATATATTATTATGATAAATAAATAAATAAAAGAGAAAGGAAAAAATAAAGAGAAACACTACTCTCAAAATGAATTAATGACGAAACTACTACGGTTGAATCATGTTGTTTTAGATGGGAATAATAAAAGTTATCATTAAAATATTATTTAATAAATTATTTTAATGGTTAAAGTCAGTTTAACATGTGAGATAACATAGAAATATGTGATAAGCAATGAAGTCATGATAATTGAATTAATGACGAAACTACTATGGTTGAATCATGTTGTTTTAGATGGGAATAATAACAGTTATCATTAAAATATTATTTAATAAATTATTTTAATGGTTAAAGTTAATTTAACATGTGAGATAACATAGAAATCTGTGATAAACAATGAAGTCATGATAATTATTAAATTATAGTTATTAAATTTACCATACCTAGTAGATTTATTATATAAATTTAAAAATAAAATCTATCATATAAAATAAACAAAATTAATCATGTAAACTTAATCATAATTTTTTTATTTATAAATGTCAACATTTATCATACAAATTAACTATTAAATTTACCACACGTAGTTGATTTATCATATAAATTTGAAAAGGAAATTTATCATATAAAATTGGAAACAAAATTAATCATGTAAACTTAATCATATTTTTTTTTTTTTATAAATGTCAACATTTATCATACAAATCTCATAGGAGAATAGTAAAAAGATTATCATTAAAACATATAATATTATTTGATAAATTATTTTAATTTCTATAAATTTGAGATATGAATAATAAAAAATATCATTAAAACATATTATATATATATATATATATATATATATATATATATATATATACTAACATGTGAGATAATAAAGAAATGTGTGATAAGCAATGAAGTCATGACACTTATTAAATTTATAACAACTTGTAGACTTATCATATAAATATGTAAACAAAATTAATTATGTTGGAAACAAAATTAACCAACCCCTATCCATCTTAATTCTGGATTTATTAAGCATCGAGAGGGATCAAATCTCTCAAGGTGCAAACTTCTTTTTTGAGTGCAAAACTTGAGGAAAGATTTGCACTTCGAGAGATTTGATCCCTCTCGACGCTTGATAGACTCATAGTTAAGATGGATCTAGGTTGGTTTCAGTTGTGTGTGGCCAAGGAAAATATATTGAAGATACGATTAATTTTATCAATGATATGTAAATACATCTAATATTAATATAGTCATTTTAAATAAGCTAAATATGTCTGAGATTAATCTGGTCATTTTAATTTTAAATTTTCTTAGTTACATCAATTTGTTGAGATGATAAATATTGTTAATAACTTTAATGATGAAAAATGGCGAAATAAAAATTTTGAATACAAAGTGGCAATGTAATAGTGTTGAATGATAGAAAATGTGAATAATGAGAATGTAGTCAATGACAAATAGTCTTCATTGTGATCAATCTCAAACTATTTTATTCTACTATTCTTATTGTCACCCTTGTTAGTTTTGTCATATTTTCATATCGATTATATGAAAAGAACAATTGAAATCGTAAGCCACTTAAATCTTTAGCTCGAGGTGTTGTAGTAAACAACATACCTTGTCTCTCTTGCTCTCCAATATTAATAGGTTGAGTTACTATAACACAAAAATCAATGTACAATGCCAATATTTTTTTATTACACTGAAATCAATACGCATTGTTAATCTAATCACTTTAAAATTAATGTATCATCATACATCCAATTACATCAAATCAGAAATCAACATCTACACTGAAGTCAATGCATCTAATGCAAGCAACCAAATAAGATTAGAAAACAACTTCTACACTGAAATCAACACGTCTAATGCAAGCAATCAAGTAGGATTAGAAATCAACATCTACACTCAAGGATTAGAAATCACCATCTACATCGAAATCAATGCATTTAGTGCAAACAATCAAATATCATCAGAAATCAACATCTACATTGAAATCAATGCATCTAGTGCAAGCAATCGAATAGGATTAGAAATCACCATCTACACTGAAATCAATGCATCTAGTGCATGCAATCAAATATCATTAGAAATCGACATCTACACTAAAATCAATGAGGCTAGTGAAAGCATTTAAATAAGATTATAAGTTGCCATCTACACTTAAATCAATGCATCTAGTGCAAGAAATCTTTTTCCCTCTCTCCCCCCTCCATCTATTTTCTATATCTCCCTCCATCTCTCATTCTTTGTCTCTCTATCTCACCCCCCCAAACGCACACACACTCTCACTCCATATTTTTCAATCTCTCTATCCCTCCCTCCCTCTCTATCTCTCTCTCTTCTTCCTTTTCTTCACCTTCCATCAATATCTCTATCTCTCTTTGTCTCTCTATATCACCCCCAAAACATACACTCTCTTTCTCCAATATATCTATCTATTGCTCCGTCCTCCTCTCCCCCTCTCTCTCTCTCTTCCCCTTCCCTCCATCTCTCATTTTTTGTCTCTCTATCTCACCCCCACAAATGCACATACTCTATCACTCCATATTTATCAATCTCTCTATCACTCCATCCCTCTCTCCATCTCTCTATTCTTCCCTCTCTTCACCTTCCATCAATATCTCTATCTCCATTTGTCTTTTTATATCACCCCCGAAAACATACACTCTCTTTCTCCAATCTATCTATCTATTTCTTTGTTCTCCTCTCCCTCTCTCCCTCTCTCTCTCTCTTCCCCTTCTCTCCCTCTCCCCTTCTTCTCTCTCTTTCCTCCTTCTTTCCTCTCTCCCTCTCTCTCCATCTTCCTTATCTCCCCCTCTATCTCTCTCCACCTTTGTCTGTTTGTGTCTTTCTTCTTACCTCCCTCTCTCTCCCCCTCCAATTTAATTTATATTTCCTTCCCTCTCTCCACTCTCTCACATGCTCTCTCTTCCTTCCTCTCTCTCCCTTTCTCTCCCACCTCTCTTTCTCTCTCACTCTTTCTCTCTCTCCAACTCTATTACTATAGCCCTCCCTCTCTCCTTCTCTCCCCCATTCTCTCCATCTCTCCTTCTTTGTCTCTTTATCTCACCCCCAAACATACATACTCTCTCTCCATCTCTCTCCTGTCACTCCCTCTCTCCCTCCACTTATCACTCTCTTTGTCTTTCTTCTTCCCTCCCTCTCTCCCCCTCCAACTCCATCTCTCTATCCCTCCCTCTCTCTCTCCTCCTCTCTCTCAAGTCCTCTCTCTCATCCTTCCTTTATCTCCCTTTCTCTCCTAACTCCCTCTCTCTTCCCTCATTACTCTCTCTCTCTCTCTCTTTGACCTCCAATCCTCTCTCTTCCCCCATCACTTTCCTCCTCTCTCTTCCCCCATCACTTTCTTCCTCTCTATCAATTCCTCTCTCTTCCCCCATCTCTCTCTCTCTCTCTCTTGCTTTTCCCTCCAATCCTCTCTCTCTCTCTCTCTCTCTCTCTCTCTCTCTCTCTCTCTCTCTCTTTCTCTTTTCCCTCCAATCCTCTCTCTCTCTCTTTGCCCTCCAATCCTCTTTCTCTTTCTCTCTCTTTTCCCTCCAATCCTCTCTCTCTCTCTCTTTGTCCTCCAATCCTCTTTCTCTCTCTTTCCCTTTTCCCTCCAATCCTCTCTCTCTCTCTCTCTCTCTCTCTCTCTCTTCCCTCCAATATTCTCTCTCTTCCCTCCAGTCCTCTCTCTCTCTCTCTTTTCCCTCCAATCCTCTTTCTCACTCTCTCTCTCTTTTCCCTCCAATCCTCTTTCTCTCTCTCTCTCTCTTTTCCCTCCAATCCTCTCTCTCTCTCTTTGCCCTCCAATCCTCTTTCTCTTTCTCTCTCTTTTCCCTCCAATCCTCTCTCTCTCTCTCTCTCTCTCTCTCTCTCTCTTCCCTCCAATCTTCTCTATCTTCCCTCCAGTCCTCTCTCTCTCTCTCTCTATCCAACTATGTTACTATATCCTTCCCTCTCTCCTTCTCTCCCCCCTTCTCTCCATTTCTCCTTCTTTATCTCTTTATCTCACCCCTGAACATACACACCCTCTCTTCATCTCTTCCTTGTCACTCCCTCTCTCTCTCCACACTTCTCACTTTCTATGTCTTTCTGCTTCCCTCCCTCTCTCCTCGTCTCTCTCAAGTCCTCTCTCTCCCTTTCTCTCCTACCTCCCTCTCTCTTCCCCCATCTCTCTCTCTCTCTACCCTCTAATCCTCTTATTATATGTCCCTCCCTCCCTCTCTCTCTTCTTCCCTCCCTTCACCTTCCATCAATATCTCTATCTCCCTCTATCTCTCTATATCACCCCAAAAACATACAATCTCTTTCTCCAATCTATCTATTTATCCCTCTATCTTCCTCTCCTTCCCTCTCTCTCTCTTCCCCTTCTCTCCCTCTCCCCTCCTTCTCTCCCTTTCCTCTTGTTGTACTCTCTCCCTCTCTCTCCACCTTCCTTATCACTCCCTCTCTCTCTCCACCTTTCTCTCTCTATTTATTTCTTCTTACCTCCCTCTCTCCTCCCCTCCATCTCTCTCTCTCTCTCTCTCTCTCTCTCTCTATATATATATATATATATATATATATATATATATCTTCACCCTCCAACTCAGTTATTATGGCTCTCCCTCTCTCCTTCTCCCCCCCTTCTCTCCATCTCTCCTTCTTTTTCTCTTTATCTCACCCCAAACATACACACTCTCTCTCCATCTCTCCCTTGTCACTCCCTCTCTCTCTCCACTTATCACTCTCTATGTCTTTCTTCTTCCCTCCCTCTCTCCCCCTCCAACTCCATCTCTCTATCCCTCTCTCTCTCCTCCTCTCTCTCTCCTCCTCTCTCTCAAGTCCTCTCTCGTGTCCTTCATCTATCTCCCTTTCTCTCCTACCTCCCTCTCTATTCCCCCATCACTCACTCTCTCTCTCTCTCTCTCTCTCTCTCTCTCTTTTCCCTTTGATCCTCTCTCTCCCTTTCTCTCCTACCTCCCTCTCTCTTTCCCCACCACTCTCTCTCTCTCTCTCTTTCTCTCTCTCTCTCTGATCCTCTCTCTTCCCCCATCTTTCTCCTCCTCTATCTCAAGTCCTCTCTCTCCCTTTCTCTCCTACCTTCCTCTCTCTCTCTCTCTCTTCCCCCATCACACATACACAATCTCTTTCTCTCCAACTATGTCAGTATATCCCTCCCTCTCTCCTTCTCTCTCCTCTCCCCCCTTCTCTCCATCTCTCCATCTTTGTCTCTTTATCTCACTCCTAAACATACACACTCTCTCTCCATCTCTCCCTTGTCACTCCCTCTCTCTCTCCACTTCTCACACTTTGTCTTTATTCTTCCCTCCCTCTCTCCCCCTCCAACTCCATCTCTTTATCCTTCCCTCTCTCCCCCTCTCTCTCATCCTTCCTCTCTCTCCCTTTCTCTCCTACCTCCCTCTCTCTTCCCCTCCTACCTCCCTCCCTTTCTAATCCTATTTGATTTCTTGCAATAAATGCATTGATTTCAGTCTAGATGGCTATTTCTAATCCTATTTGATTGCTTGCACTAGATGCATTGATTTCAGTGTAGATGTTGGTTTATAATCCTATTTGCTTACTTTCAGTAGATGCATTGATTTCAATGTAGATGCTGGTTTATAATCTAATTTGCTTACTTGCACTAGCTGCATTGATTTGAGTGTAAATGTTGATTTCTAATCCTATTTGATTGCTTGCATTAGATGCATTGATTTTAGTGTAAATGTTGTTTTCTAAGCTTATTTGATTGTTTGCATTAGATTCATTGATTTCAATGTATATGTTGATTTTTAATTTGATGTAATTGGATGTATGACAGTACATTAATTTTAAAGTGATTGGATTAACATTGTGCATTGATTTCAATGTAAGCACAAAAAATTATTGACAATGTACATTGCTTTTTGTGTTATAGTAATTCAACCTATTAATATTAGAGAGAAAGAGAGACAAGGTATGATGTTTACTACAATAACTCGATCAAAATATTTAAATGGTTTGTGATTTAACCTATCCTTTTCATATAATTGGTATGAAAAGATGACAAAAGTAACAAGGGTGACAATAAGAATAACAGAAGAAAATATTTTGAGATTAATCACAATGAATAATATTTGTAATTGAATATATTCTTATTATTCACATTTTCTATCATTCAACACTATTGCATTGCCCCTTTACATTAAAAATTTTTATTTCATCATTTTTCATCAATAAAGTTATTAACAATATTTATCATCTCAACAAACTGAGGTAACTACACAAATTTAAAATTAAAATGACCATATTAATATGAGACATATTTATCATATTAAAAATGATTATATTAATATTAGATGAATTTACATATTATTGATAAAATTAATCATATGTTCGTTAGATTTTCTTTGGACACACACGACTGAAACCAACCTAGATCCATCTTAACTCTAGATTTATCAAGTGTCAATAGGGATCAAATCTCTCGAGGTGCAAACCTTTCCTTAAGTTTTGCACTCGAAAAAGAGGTTTGCATCTCGAGAGATTTGATCCCTCTCGGTGCTTGATAGATCCAGAGTTAAGATGAATCTACACTGAAATATAGTAAGAAAATAGGATTATAAACCAACATCTACACTTAAATCAATGCATCTAGTGCAAGAAATCAAATAGGACTAGAAATCACCATCTACACTAAAATCAATGCATTTGTTGCAAGCAATAAAATAGGATTAGAAATCATCTACATTGAAATCAATGAATCTAGTGCAAGAAATCAAATATTATTAGAAATCAACATCTACATTGAAATCAATTCATCTAGTGCAAACAATCAAATAGGATTAGAAATCACCATTTACATTGAAATCAATGCATTTAGTGCAAACAATCAAATAGGATTAGAAATCATCTACATTGAAATCAATGCATCTAGTGCAAGCAATCAAATATCATTAGAAATCAACATCTACACTAAAATTAATTCATCTAGTGCAAGAAATCAAATAGGATTAGAAATCACCATATACACTGAAATCAATGCATCTAGTGCAAGAAATATTCTTCCCTCTCTCCCCCCTCCATCTATATCTATATTTCCCTCCATATCTCCTTATATATATCTCTATCTCAACCCCCCAAACACACACACTCTCTCACTCCATATCTATCAATCTTTATGTCCCTCCCTCTCTCCATCTCTCTCTTCTTCCCTCACTTTACTTTCCATCTATATTTCTATCTCCATTTGTCTCTCTATATCACCCCCAAAACATACACTCTATTTCTCGAATCTATCTATCTATCCATCCCTCCTCCTCTCCCTCTCTCTCTCTCTCTTCCCCTTCTCTCCCTCTCCCCTGCTTCTATCTCTCTTCCTTCTTGTTGTCCTCTCTCCCTCTCTCTCCATCTTCATTATCACTCCCTCTCTATCTCTATTTATTTCTTCTTACCTCCCTCTCTCTCCCCCTCCAACTCCATCTCTCTTTCCCTACCTCTCTCCACTCTCTCACATACTCTCTCTTTTCCTTCCTCTATCTCCCGTTCTCTCCCACCTCTCTCTCTCTATCTCCCCCCCAAAGATATGCACTCTCTCTCCATCTCTCCCTTGTCACTCCCTCTCTCTCTCCCCCAAAGATACGCACTCTCTCTCTCCATCTCTCCCTTGTCACTCCCTCTCTCTCTCCCCCAAAGATACGCACTCTCTCTCCATCTCTCCCTTGTCACTCCCTCTCTCTCTCCCCCAAAGATACGCACTCTCTCTCTCCATCTCTCCCTTGTCACTCCCTCTCTCTCTCCACTTCTCACTCTCTATGTATTTCTTCTTCTCTCCCTCTCCCCCCCTCCAACTCCCTCTCCTTATCTGTCACTCTCTGCCTCCCTCTCTCCTCCTCTCTCTGAAGTACGCTCTCTCGCACTTCCTCTCTCCCCCTTTCTCTCCTACCTACCTCTATCTTCCCCCATCACTCTCTCTCTCTCTACCCTCCAATCCTCTCCTCCCCCATCACTCTCTCTCTCTCTCTCTCTCTACCCTCCAATCCTCTCCTCCCCCATCACTCTCCTCCTCTCTCTCAAGTTTTATCTCTCGTTCTTCCTCTCCTTCCCTTTCTCTCCTACTTCACTCTCTCTTCCCCCCCTCTCTCTTTTCCCTCCAATCCTCTCTCTTCCCCCATCACACACACACCCTCTCTCTCATCCTTTCTCTCCTACCTTCCTCTCTCTTCCTCATCTCTCTCTCTCTCTGCCCTCAAATTCTCTCGCTATCTCCCTCCCTCTCTCCTTCTCCCTCTCCCCACTCCATCTTTATGTCTCCCTCTCCCTCTCTTACCCTTCTCAACCTCTCTCACTCCTCTCCCTCTCTCTCTTCATTCCTCCTCTCCCCTCTCCTCCAGTTTATCTCCATCCTTCTCTTGTCACTCTCCCTATCTCTCCACCTCTGTTTTTGTTCTTCCCTTCCATATATACATATATATATATATATATATATATATATATATATATATATAGAGAGAGAGAGAGAGAGAGAGAGAGAGAGAGAGAGAGATCATGATATATTAATATATAGTTTATCTATATTTTTATTTATTTATCATATCTCTTTTATTTACCATGGTATTAATAATTATTTTTCCCATGGTATTTGGCCCATAGGCTTCACCTAGATAAAACCTTTTCTTTTGAGTTTTCGTAAATATAAAGAGGTTTATGGAGTAAATATAAAAAAAAGGGTTTGATTTATTTACCATTCCTCTAGTTTATTTATATATTTATTTACCATACCTCTCGGTTATTTATATTTTTATTTATTTACCATACCTCTTTTATGAGTGTTCATAAACCTCTATATATTTTGAATCTATATTGTGTTTATGCATAATAATAATTAGATTGATTTTTAAATAGGGTCGATTAAAAATGTTAAATGTAAAATCTTAAACATTACGTTTACCTTTACATGTTTATGTTTTTATGTGAGATCTATCCTCATACTTGGCTATAGAGCATTTATATTGTATTTATACATAATAATAATAATTAGATTGCTTTTTAAATAGGGTCGATTAAAAATTTTAAATGTTAAATGCTAAACATTACGCTTAAGTTTACATGTTTATGTTTTTATGTGAGATCTGCCCTTACATGTTTACATTTTTATGTGAGATCTACCCCCATACTGGGGATAGAGTACCTCTCGGTGCAATAAAAAATCAACTCTTAAATGCCAAAGCAAATGCACCACCAAACACTCAAATGCTCAAAATTAAGGCTTTGAAAGAGAAAATATGGATGCATGGATTATGAAACTGAGAAAAATCAACTCTTAAAATGCCAAAGCAAATGCACCACCAAACAATCAAATGCTCAAAATTAAGGCTTTGAAAGAGAAAATGAAGCATGGATTATGACACTGAGAAAAATATTAACTCCCAATCTCAAGGTTAGAAATCACCATCTTTGCATTTAGTGCAAGCAATCAAATAGCATTAGAAATCATCTACATTAGATCAATGCATTTAGTGCAAGCAGTCAAATATAATTAGAAATCAACATCTACACTAGAATCAATGTAGCTACTGCAAATAATCAAATAGGATTAGAAATCACCATCTACACTGAAATCAATGCATGTAACTAATGTCGACCCTATTTAACTAATTTAATCTACAAAAATCAATGCATTTAGTGCAAACAATCAAATAGGATTAGAAATCATCTACATTGAAATCAATGCATCTAGTGTAAACAATCAAATATAATTAGAAATCAACATCTACATTAAAATCAATGCATCTAGTGCAAGCAATCAAATACCATTAGAAATCAACATCTACACTAAAATTAATGCAGCTAGTGCAAGCAATCAAATAGGATTAGAAATCGCCATCTACACTGAAATAATTGCATTTAGTGCAAGCAATCAAATAGGATTAGAAATCATCTACATTGAGATTAATGCATTGATTTCAGTGTAGATGGCGATTTCTAATCCTATTTGATTGTTTGCACTAGCTACATTGATTTTAGTGTAGATGTTGATTTCTAATGATATTTGATTGCTTGCACTAGATGCATTGATTTCAATGTAGATGACTTCTAATCATATTTGCTTGCTTGCACTAAATGTATTGATTTCGGTGTAGATGGTGATTTCTAATCCTATTTGACTGCTTGCACTAGATGCATTGATATCAATGTAGATGTTGATTTCTAATTATATTTGATTGTTTGCACTAGATGCATTGATTTATCTTGATTTTTAATTATATTTGATTGCTTGCACTAGATGCATTGATTTCAATGTAGATGATTTCTAATCCTATTTGATTGCTTTCACTAAATGCATTGATTTCAATGTGGATTAGATTAGTTAAATAGAGCCGACATTAGATTAAAAATGTTAAATATATGTTTATGTTTACATGTTTACGTGAGATCTACCCCATGTTAAATGTTAAACACTACATTTATGTTTTTACGTGAGATCTACTGCCCAATCAAGTCAATTTAAAAATAAAATTAATCATATAAACTTGAAAATTAATATCAAAACACTAAATATGAAATAATTAAAACAACACAGATCCATTTACAAATAATACCGTAAATAATGAAAAACAACCTCTCTACTCAATCATGTAAATTTAAAATAAAATTAATCATATAAACTTGAAAATTAATACCAAAATATGAAATAATAAAATAATAAAAATAACACCCAAAAAAATGAAAAACAATCAAATATGCTCAAAAATCTTAAAATACTAATAAATAAAAATTTAAAGAAAAATAAAATGATTCCTATAAAAAAAATTCCTAATTTAATATTCAATGTAAAAAATATAATACTGTGAAAATATCATATTCTATTTCAATATAATATTAATAAAAACAAGCTTTCCAATAAAAAGGGGACCGAGGACCCCAAACTGGCAACTAAGAAATCTAGTACCATCTCAAACGTTAATTAATCCAAAATCTTGTACCATCTCAAACGTTAATTAATCCAAACACCTTTGAAGCCGGAGAGAAAGCGAAAACCCACTTGGAAAAATAAAGGTTTTACACGGTCCCTGCCTCAAAGCTAGTTAATATGATTCATTTGATTAACTTTTTGAAAGCAACTCTCGTCAGCACTCGTAAGTTTCAATTATTTCGACATTCTTTGAATCTTATCTAAAAATTCTTTTAACATGTGACATAATAAAGAAATGTGTAATAAGTAATGATTACAATAAATTATAGATTTATTATATAAATTTGAAAAGAAAATTTATCGTGTAAGATTGGAAACATGTAAATTTGAAAATTAACTATATTAGTTTATATTCATCTTAATCTCGGATCTATCAAGCGCTTAAAGGGATCAAATCTCTTGAAGTGTAAACCTCTTTTTGAGTGCAAAACTTGAGGAAAGGTTTGGACCTTGAGAGATTTGATCCCTCTCGACGCTTGATAGGTCTAGAGTTTAAGATGAATCTAGGTTGGTTTGAGTCATGTGCGGTCATACAAAATTTGTTGAACATTTACTTATTTTATTCATTTTAAATTTGTTAAATATGTTTAAGATTAATTTGGTCAATTTAATTTTAAATTTTCTTAATTACCTCAGTGTGTTGAGATGAGGGACACTGTTAATAACTTGAATGATGAAATAAAAATTTTGAATGCATAGTGACAATGTAACAATGTTGAATGATAGAAAATGTGAATAATAAGAATGTAGTAAATTACAAACAATCTTCATTGTGATCAATCTCAAGTTGTTTTCTTCAACTGTTCATATTGTCACACCTATTAGTTTTTCCATTTTTTCATATCAATCATATGAAAAGGGCAGTTGAAATCATAGACCATTCAAATATTTAACTCGAGCTACTATAGTAAACATCATACCTCGTCTCTCTTGCTCTTCAATATTAATAGTAGCTTTCTCCAAAATCAATCATTGTGACTTATAACCCCAAATAATTTTCAATCGTAGTTGTTAATATTGCCTCGTTTGAATGCAAAGTGATTAACAATATTGAATGATGGAAAACGGGAATATTTTTTTTTTTTGGCTGTGGTTCACAAACACCTTGGTCAACGGGTGGTCGTTACGTCCACGGAAAAATCTGGGTTGATTGACCCCGACAGGAATCTAGCCTCGCGGCCCACTAGTAAGGCCTAAACCCAAGGGCTTTGGGCAGAATGGACCCTGTGACCTCCCAAACAGCGAGGCACTGATTTTGACCAACTGAGCTAACCCTTGGGGCTGGAAAACGAGAACAATAAGAAAGAAGTCAATCATAAATAGTTTATAGTTTACCTCTCTCTTCCTCTTCCTCTCTCTCTCTTCCCCTTCTCCCTCTCTTCCACTTCTCTCTCCATATCTATCTCTCTTCCTCCTCCCTCTCTCTGACTCTCTCTTATTCCCTCTCTCCCCCCTCCATCTATATATCTATCTCCCCTTGTCTCTCCTTCTCACCCCCAAAACATACACTCTCTCTCTCCATATCTATCTATCTATCCCTCCCTCTTCCTCTCCCTCTCTCTTCCCCTTCTCTCTCTCTCTTCCCTTTTTATCTGTCTCTCACTCCTTCTCTCTCTCTTCCCCCCGCTCTCCTCTATCCCTCATTGTCTCTCCATCTCTCCCTTGTCACTCCCTCTCCCTCTCTACCTTTCTCTCTCTATGTCTTTCTTCTTCCCTCCCTCTCACCCCCTTGTTTCTGGGAAAACTAGTGTCTATCTAGATCTGCTAGTCCCACTAAGACAGGTAGCTATCTTAGAAACAAAGTAACTTGTGTTTTCCTTTATGTATGATAGATAAGAGAGAAGCAGAGAGCACCAACCTTAATCGTTCGCTTGGCTCTTTGCTTGTTTCCTCTCTCCTTTGATAGAACCTGCCACTACTTTCTCACTTGTCCCACTTCAAAGACCACCTGTAGAGGCAAAGCAACAGAACACCATCAAAGCATAGAGATCTATAATATCATAAACAATGTAGAATCAGAAATACATTAACCATACAAGTGCATACACAAATACAAGATTCACAAGTACACAAGCATATGGAGGAAAACTCAAATAGCTTTATTGATAGTAAAAGTAGAAGAGAGGATTCAACCCAGCTGTCTGATCAAGCATCATCCTCCCAGCATGAAAGCTCTCTTCACCTCATGAAAATCAAGATCACCCAAGAATGCAATGTCTTCAAAGAGAAACCAACAACACTTTCTTACAAATTACAAAATTCCAGCCTCTGGATCTCTACGATGAGGGATCCATATATAGATATTTGCAGGGGGGTGAGTCAGCTCCTGGATTTTTGATTAGTGTCATTTCACTGATAGTTCTTGGTTCCACTTGGAGATTTCATGATCTCTTACTCATCCCTGGGCGAATTCAGAGAAGCAAGTTTCACATGAGCAGTTTCTAGAAGATTCTCTGAGTTTCCACCTAGCAAACTGCCTCTGCAATTTGTCTGCTCTCGCTCATCGCATCCTACAGAAGGGCTTTTCAGTATGCATTGCACCCCTTGTGTGTAACAGGTGAGATGCATCGCACCCTCAACATGGAGCAGTCTGTATGGTCCAGTTTTGACCAGTTCTGAGTAGTTTTTTAGGGAGAACTTCTGGGAAATGATGTAAGCAGTTGACCTTGATCCTTTAGGGTTTGAAACAACACTTTTAAGGGCTTGAGAGCCCTTGGTTTATTGACATATGTGATTGGGGTTGCAGTGCCCAAATATGTCTATAACAGTTGCCCCCTAAAGCATGAGGTCGTAAATCTTCTAATGTCGAGTGAAATGCTTTATCATGAGGATCCGAGGTTTTTTCGAAATGGAAGGTGACCTATAATAAGATACAATACAATACATTACATTATCTTCATATTATTTTAATGATCTAGCTGAGGCGGGCATTCCCATGCTCAGCTTTATAAATTCATTTTCATGTACATAGGACAGACAATCGTCTGTTGTTGCAGACTGGTGATTCTGGTAGAGTCATCATCCTTAGCTTGGATGATCATCTGTGTAGCTATGGAGTACATTTGATGTCTTTATTTTCCTGAATATATCGCAGCCCGGATGGATGAAACTAGATATGGGGTCTTCAAACTCGTTCAATTTTCGCCCGATGTATAAGTCGATCCATGTGAAAAGATGTTTTGAAGTCGAACATGGAAAGACATCGCCTGATTACCAGCCAATGATGTAAGCTGTTAACAGGCGTCAGAGGAATCACCGATAATGATAATGACCCTCAAGGTATTGCAGTACAATTCACGTGGTGTGAATATATGAGTCGATGTCAAACACCACGTAAAATATTTCAGTCGAAGGCCATTGATGTAAACCTGTCGCCAGAAGTGAGAAACTTGCCATTGAGGCATGCAAGCTTGAAAGTACTGAAAGGGTTGTTCCGAAGTCAACTTCTTGGATAATGAGCTGATGTCGACAAGAAGTGACCCGTCATAGGAGGGCCTTAATGAATCCCATATCTACAACACGAAACGAAGTAAATGATTTTCTAGAGGTGAAAACGATCTAATGATACAAGGTCCAGAAATGGCGGTCATGAAAAATGGAGAGTGAAGGTATTGCAGTGGATGAGGCATTAGCTGGGTTGGTGAATTCTCTGAGCGACTTCTCTTGAACATATTGGCGACGTTGTGATGGATTGGTAGTGTTAACCCCATGGATGGTATGGAGGACCAATGGTGATGGTGGATGGAATAACCCAACCCGTCTCAATCATGGTGATGGAGTGAAAGTGTCATGTTCAAGAGCGACCTACTACCAATGAAGTTCTTCAAATTTTCTTCCCTTTTTCCCTAGTCATTGCTGACCAATACCTCTTTATTTTTGTCAAGCTTGAGGAGGATAACATATGCTTGTTCTATAATTTGCCCTTCGGGAAAACCTGTTGCTATGTTTTAACAAGCCTGGCGATAGTGAAACTCGCTCTTGTCCGAATGGACAAGTTTGTCGCTATTGTTTTAACAAGTTTAATGACAAAGATAACTCGGTCCTTTTCATGTTTAGAGAGTTTGAAAAGAGATGGAAAGGAAACTCCAGTAGTCCTTTTTCGTGGTATAATCCCTTAAGTCCGAAAAAGTATAAAATAATACGAAAGGGATGACTTTTCAATAGTTTTAGCGAGCTGAACAAGACAAGCGCTCGATATTTTTGTGCAATGATCCCTCAGGTCCAAAAATATTAAAATATAGAGGAGGGATGGTGCTTCCCTTTACTTTAACGAGCTAGAAAGGCCAGTAGCTCGGCAATCTTTTCATATTTTACGAGTCTAAAAAGAGCTTAAAAGAGACTCGTTTTTTAGGAACGAGTGGTATTTTCAGGTAGCAACTGGTTCTAGGTAAGTTTGGAACTTCTCAAACATAGCAGTGTAATGAGGGTGGCTAACAGAATCACTCGTCGCAGCTGTTCCTCAAAAGGGTAAACAATCAAGTGGAGGCGTATGATCGGCTAAAAGAGTGGAGGTGATGGTAAGAACACAACCAAGGCTCAAAACGCTGATAGCAATGCAATCACAAAGGTTATTTACCGAAAGGCGGGTTTATTTTTTAATGAGTTTGAACCTTGTGCCAACATGTGCTCAGTGGCGGGTTTATTTTTTAATGAGCTTGAACCTTGTGCCAACATATGCTCAGTGGCAGGTTTATTTTTTAATGAGCTTGAACCTTGTGCCAACATATGCTTAGTGCTAGGTTTATTTTTTAACGAGCTTGAACTTTGCGGAAACATTGCCCGTAATAATAGTTAGAGATGTTAAATTCACCATTAACACTATGTTCTTTTGACGGTCGTACTACCTGTTCAATTGCTCCATCAAATTGATTAGAAATGTAAATACATGCTTGAAAAATGAGTTAAAAACCAACATCTTACTTGAATTATGTGAAAAGTAACATAAAAGTAGTTTTACCTCTCATTTTTACCATTTCATTCAAATTTGTGATTGTTGGAGCTCTGGAGGTGTTTTCCCCCTCCATTTTCATCAACTGATTCCGAGAGATTCGGTGGACTATTTTTGGTGCGTATAGACCAGGTAGGAGCTAACCCTGAGCTCTTCAATTGCATTCTTTCCTTTTCTGATTCTGAGTAGCTTTTCTTGTTTTTCTGGGCCTCAAGGGTTTGAACAATTCATTCTCTCCCTATCGCACCTAGTATACATCGAAAGGTGCATGCATACTAAGCTGGCCATTGGCTAGTTAGTATATATCCAACCCTGTACACAACTAGGGTGTGATAGGGGCAGGGAGGAAATTTTATGCACTGTTTTTTCATGGAAATTTTGCCTATTTTTGCCCAAATCAGGATCCTAATTCTTCTCTTGTTTGTTTTTCAGAGATTCATCAGATCAAGATGGTCGTTACATGGCGTGAACATGAGCATGAAGAAGAGGATATGATTGCCTTACATGATCTGGGTACGGTTACTGCATTGCGAAACTGTGGCTTGCTCAAATTCTTCCGCATATCCAGCATGAGGCAACAAATCAATTTGTTGCAATATCTTCTCGATGCATGGGATCCTACCAACCAAGTGTTCCAGATTAGAGGTAAATCCATCCCTTTGACAGTTGAGGATATCTACTTTTTGACTGGTTTATCGAGGAGTGGTGTCGCTCTCTCACTAGCAGGATCCGCCCATGGGGGTGAATCCGTGAGGGATTATATTCGCCATTTTTGTAGAGATGGATCTCATCCGAGCAGGGACGGTAAGATCAGTATTCGGGATGTCACTAACCGGTCTTTTAGGACTATTTTATTCACCTTTTCTAGATTGGCTGGTAGCGCAGCTCTTCATTTGGCCAACAGGTCCTATATGCAGTATGCCTTGGAATGCCTTGAACCAAAGGTATTCAACTGGTGTGATGCAGTACTTCCGGTTATAAAAGAATAGCTTTCCAAGGTGAAGAACGGAAGATCCAAGAACTTTGGTTATGGTTCTATTCTGACCGCTTTTTCCTTGGAGAGGATTCCACTGATGCAGCCACAGTACATTTCACTCAGACTACCAGCACCGAGGGAACCACGGATGTAGAGATGGGTCGATATCATGGCCAGACATGCTGGTCAGTCGTAGATTTCATTCTCTGATGCCTTCTTTGAGTGGTTCGACCATCAGGAGATGGTCTTCGCCGAGTATCTGTATGTTGGGATGGTACTTGGTTTCTTGAAGAACTTCGTGACTTTAGCTCGATGTGGACAATCTCTCGTATAATGGTCCTCATCACATATGAAACATGGCTGATTAGGTTTCTTTCACCCAGTAGGGTTTCCAGAAGGTTTCTCAAGAGTCGAATCTTCTTGTTTCTTCTTTTTGTTTTTCCCTTTCTTCTTTCCCCCTGGTTTCTTCGGTTCTTTGCCTTTGTCCGATGACACGGCATTAACCTCTGAGGCAAGAAGTTTATCATTTTCTTTTTTACTAGAAACTACAAGGGCTTTACCAGTTTGAGCCTTTGCGGTTTGCGTACTTGAGGTGCCAATCACGCCATCGTCGGCATGAGAGTCCCTGTTTGATTTAGGAGGGGGAGGAATGGAAAATTCCGGTCTAGGAGCTTCAGGAATTTTGTCATAGAGTGTGCCAGACTGAGTATAGATAAAGTCTAAATATTGAGCATGATCAATGACTTGCTCTTTAGTGACAACCCCTCCCTTCGCCACATCTTCAGTAATTGAAGGTAATAATGACTTAATAAACCACTTAGCTAGAAGCTGATCAGGAACATACGTCTTTACCATTCGACGACGACATCGCCACTCATGAATATGATCAAATATGTGAGTGATTGTAGTCTATTAAAGTTGGTAAGGAGTTCTGTCCCCATTTCGTACCTTATGGGTAACTGAAAGTGGGTTAAAAAAGTAGTGGCAAGGGTGCTGAAGTTATCGAACGAAGCTCTAGGAAATTCAATGTACCATTTTGTTGCCGGACCAGTTAGCGTTTGTTGGAAAAGGTGAAGTCTAATTGAATCGTCATTGAGGGTGTTGGATGAACACCACAAATGAAAGGTCATTACATGATTCAATGGATCTTCACCCAGATTTCCATTGAATTTAGGAATATCTGACGGAAGTTTATGAGGAATTGCGAGCCACCAAGGGGCGTAAGCAATTGGATCATTTGTTAGCCGGGTCAGAAAGGCAACTATTGATCTAGGTTTGACGAAGCATACCCAGGATAAGATGGGATCGCCTGAGCAGTGGGTCTTTGCATATCAGCATAATGTATCTGATGCTGGTAACTTTGATAAGGTTGATGGGCATGACCATTATAGTATGGTTGTTGATAACCGTTTTGAGAATACGGTTGCCCATTACCTGCAAAGCTTTGTTGCTTAGGTCCTCAGTAAGCTTGCTGGAATTGTGGTTGTTGATATTGCACCAGCAATGGTTGTTGGACCATTTGCTGTTGTCCAATACTGGATGTTTAACCAAGATGAGGGGTGATAGTACCCGTTTGAGCGTGGGTTGCGCCAATTAAGGAGTCACTAATATGAGGTTGTGATTGAGCCGCGGAGACAAGGGGTTGTTGTATTACGACCTGAGAAACTTGAGGTTGACATACAACATGTAGTGCTTGTACTTGCGATACAGTCACAATAGCAGGTGTAGTGGGAATGTTTGACACAGGTTGACTTGGTTGCATTGAATATACAACCCTTGGTTGTTGAGGCAGTATTGGTACCCAACCACTGGATGCAATTCCAGTTTGACCCGAATTTTGTTGTGAACTCTCATATGGTTGTTCTCCCAGAGGGAACAATGAAAAGGCATATTGCCCCCCATACGGTGGCAACCCAGTGTTCAAAGGATAAATGGGTCTTTGGAGACTGGACTACCCAAATTGATACTGATGTGAAGGATCAATTTGTTGAGTTTCAACATAAGAAATTCCAGATAAGATTCCGGATGAACAAATAGGAACAGACCATGCTGTCGAAATAGTCCCTAGGTGGACTCCATCTAGCGGTTGAGAACTAGTTGGGACAGATGGTATACCAGCGAACATTGTCATAGTAGCAGCAAGAAGCTCTGCTACTGCTGTATCAGATGATACAGTCCTAGATGTTGATGGTTGTTCAGACATATTTAATCTATCCAAAAGATTTCCTAATGATTCGACAGGAACTTGTGATGAAGGATGATTAAAAGAACTAACTTCTGTAGTAGAAGGATATAGGTGGATCCCAGTTCCAAAATGCAATGGGGTACTGGATGGAAGATCCTCTACAATCTCTTCTATAGCAATCAGTCCAGGTGGAAGAGGTAGACCGTCAGGTCTGTAAAATATTTCTGGAGCCGAAGAAGGTATAGCTTCTGCAGTATCAGACACAGGAGGGGTGACACCTTCTGAATCAGGAGTTGGTTCAGGGATAGAAGTGTTTACCGTTACACTAGGATCAGTTCTAATGTCCTCTTGTAACTGCGGAACTTCTTCTGTAGAGGCAAGGATACCAGAAATAATCGGAGTAACTGGAGTCTCTAATGATGTTGAAACACAAGTTTCAAATAGATCAGGAGAATTCGACCCAGTTGAATGAGATCATTTTGCCCAGAATGGTTTCGTTTCTGGAGTCAAAGACGGTTGACTCGCTAGTCTCCATGAACGACGGGTTTTTGATTGACTTTCTTCCACGATTACGGATTACTTGATCAACTCAAAATTTAAAAGGGAAAATGTTATTCTGAATTAAATAAATTTTATGACACTTTGACACAACTTGCTTTTTCAATTTTTAAGAGTCGAGAAAAAGTTAAAGGTGACTCTAGTCGCCTTCGATTTTTAATGAGCTTGAAATGACAAGTGCTCAGATGGACCTTTTCTTTTAAGGAGTCGAAAAGGAACGAAAGTGACTACTCTGGAAATCTAGACAGAGGGATTACCAAACCAATCGCAAAACTGCAATATACACCTCGGTGGTAAATTAAAGAGAAATTACCGAGGGCTTTACGTACGGCAGTCAATCTTCCCGAATGATGTGTTCAGTGCATTGTGATTGATAAGGCGGCAGACACAGCTTCCTAAGGATAAAGGATATAAGCCTATTGTGGTCTCCCAATATATACTCGACGGTACGTGGGAGCACAAGTCCGTACTGGCACTTGTCGTATCAAAGAGGAGGAGTCAACCAACCTACAATGAAAATGATAGTTACCAGGCTTTACGACGTCGGAATACGTCGACCTCTAGATGTTGTGCATTAGGTTCCAAAGAATTTTTATGTTCATTGAGGTTTATTTTATAGTTGATCTTTCTTAAGAAGTTTTCCTTTGAAGGTTCACCGCGTGATGTAGATGTAAAATTCCTAAATATGCAATCTAAAATGATAAACAGTGGTTTATGTTCTTTTAGCAATGAAAATCCTAGCTATAAAGGAAAGAAGATTATGATTTTTCTTTCAGCAGAGAGCATGGAGCACACACTAAATGCACTTTTCCTAAATCAAATTCTGCAAGAAGTCTAAATGCAAATGCACATGCATGTA
This sequence comes from Pinus tabuliformis, assembly GCA_031772625.1. Lineage (NCBI taxonomy): Eukaryota > Viridiplantae > Streptophyta > Pinopsida > Pinales > Pinaceae > Pinus > Pinus tabuliformis. Next base: position 202,491,187 of record CM062819.1, read on the forward strand.
TTTGTTTTCCTGTTTCCTTAATGTGAGAATGCCAAAAAGAAAACTAAGTACAAATCTGAACTACTTTTCTTCAAAGCGACACTTTAGCAATTTCTTTTTCAAAACAAAAGGAAGACTAAGATGACACTTTCAATTTCGAACGGAAAACTGCTTTTGACACTTCAAATATTGACAATTCAAATCAAATACAATGGAAAAAGTACAATCAACTATCTAGAAGAGGAAGACTTTACGACACTCTTCTTCTTGACTCAAAACGATAGTTGCGACACTTTCGAATCAAAAGACGATAGTTTGATTAAGCTACTTTTTGCAAAGGAGGACTGTAAATGATGAAAAATACATAATTTTTTTTACAATTCCTAACTGATGGAGGCTGAATAATGTAAAGGAAGAAGGCTTTAACAATGATATACTGATCATGAACAACAAAACTACTGAATATAGCTGAAAACAATGAAGAAAAAAACCAAATTCCAGAGAGGGAAACAATCTCATTTAATCATTGCACCTGTAACATAGGGAAATAGGGATGCATCTCACCTGCAGCACACAGGAGGTGCGATGCATCCAGACTGCCAATGAGAGACAGTGCGATGGTCTAGGGATGAGACTGAGCTTGGTTTTCACTCACAATTTGTAGCTAAGTTCAGTGATTTAGGCTGAGCTTATGATGGACAGTAAACACAAAGTATAGGGGTATGATCTTATGAGGTTATTGAGCTACCACCAGGGCACTTAGGATGTTTGCAAGTCAGATGTTCAGTTCATAAACCAACCCGGAGATTGACTGAAGCAGCGTTGATCTACTTTGCAGTTGCATAGCAAAAGCAGTTCGAAGGCTAGCTGGCTTAACTTCAAGCTCTGTCTGTAGTTTATAAAGCAAACAACAGTAACAAACAAACAAACTATTCGCTCCCCAGTGGAGTCGCCATTTTGTTTTCAGGAAAACTAGTGTCTATTCAGATCTGCTAGTCCCACTAAGACGGGTAGCTATCTTAGAAACAAACAATTCAAAGTAACTTGTGTTTTCCTTTATGTATGATAGATAAGAGAGAAGCAGAGAGCACCAACCTTAATCTTTCACTTGGCTCCTTGCTTGTTTCCTCTCTCCTTTGATAGAACCTGTCACTCCTTTCTCACTTGTCCCGCTTCAAAGAACACCTGTAGAGGCAAAGCAACAAAACACCATCAAAGCATAGAGATCTATAATATCATAAACAATGTAGAATCATAAATACATTAACCATACAATTGCATACACAAATACAAGATTCACAAGTACACAAGCATATGGAGGAAAACTCAAATAGCTTTATTGATAGTAGAAGTAGAAGAGAGGATTACAACCCAGTTGTCTGATCCAGCATCATCCTCCCAGCATGAAAGCCCTCTTCACCTCATGAAAAGCAAGATCACCCAACAATGCAATGTCTTCAAAGAGAAACCAACAACACTTCCTTACAAATTACAAAATTCCAGCCTCTGGATCTCTACGATGAGGGATCCATATATAGATATTTGCAAGGGGGTGAGCCAGCTCCTGGGTTTTTGATTAGTGTCATTTCATTGATAGTTCTTGGTTCCACTTGGAGATTTCATGATCTCTTACTCATCTCTGGGCGAATTCAGAGAGGCAAGTGTCATATGAGTAGTTTCTAGAAGATTCTCTGAGTTTCCACCTAGAAAACTGCCTCTGCCATTTGTCTGCTCTCGCTCATCGCACCCTACAGAAGGGCTTTTCAGTATGCATCACACCCCTTGTGTGTAACAGGTGAGATGTATCGCACCCTCAGCATGGAGCAATTTGTATGGTCTAGTTTTGACCAGTTCTGAGTAGTTTTTTAGGGAGAACTTCTGGGAAATGATGTAATCAATTGACCTTGATCCTTTAGGGTTTGAAACAACACTATTAAGGGTTTGAGAGCCCTAGGTTTATCGACATATGTGATTGGGGTTGCAGTGCTCAAATATGTCTATAACACCCCTCCAACTCCATCTCTCTCTATCTCTCCTTCTCTCTCTCTTCCTTCCACTCTATCCCTTTGTCTCCCACCCCCCTCTGTCTCTTCCCTCATCACACACTCTCTCTCCACTCTCCAACTCTATCACTATCTCCCTCCCTCTCTCCTTCTCTCTCTCCCCCCTCCATATCTATGTCTCCCTTTCTCTCTCTCTCTCTTCCCCTTCTTTCCCTATCTCCACCCTCTCATTTTATCTCTCTTCCCTTGTCTCCTCTTCCCTCATTCTGTCTTCATCTCTCCCTTCTCACTCCCTCTCTCTCTCCACCTCTATCTCTCAATGTCTTTGTTCTTCCGTCCCTCTTCCTCCCCTTAAAAATCCATCTCTCTCTCCCTCCCTCTCTCCTTCTCTCTCTCTCTTTCTTCCTCTCTCTCCCTCTCTCCCCCACCTTTGTCTCTCTCTCCCCCACTCCATTCTCCCTCCATCTCACACACACACTCTCTCTCTTAAATCCAATCCCATTGTACTGTATTTAAGAAAGTATCTAAAAAAAAACATACCTATCTTTTCTCTATCATTCTTAGTCACTTTGCTTTTTCTCTTTGCTTGGATCTTTGGTTCAGAGGCATCTATCCCGGTTCTTTATAATATTATTTATATTATATAAATTTCACATATGTATATATAAAAGTATTCTAATTTTTAATTTTATTAAAACTTCGTTTTAATCTCTACGGCACTATTAGTGGTGAGGATGGAGGGATGGAGAGTTTACATATATCTCAAATGTAATTATAACCATTTTGCATTTAGATTTAATTAAAAAATATCATAAAATAAAATATTTATAAAATATTTTGATTGTGAAATAAGTTATGGTTTTTGAGCATGTGGTATTGATAAGCCATGGTATTGGCCCATGGTATTGTAACAAAATAATTAAAAACTTAGATCCATAACATATAATCAAAAGCCTAGATGACCCACAATATTGATAAACCATTGTATTGACGCATAGTATTATGATTTTCTTTTATTTAAAAGTTGATCGTAATTTTATTAATAAAATTAAAATTAAAATATAACAAATTAAATTTTATTATTTTTATTACTTGACTCAAATCACACTAAAATTAACTCAAATCACACTAAAATGACTAAAAAAACATAGAAAATTGTATTATAATTATTATTAATTATAATATAGCCAAGATTAAAATATAAAATAACACATTAGAAAACCATTATCTCAGCGTGAATAAAATTATAAAAAATTAAAAACAATAAAATATACTCATAAATATTTTAAAATAATAATAATAAATATTAAAAAAAATAATAATTCTTAAAATTCAATGTAATATATATAATATTGTAAAAATATAATAATCTATTTTAATGTAATATTAATAGAAACGAACTTTGCTATAAAAAGAGGGACACCAAAACTGGGAACTAAGAAATCTAGTACCATCTTAAACGTAAATGAATCCAACACCTTTGAAGCTTGAGAGAAAGCGAAAAATAGCCAGTTGGAAATATAAAAGTTTTACACTGTCCCAGCCTGAAAAGCTAGTTAATATGATTCATTTCATCAGGTAACTTGGTCAACACTAGTAGTTTCAATTATATTGGCCAAAGCTGTTGCAGTGGCAATCAGGTATTAATTTGAGGAAACCGGACACTCCGTGTGGGGATTTAAAAAAATTAAAACTATATATATTCAAGCCTTGGAAAGGAACGGGAAGGGGGTCACGTATGGTGGGATGGTCTACATCATATCACCATCATGGGGTGATGCGTTGACGTGGAATCAGGGGTATTGATATGGTATTTTGGAGTACTATGTGGGTGTCATGTGGGTATCATGTGGTGATGTGGCAAGAGGTTATTGGTTGAATTATATTTTTTTTTTTTGGGAGTGAGATTGGGAAAAGTTTTGTATTGTGAGAAAGTTCTTCATGAGACAAATTTAATGATGATGTTTATTTTGGGTCTTGAAGAGTTTGAAAAATGTCAAAATTTTTAGTTCTTTAACAGGGTATTGAAGGTTGGGTCAATGCTAGTAACACCACTTTCTACTTTTAGTGGGGTATGTCACAAGGGGCAAGGATGTCAGTTGAGAGACTTTACGACTTAATAAGCCAACCATTAATGAGGGAAGATCTCTCATTGGCCATTTTGGATAGAAAAGGAAATCGGGAAAACTGGGGAGAGTTTTGAAATAAGGAATTATTACAATATGGTTTGGAATCTAAGGGGGAGGAAAAGGAAATTGGGGAAAATTTGGAAGAGTTTGAAATAAGGAATTGTTACAATATAGTGATGTAGGAACTTGGTCATTTGGACAAACTACAATTTTTGGCTGCAATTTTAGGCTTAGGCATAGAGGACTAGGAAATCTGTGGAAATTCCCTAGAGTTAGAAAGTTGGATAAATCGTACCTAGTTAATTGGGTGATAAATATAGTACTCTTCGTAGTGTTATCTAAATTAATTTTATGTAAATTCATATTGTATATATATTATTTCAATAATATACTGATTATTATATATATTTTTAAAAACTATTATATTATTTGATAAATTATTTTAATATATAAAATTCCTTTAACATGGGAAGGAATGTATGATAAATAAAATAGTTATTAAATTTGCGGCACTTTGTAGATTTATCTTTTGAAAACAAAATTTATCAGATAAAATTAAAAACAAAATTAATGATGTAAATTGAAAAATAAAATTAATCATATCAAATATGAAATAATTAATATAACACAAATCCATTTAGAAAACTAGCGGTGCAAATAAAATTATAAAGAATGAAAAACAATAAAATATGCTCGAAAATCTTAAAGTAATAATAAATGAAAATTTAAAGAAAAAGAAAATGATTCCTAATTTAATATTCAAAGTAAAAATATAATATTGTGAAAATATAATATTAATAAAAACAAACTTTCCAATGAAAAGAGGGAGCCCCCAAACCGGCAACTAAGAAATCAATCTCAAACGTTAGCTAATCCAAACACCTTTGAAGCCGGAGAGAGGGCGAAAAAAACCCAGTTGCAAATATAAAGGTTTTACACTGTCCCCGCTTTAAATCTAGTGGATGTGATTCATTTAAATTAAGTAACTTTGTGAAAGCAACTCTGGTCAGCACTCGTGACTTTCAATTATGTTTTTATTGTAATTATTTTTTTTTCCCGAAAGTTTCAATTGTTTTTGCCAAAGTAGTTCCACCCGTATCGCAGTGGCAATCAGATATTAGTTTAAGGAAACAGGTCACTCCGTGTGGGCATTTTACTAACGCACTTTCCCTTTGACAGTTATAATTTAATTTAAAATAATCAATTATTAAGAGGAAGTGGGGCGGAATTGGCAGCCGTGTCTGAAGATAGAGTGGAGGTGAAGGTTGGCTGTAGTGAATTGCCAACTGTGTATTCTTCTTGTTTTAATTCTGATTTCGAATTCCTGTGTTTTCAGGTCCTGTATTTGCAGATTGCTCGTTCTGATTCCGAATTCCTCTGTGTTTTTAGGTCCTGTATTTGCAGATTGCGGGAGCAGGTGATTTCAGAAGGCTTCTCGAATTCAGAATTATAGGAATTCGGATCTCTTCATCCTGGAAAGATGAAAGTATGTGTAAAAAGCTCAAACCCCACATGGTGCACGAGCCCGTCAGGTCCCATAGATCATCAAACAGAAGATTACCTCGGTCCTCGGATGAGATAAATAAAACCCCCAGCAGGAGCACAGACATAAGCGGCACCTCCAGCCTCTTCTCCAAGGTCTCCACTACTAGCAGTGCCAATTCGCTCGCCAGTCTCAGGGATTCCCTCCCGGAAAACCCCAATATTTATCCTAAGTTTTTATCCCCAGCCCCACTCCCCCCTAGTATTATTTAATTAACTCCCCGAATTCATATTTTCCCAAAAATCCCTTTAAACCCACCGCACTTGGTGTGGTTAAAAAAACCCAAGCTTATATTTAATCCCCACTTTATTCGTTAATTAATTACAAATTATTTGTAATTAACTCCCCGAGCCCCACAAATCCCAGTCTCGATCCCCTCCATGTAGCTTAACCGCGCAACTGCCATTCGATCTACCACCCCCAAATCCAACGGTGTGCATCCATATCATGCACGATCACTGTCGGACCATTACCAGCGCGAGAGCACGCGAGATTCACAGTTTTACTCGGGCACTATTCTGCTACATGGTAGCCCCAGGCGAAATCGTGTGCTCTCAAGGAAATACCCCCTGCCTACCAAAAGCGGTGTGATGGCCCGTAAAACCACCTCCCCGCCAATACCAAAAACCATCCACTATTCATTTGAAGATTCCGCGACAAATTGTAACCGTTTTTGGTTAAAAGGCCGGAGAATCCCATTTAAACTCTTTTTGCTTATTTGCACTGCGAATGCTACTCAAGCCTTTCTGCGACACCTTGAGCCTCTGCAACCAAAATTTAACATTGTTTACCTCCCGAACAAGCTTTGGATACCCAATTCTAGCATTCAGTTCACAGTTGAAGCCATTGTACCATCTACAATAACCATTCAAACCAATTTGCAAGCCATACCACCAAATTCCAGGTATTTTTGGGAAAACTAGAATGACCCTCTCTATTTGAAAACATACAATGTAGTTTAAAGATTAATTAATTGAAATTAATTAATACATTTGCCTAATTAAAGAGTAATTTGCCTTTATACTCAAAACCCCTCTTTTGCAAACTGCAATTACCCTCTCATTGTACGATAGTTTCCCAAACCTCACTTCAATAGCCTGTACAAGCCTAATTCATACCTCTTCTCCTAAAAATGGCTTCCCAGACCTCTGTAGACGTGAGACCCCTATCAACCCCTCACCTGGACATCAACCATTTGGCACTAGCAAATAGGGATTTCCAAATAAAAGATACTGCATCACCAGCGTACCTTCTGAAACTCCACTACTGGAGTAAGGATAGATTCCTGAACCATACTGATGACATCCATCTGTGGGAATCCAATTTACCCAAATATTTATTCCTAGAAGTTCACCCATTCCCTGAAATCGTACATTTTTGTCATGCCTGCCATATCCCTAGCTAAAGAGCTATTGTTGCCCCTAATCAGCAGTTGTTATTCACCATCTCTCCAGAGTCTATCAACCAAATGCTGCAAGTCCAATCTAGCCCTAATGAGACCCCACTATCCATTGGATACCTTTTAGACCTATATATCACACTAGATCTGGTTAAGATAAGACAAATCTTCCAGACTTTCATCATAGAAGACCACCATACTCCCACAGATAGTCCACCTTATGCTGCGACCATTTTTTTAGAGACAGTCAGGCATATAATCACCATGTTGTCTTGCATCCTAGGATATACCACAGATGAGCATGTGGATGAGGTTATCCTAGCCTTTCTGTACATCTTTACCCCAGGGAAGCCTCTTTCTATCATGTACAATTATTCTCAGTTCATTACAAATAGGATGCATGAACAATTCACCAGACTGCCGACTGAAAGAGTTTTCAAGTACTCTTCAGTGTTATTTCACATGTTTTTGTATTATGAATCAGATAAATTCCCTATCAGCATCTAGAAGTTGGATACCAAGGGAAAAGAGAGATCAGTTGTTTACTGGACAACCTTGATCCAGAAATACTCCATAGCATTGCCAGCGTCTACACCGTCTACATCAGCGACAGGGTCTACAGCAACAGTGTTATGCTCTTAACCTGCAAAAGATACCCAAATACAGAATATGCGAAGAAAGATATCCAGAACATAGAATAGTGAGAGACGGCAGCAAATATTTTATTATTCAGAAAACAATGTTCACTGGCCTCTTCGAGGGGGCAACCTCCAATAGAGCAGAGCTCGATACAAAAATAAGACACGATGCTCCTTGTAGGGAGTCTCTATCCTTTATATATAACTCATACATGCAATACCATGGATCAATACCATGGGTTTTATTAATACCATCTATCTAATACCATGCCCCATTTGCAACTAACTATGGTCCCGTCATTAATTGCGGGTTAACCACTTACACTTATTAATATGGGCTTTATTGACTCTTTAATATGACTCAATCCCACTACATAAATAAGGGGGTTAGGGTGGGACCCTAACATGCCCTCCCCCTTAAGAATATCCTTGTCCTCAAGGCTGAAGCTACGGAAACTGTTGAAGAATAGTGGCTGCTTCCCAAGTTGCATCTTCCGGAGAGGACCCTTTAGGGTGCGTTAGCACACTCGACTAATAAGGATGCGTCCCTAATCATGCGGCCAAGCAGATGCCTTTCTCGTGTGTCTAGGACCTGTTCAGGCTGGAGCCAGATTGACCCTTCCTCATCCAATTCAGGTAGACTGGTTTGAATTCTGCAATTGTTCCCAATCACTTTCTTAAGGCATGAGACATGGAAAACTGGATGGATTTTTGTAGTATGTGGCAAAGCCAGCTTGTAGGTTACTTCTCCAATGTGCTAAAGTACTTGATATGGTCTGTAGAATTTTGGAGATAGTTTCTGACAATCCTTGTCTTTGAGTGATGTTTGCTTATATGGTTGCAGCCTCAAAAAGACCTGATCCCCTTCTTGAAATTGGCGCTCTGAGCGACGCTGGTCTTCCTGTTGCTTCATGCGGTTTTGAGCTTGATGAAGATTCTCTCTAAGATGGGCGAGCATGGTTGCGCGGTTTTGTAGGAGTTGATCCACCGCTTGTACCTTTGAGCCCCCCTTGATATAAGAAGTAGGGAAAGGAGGGAGTTGACCATATACTGCTTCATATGGAGTCATTTTGGTGGTGGCATGATATTTGGTGTTATACCACCATTCAGCTAGAGGTAACCATTGTACCCAAAGATGTTGCTTTTCTGAAGTGAAACACCTAAGGTAGGTTTCCAGACATTTATTGACGGCTTACGTTTGACCATCCGTTTGTGGATGATAATAAGTACTGAGTTTTAGTTGGGTGCCTTGTAGCCTGAAGAGTTCCTGCAAAAAATTACTGGTGAAGATCGGGTCGCGATCAGACACAACAGAAGTGGGCATGCCTTGCAATTTGAAGATCTGATCCATGAAAGATTGAGCGACCAAAGTCGGTGTAAACGGGTGGGGTAGGGTGTAGAAATGAGCATACCTCAAAAGTCTGTCCACAACCACCATGATGACTGATTTGTTTCCTGACTTTGGAAGACCTGTAATGAAATCCATAGAAACCTCCGTCCATATTGCTGCCGGGATGGTCAACGGTTGTAATGTGCCTGGTGCTTTGACAGTCTCCCCTTTGTGGCATTGATAGACATCGCATTCTGCGACAAAAGTGAGGATGTCCTTTTTCATGCCTGTCCAAAAAAATGATCTTCTGGTGCGAGCATACGTCTTCTGAAAGCCTGAATGTCCTGCAATGGGGAATGAGTGCAATTTGGCCAAAATGCGACTTTTGAGGGTGGATGTTGGTGATATTACGACTCTGTCCCTGTAGCGAAGAATCTCATCCTGCCACAAGTAGCCCTTCGTGGAATTTGGATCTGCTTGCAATTGAGAAATGAGTTGGGAGAGCCCGGGATGTGAAAACCATTCCCTGCGAGCCTCTTCAATCCATTCTGGAATGGGAAGGGAAATTGCTAGTAGGGTACTTCCCTCCTCAAATTGGCGAGATAATGCATCTGCTACACTATTTTCTTGCCGTTTCTTGTAAATGATCTCATAATCATATCTCAGCATTTTTGCGAGCCATTTATTTTGTTGTGGGAAGGATAGGCGTTGCTCCAAAAAATATTTAAGACTGTGATGGTCTGTGCGGATTTGGAAACGTCGCCCCAATAAGTAAGGTTGCCAGGTCTCTACTGCATGTAAAATGGCCATCATTTCCTTCTCATAGGTAGATTGGCCCAGATTCTTCCCACTTAGTTGTTGGCTTGTGAAGGCCAGAGGTCGCCCTTCTTGCATTAAGACCGCCCCAATACCCGTACCCGAAGCATCACATTCAATGACAAAAGATTTGGTGAAGTCAGGTAGTGCTAAGACTGGAGTGGAACACTTGGCATTTTTTAGAGCTGTAAATGCCTGTTGTGCATCCTCATTCTAGAAGAATGAATTTTTCTTCAGGAGTTGAGTGAGGGGCTTTTCTATGCGACCATAATTGCGAACAAATTTGCGATAATAGCCTGTGAGACCCAAAAATCCTCTTAGGCTCTTCAAGGTCTTAGGTTGAGGCCAATCCTGCATTACCTGGATCTTTTTGGGGTCCACCTTGACACCTTCACGCCCCACAATGTGGCCCAAATACTCAACTTCTTCCATGCCAAACGAACACTTGGACATCTTGACAAATAATTTATGCTTCGAAGTAGTTCAAGAGTAGATCTACATGCTGAAGATGTGCGGCCCAAGTGCAACTATAGATGAGGATGTCATCGAAGAAGACAAGGACAAATTTCCTGAGATATGGTTTGAGAAGGTGGTTCATAAGGCTCTGAAAAGTACATGGGGTATTACAAAGACCGAATGGCATGACCAGGAACTCATAATGGCCTTCATGAGTTCGGAAAGCAATCTTTGGAATGTCGACTTCCTTCATGCGAATTTGGTGGTAGCCTGAGCGAAGATCCAGCTTAGTGAAGAATTGAGCCCCATTGAGTTCATCCAGCAAATCATCAACCACTGGGATGGGAAATTTATCTTTGACTGTCAACTTATTGAGGGCCCTGAATTCTGGACACATTCGCCACTCCCCATCTTTCTTGAGCACCATGACCACCGGTGATGAATAAGGACTAATGCTGGGACGAATGACACCTGCTTCCAAAAGTTCCTTGATTATTTTTTCTATTTCATTCTTTTGGGTGAACGGGTATCTGTATGGGCGCACATTTGGGGGTTGGGCCCCTGGAACCAAGGTGATGCTATGATCATGTTCCCCTCTCGAGGGTGGAAGCTCATGAGGTTTGTCAAAGACCGGCAGATGGTTATTTAAAATCTGTTGCATCTCAGGATGAATCGACAGAGACTTGGTTTCGACTGCCTGGATGGCATTAAATTGAGCTATAACTCCATGATGGCCCTTTTTTAGCAAATTTTCCATCCTATGTGAGCTGTTGATAGAGGGAGCTCCTGCCTGGAGTCCACGGAGGGTATGTATGGAGTTGTTCTGCTTAAAACTCATATATAACTCCTGGAAATCCATTGTGATTAGCCCAAGAGTGCGAAGCCATTAAGCACCGAGGACAATGTTGCACCCTCCCATGTGTATGGCAAACATGTGGGTCTTCAACTGATAATACCCCATTTGAAGTTTGACATTTTCACAGCGGCCTTCACATTTCATTGTGCCCCCATCCGCAATTTGGACTTGGAAGTTAGAAACTGCTCGTACAAAACAATGCACTACTTCTGCGACTTTTTGATGGATGAAATTATGTGTACTTCCACTATCAATCAAGACTACTATCGGGCGATGTTTAATATAACCTCTGATTTTGAGAGTTTGAGGTGAAGAAATCCCTGCCAAAGCATGCAACAAAATAACTGGTTCGTCAGGGACATTGTCCTTTTGGTCGTCCTCTTCTACTACCTCATGTTCCTCTAGTGGTGGATCTTCCTCCGATGAGCTGTAATCAGTGGCATCAATTTGAAAAAATTTGGGCTCCTTGCATTTATGACCTGGGGAGTATTTTTCATCACAGTTGTAACATAATCCTTGCTTTCTTCTTTCGGCCATTTCTGCAAGTGACACCTTTTGAACCTTAAGTGTTTGAGTCATGCTATGAGCCTGTGGGGGGCGACCCTTAGTGGTGAAATTTGGGTGACTGTACTGGGCTGCTAACGCACGTTCCACGTTACGAGCTACCTTACAAGCCTCTGTCCATGTGGGATGGTGGTGCAGTAAGACGTGGGCTTTTATGGCTTCTTTAAGACCACTGATAAAACATTCCGTGTAGAACACATCTAGGAGACCCCTAGTGAGGAAGGCTAAGGCTTCAAAGGCTGTAATATATTCATCCACTGTGCCAGTCTGTCGGAGCTTAGTAAGACGACCCAAAAAAGAAGATTCCTAGTCAAAGTGTTCTGTAAGAGCTTTTTTGAAGGTGGTCCAAGTCACAAAAGGTCCATTGCAACGTTGATGCCATTCCCACCATTGCCACCTTTCATTGTCCAAGTACATGCTCCCCACCATAAGCTGAGTCTCATTATCTAAGATGTTATTCAGATTGAAATACTGCTCCATTTGGGCTATCCATGTTGCCGGTTGAGAACCATCAAATTTATGCATATCCAACTTGGGAGGTGGCGGACGGGATTGTTGGTGGGGGCCCCCGAGGTGAAGAGAGTGGCTAGACTCACCCTCACTATGTCCATTTCCAATATACGCTTCCTCATGGGCGTCCTCCTTGCCCTTCAGGATTATGCTCGGGATTATGCTAGTTAGTCGGTCAAGCTGAATTTGGAGGGATTGCAAGGATTCTTCAAGTTTTTCCATCCTCTCATTGGCCATAGCTTGAGCTCTAGTTTCTACCATGCACCGACCTGATGTTCTTGAAATTTGGGACTGCCCAAAAAAAAAATTTCACTAAGAATTGAATGGTGCCAATGTGTTTAGCTCGTCGTCCTGATTCTGATGGGCTAGATCACCAATAAGCGCCCCGGGAGATCTCAGACTCTTTCCTAACAGAGTTTTACTCCTTCCTTAGGAATACTGCAGTAGCCAAATCCTCAAAATGTCAATGCTACCAAAAGTCCTGCGAAAATCATGCCCCAGTATAGGAACCCCCCACAACTACTCAGATCAGGTGGATCTGAGAGATCTAAATGGCGAATCAGATAGCTCTGAGCGGCGGAACAGATTGTTGCTGCGGATCTGATCGATCTAATAGATCAGAATGGCTGGTTTGCGAACTCTGAACTGTGGGACTGATGTCTGCTGCTGCTGCACCCCTTTGTACGAGCGGATCTGGCAGAGATGATGCGTGATCCCCAGATAGAAAAGGAAACTATGGTCTCGAGGAGTGTCAGGTGCTACAGATGACAATATACATAAGGGTTTGACAGTAATACTCGGCCCAATGTTTCAGGGCTCTAACTAAGGAGGATCAACCGTACCCTTAGCCGTAAAACCCGACTACCCTATCGTACGGGCGAGTAATCTCTCCAAGTGGCGTTCTTGGTGTACTGTAGCAGCAAGACGACCGACGGTTTATCTATGGCTAGGTTGCAGAGGAGCTAAGAGGCTTCTGATATACCCAGAAGGTACTTGGAAGACAGTCCGTACGCGGTTCTGTCTAATGCGCTACTACTCGAAGGGGTACCCACAGGGGTTACAAGGGAGTCCAACAAGCGTGACCACCTCTTATATTTCCTACGTGCATGCCTCCCCAAATCCGCAGGTTTATGCGTTCAACGACAGATCCCGTGGTTTAAAGACACTGGAACACGTCTCTAGCCAAAAAAAAAAAAAAATTGCTAAGAAATGGAGATCCCACTGGCCCTGGAAAGTGCTCTGATACCACTTGTTATGCTCTTAACCTGCAAAAGATACCCAAATACAGAATATGCGAAGAAAGATATCCAGAACATAGAATAGTGAGATACAACATCAAATATTTTATTATTCAGAAAGCAATGTTCACTGGCCTCTTCGAGGGGGCAACCTCCAATAGAGCAGAGCTCGATACAAAAATAAGACACGATGCTCCTCGCAGGGAGTCTCTATCCTTTATATATGACTCATACATGCAATACCATGGATTAATACCATGGGTTTTATTAATACCATATATCTAATACCATGGCCCATTTGCAACTAACTGTGGTCCCGTCATTAATTGCGGGTTAACCACTTACACTTATTAATATGGGCTTTATTGACTCTTTAATATGACTCGATCCCACTACATAAATAAGGGGGTTAGGGTGGGACCCTAACAAACAGAGTCTACAGGAGATGAGGCAAGCAGATTGGTCAAGGCAATGGAAGACATTTCCATTCATACCAATGAAATGAACAAGCTTAAGGAGAAAGTGACTAGCATTGAAACTGACTACAATCTTGCCCAAATCATGCACAAAGAATAAGTGCAGAAAACCACTAGAATGAATGAAAGAATAAAAAGCCTGGAGAAGGAACTAACATTAAAGGAACCCCTTGGACAAGCTAAGGAACAATTGTGGGCCAATATCATTGACTCTGTCAATGAGATTTGGCCATTCATCCAAGTTAATTTTGAACAAATTGATCTAATAAAGCAAGCTACAGAAGCCATACAGAGAGTAAAGGCAGAACTTTGAGACATGCCAGAGGAAGCTACAAGGATCATACACTTCCTCAACTCCAAGAACAAGTATGAGCTACAGGAATTAGAAATACCTAACAGAATAGGTACAATTTTGGAAGTGAAAAGGGTCCTCACCAAGAGGAATTTAATGTTAAACCTAGAAGACAAGTGCCAAACCATGCAGCTGGCCATTGATAGATTCATGTCAAATTTGAAATTTTGAGGCAAAAAGGTTTATTGAATCCCTTGGTAATAAATGATAAGCTGATGACACAGGAGGACTACAATAGAAAAATCAGAGAAGTAGCTAGAGATCAAGTGAATACTTCATCCATGAAGGGCATACCTACTGGCAAGGTCTTGTACCAAACTTTTGAGAATTTGTTTTACCTCCAGCATGAGGTAAAACACCTTTTTGTGAATAAGCCTACTTTTGCCAAGTATACAGAGGCAGATGAGATTTTCAGGAAAATGATCAATATCCAATTACCAGATGTTGAAACATGGGAGAAATTAAATGACTTATTGTAGAAAGTCAAAAGGTGAAAATGTACAGTAAGAGTAAAAAGGCACAGTAAAAGGATAATGACAGGTCAGCCAGGTCAAAGTGTATCAGATGAAAGTGTATTAGTTGAAAGGTCAGAGTAAATAGAACATCCAGTGTGAAGACCAAATAGCAAAGCATTGATTAAAAGGAAAAATATCAAAGATTAAATCCAACACAACCTAATAAACAGGGACAGCAAACAGTGATTCAATAGTTGTCTCTATCTTCTTGCATGAAGATTTTTCTTTCTCCTAGATTAGTTCCTAAGGCAGTTTGGGATATTTTGTAAATTATTTTTGTATAAATACTTCGTGACTCGAAGTATTGAGTGTGGATTGCTATACATTTGTAGAGTTATTTTGATCATAAACCTAGGGTTATTGTACCAATTTTCAAGTCAGTAGACTGGACCAAGTAATAAAGAGATTGCATTACAGGATTCATGTGTAGAGCTATTACAGTGAAGTATTTTCTTTGTCAATTTGTTATTCTCTTATGTTTTTCACAAACTTAAGTGTTATCTAAAGTTGAATGAATTAACTGGAAGTTTATCTCAGAATTTGTTTAAGTACACTCTGTTTTCCATAGTTAATCATTTACATGTTTTCTTCTGATATCCAAATCTGAGAATCCTTAATTTCTCTCCCATCCTGGTTGACCTCTTTCATTTTCTTCATAATCCGACCTAAGGAACCCTTAATTGCTCTTTGGATCTTACTGAAAACCACTTCACCATCTAGCCTTGAGATCTGAAGTAATTCTGCTATCTTGCCCTGTAGATACTGTTTTTAGAACTTGATCCAGTCTTGTTTGTCTGACATTTGACCCCAAAGCCCACTGGTAAAAGACACCCCTCTTTCATCTATGTAAGTGATCCCACCACCAAATCTAAATCAAAACCCAAGCACAATAATAACTAGCCTAAAATCAAATAATTAAACAAAGTTAAATAAAAAAGAGACAACCCTCTCTGAGATTAGGAAGGTTAGATCCTAATCTCCAAATTTGGTTTGTGGTTACCTCTAATCATTTCTTTCTCCAACACTCTAGAGAAATATTGGAGTGATAACACTCCCAATACTAAGTGACTACAATATATATATATATATATATATATATGATGCATTTAAATTTGAGATCCTGAACTCAAGGATCTGATCTTAGCTATATGCCAACAATATTACAAAAATACATTTCAAATGATTTTTCTGGAATTTGGTTATGGCAAACTTGTCTTGGCAATCTTGTGACCCATGCATAGCTTGATTGAGATCTAGACTTTATGATTGTAGCTCCACATAGCTTGAAAAAGAGACAAAATAAATCTTCAACTCATATCCTCCGTGCTGGTACGAAATATCCAAAACCGTCAAACCCAGATTTTCGGTACTTAAGTTGAAATAATTAAAACCCAGAATTCTGGTGCTTAAGAATTATGGTACTTAAGAATTTCGCTGACCATAACTTCTTCGTGGTGATGAATTTTGACAAAGGGTTTCTAGGTTACCTAAATGAGGGTAGGTTGAACAAACCATGTGTCTCAAAATCCCCAGATTCTTCTTCATTTGATCAAAAATTGAGATTTTTAATTATAGAAATTTAGCCATTCAGTACTTAACATGTAGCAACTAGCTTTATTGGGTTATGAATAATTTCGCCAATGGGTCCCTATAGTAAATAAACTTGGAAAAACCATCATATCAAATCATAGCAAAGTAATCTATAATCATTGAAAAGTTAAGAAAACTAATGATAATCAACCACGAAGTGTAAGATATGAATTAGCGGCAAGTTGTGGAATTATGGTATGAAATGAGTTTAAAATATAGGAATTTAGGTTATGAATAGTGATATTGTATGGTGGAAAAATGGTATAGTTGAGGCCCAACACTGTGCTTCGTACACCAGGATTAATAACTATATCATCGGTTTGGGCTTCACTAAAAGTGAAGCTCACGGAAAATTTTAAGAACCCCCCCCCCCCCCCTCTAAATTTATAAGTATAATAAATGGGCGAATCTCCATGGTATATAGGAAAAATGGAAGGCGATTTTATCAATAATATAATATGTATATATAATTTTTTGGCGAATCTCTCACCAGGCATGGCGAATATTTTACTCAATTATAAAATCTTGTAAGATCTTGGTATTACCATGGGTTATCATAAACCTGGAGCTTAAAAATTACTATTAGTAATTTATAAAAATTAATAAAATTAATAGTTGATTTTTATTTTATTTTTTATTTTAACCAAGCTAAAATATTTAACATACATTAAATTACAACATCCATTTTTACTCCTGATCCCCGAGAGGGATCAAATATTTTTTCACTCTATGCTAGTTTGCATATCACAATATTTGATACCTCTCGGGGGTTAGTAGATCCAGAGTAAAGATGGATCTATTCTCGTTTAATTCCCCCATTTAAATAGGCTAGAATACCATGTGTTATTTTGGTGAATACCATGTGCCATTTTTATTTTTATTAATACTAATATTAGGATTAATAATGTTTTTTGCATGGCAATAATAACAATCTAGTCCATGGTATTTGTCCCATAGTATTTTGCCCATAGGTTTCACCTAAATATAACGCATTTTTTGAATGTTCGTAAATATAAGGTGACTTATGGAGTAAATATAAAAAAATGTTTTATTTGTTTACATACCTCTCGTTTATTTATAATTTTTATTAATTTACCATACCTCTTTTACAAACATGGTATTTGGCCCATAGGATTCACTTAAATAAAACCTCTTTCTTGAGCCTTCATAAATAGAACGAGGGTTTTGGACTAAATATAAAAAGAGGTTTTATTTATTTACCATACGTAGTTTATTTATATTTTTATATATTTACCATACCTTTTGAGTAAGTATAAAAAGACATTTAATTTATTTACCATACCTCCACTTTATTTATATTTTTATTTGTTTACACCCTTGCATGTATATAAGGTGACTTATGGAGTAAATATAAAAAATGTTTTATTTATTTACCATACTTCTCATTTATTTATATTTTTATTAATTTACCATACCACTTTTATAAATATGGTATTTGGCCCATAGGATTCACTTAAATAAAACCTATTCTTGAAAATGGGCGAATGGAAGGTTGTAGCTCCTAATTTCAAGGGCTAAATTTACCTTTTTTACCCTCTCCCTTGAAATAAGGTGGGCTATTTGAGGTGATCTGTAAAAATGTACTAGATACAAAATATTTGCCCACTAAAAATTTAAAACCCCTTAATTTCGCCAAAGGGCGAACATTCGCCCCTAAAATTTTCTCTGGTGAAGCTGATGTAAACCTCTATCATATTTTGGTAGAAGGTAAATTGTTGATTATTGTCTTATATGTTGATGACTTGATTTTAACTAGTGATGAGCAACTGATCAGAATTTGAAATGATGGACATGGGTCTCATGTGCTACTTCCTCGGTTTGGAAGTATGGCAAGGCGACGGGGAAATATTTGTCTCTCAAGGCAAGTATGCGAATTAGATACTACGGAGGTTCCACATGGAGAGTTTCAAACTCATGGATACACCTCTAGCAACCAACTAGAGGAAGGAGGATTCCACTTCAGGTGAGGAAGTGGATGCTACCATTTATCAGCAGCTAGTAGGTTCATTGATGTACCTTGTGAACACATGACCGTATATGTGCTATGCAGCCAACCAACTAAGCCAAACTATGGTCAGGCCAACCAAATTATTTTGGAGGGTAGTTAAGCATGTTCTACGGTACCTAAAAGGCACTACCCAGTTTGGAATTTGGTACAGACGGACAGATGGAGTGAAGTTGTGTGGCTTCACAGTTGCAGTTTGGGCAGGGATTCCATCATACCGAAAGAGTACATCAAGTGGAATTTTTAGTGTTGGATCTGCAACTATTTCTTGGTAAAACAGGAAGCAAATATATGTGGCGCTCAACTCGGCAGAAGCAGAATACATGGTTGCAAGCCAAGCATCATGTGAGGCGATCCAGATGAGAAAGATACTTGTTGGATTGTTTGGTCAAATGATGGATCCAATTTTGATCTACTGTGATAATCATAGTTGCATCAAGCTCTCTGAGAGTCCTATTTTTCACGATCGATCCAAGCATAAAGATATCTAGCATCACCATTTGCGAGATTGTGTGTAGAGGCGAATAATGTTGTTGCAATACATTCTGAAAGAGGAATGAGATGTTGACATTTTGACAAAGACCTTGTCAAGAGGGAATTTCGAGTTCCACAAGTATAGGATAAGGGTGGTTGATAATCCCTTTCTTGTTGAGAGGGAGCATTGAAAAATGTGGCAAGAAATCCTCAATTTGATTTTACTTTGATTACATTGAGAAAATTCGAATTTCCACATCAACAGACAACTTGGATGATGTTAAATTGTGTTACATGGCTTGTGTCACCCCATTTACTCAGTAAATTCGAGTTGGAGGAGTTAGAGTTTAGTTATGCATGTGTGATTGCTAATTTGTAGCAATCAAGGTCGGTTATCTTAAGTTGTTTAAGTTAAACTAGTTCCAACTTTTGGAGGAACTAGTGGAAGTTCAGTTAAGCAGTGGGATTTCAATCAAACTCAGTGATAATCTAATTAACTAATCAATCAACCCAAAATAGATAGTGTATGTAAATAATTCGAGTTCCCTGGGGTTGGTGGAGATTCCAAGGTAGTGTAACATCAATTATAGACTAGTCTTGAGTGTATAGGTGTTGCATGTAGTTAGAGGATTAGCCTAAAGGAATTGCACAATCAATTTGAGGAATTTCCTAAATAATAGGGGCCTAATTCCTTAAGGAACAACACAAGGAGATAAGAGCTCAAGTAGAGGCAAAATTTTGGTTAAGTCTAGGTTAGAGCCTTTAAGTGAGCAGAGAGATAGGTTATGCACTTGCAAGTTGTGCTCAGTTGAGCAAAGAAATGGTAATGCTTCTCTATTCTTTTGATTTAATGCACGCAAGCATTGGGGTTTTTAGCAGTTTTCTTTCCCCGGGAAAAATAATCGTTTCATGTGTGTGACTTGTTATTGCATGTCTAAATTTTTTGTTCTAGATTGTGAATTACTTTACGCAAAGCGGTAGAGTAGGTTCGTGTCTTGTGATTTTGGTTAAAATTTCATTAACAACTGCAAATATACATTGTAATTCTACAGAAATATTCTTTCAGACTTTGTTGTGCAAATATATGTTTCAGTGTATGAATGTAAATGGCAGTGTTGTAGCAGAATTCTACAGTAGAACATCAGTTTTCAGATCAGACTCGTGGCTATTGTAGCAGAGTTTATTTGGAGGATATGGAGTAGAGTTGATGTTGTTGGATGATTGTACTATTGATGGCTACATTTGTGCCACTATTTGTTGGAGTTGAGAGCATGTTATTTTGGTGTTTTTGATTGATTTTTGATGGTGTCTTGCTACTGGAAATCGTATTGCAGAGATGAATCGGTTGAGCATAAAGTCTTGGATCTAGTATGAAAATAGATGAAACGACGTCCACATCGAGTAAAGGAGTAGTGACTTCATGGGTGTGGAGCAGTGATCGTGAAGTTTCATTGAAAGGAATAGTTTCTCCATCCAATGGTAGTTGGATAGTCCAATCAGAGTTGGGTGAGGATCATTGATCGTGGTGGCTTTCAGTGGATGGTAGTTCATAGATCCGTGTGAGAACAGAGTCTTTTGAGTTGATCAGTAGAATCAAGTCTCTTGGTTGATTGGTGTTGGCCTATTGTATATGAGGTCGAGTTTCCTAGCTGATGGGAGTCAACAAATCTATGTAAAAGACATATTTTTCTTAATAGAATATTCAGAGTAGCGCAACAACAACAAAGGTGATTTTTTACCTGGTGAAGGGTTTTCCACCAGATATCTTATGTCTCTTGTATGGATGTGATTTTGATGTGTTGATTATTGTTTCTCTCATGGTTATCTCTATTTCGTTGCTTATATGGTTTATATGCATGAGATAATCTAATGTGTTGTTGGCCAATATATGTGATTCAATAAGAAGTTCAAATTGGTAAAAATTATTAATAAGACACACTATTGAGTCACCCAACTTCCTTCCCACCCCCTCCCTTATCAATAGTGCTTAAAGGTTTCCAACATTTGAGGAGTTTGAAAAATGGTGAAATTTTTAGACCCCATTTCTATGACAAGGCTATGGAGGTCGAGTCAATGATAGTAGCACCACTTTCTACCCTTAGTTTGGGCTAGGGATTGGATGGGGGTATGTTACAAGGGGCAAGGATGTCAATTGGGAGACTATATGACTTGGTAAGTGAACCATTAATGAAGGAAGAAACTTTTTTGGAGATTGGTGAGGGATAAATGTAGGTAGGACAAATATGGCGGGGCTCTCCTTAGTCATCTTGGATTTTGTTTGGAATCTTAGGGCGAGGAAAAAGACGTTGGGGAAAACTTGGAAGAGTTTTGAACTAATTAATTGTTACAATCTGCAGCGATTAAAGGAGGTGTTAGGCACTTGGTTGTTTTGACACATTACGGGCTGCAATTTTGGGCTTAGGCATGGAGAGCTAGGGAATATATGGAGGTTCCCTATAGTTAGGAAGTCAGATAAGTTGTTCCTAATTGGTTGGGTGGTAAATTTAGTTAGATAATTTTGAGAATCACAAGAAGGAAGACAACTTCATCCTAACTAAGGACACCATAAATTCCAAGGTACTCTTCTTAGTTTTATCTAAATTAATTTTATGGAATTTCACATTGTGTGTGCGCACACACTTGAAATATGTTGTTTAATGAATATATTATATACTAAACATATATAATAATTATTTGTTTTCCATATTTATAAAATGTAACATGGTTACATGATTAAAATTCTTGACCTTGGTGTAAGCATAACCTAAATAAACAAAAAAGAAAAAAGGTAAATTGCCATTACACTTAATCATTAATAATGTCTTAAAATTATTAAAAAACTTAATAAAAAAATAAAAATAAAAAAGGAGAAAAAGAAAATCAATGAGAAGCATTGCTTATATGAAAATAATAAAGCTATCATTAAAACATATTATATTATTTCATAAGTTATTTTAATATTTAAAATTATTTTAACATGTGAGATAACATAAAAATATGTGATAAGCAATGAAGTCATGTTAGTTATTAAATTATAATAAAAAATTAACACCATCTTGTACATTTATCGTATAAATTTGAAACAAAACTGATCATGTGAAATTGGAAACAAAATTAATCATGTAAACTTGAAAATTAACCATAAAATCTTTTTATACAAATTTGAGATAAGAATAATAAAAAAGTTATCATGAAAACATATTATATTATTTGATAAGTTATTTTAATTTATAATAATTTGAAATGAGAATATTAAAAAATTATTTTTAAAACATATTATATTATCTGATAAGTTATTTTAATATTTATTTAACATTTGAGATAACAAAGAAATGCGTAAGAAGCTATGAAGTTATGATAGCGATTGAAGTTGCAACACTTTATAGATAATATTATATAAATTTGAAAAGAAAATTTATCATAGGAAATTGGAAACAAAATTAATCATATATACTTAAGTGTAAATAAAACTCTAAAAACTTAAAAAACAATAAAATAAATTCATAAATCATAACTATTTTAAAATAATAATAAATATTTTTTTTATTAAGAAAATTATTCAATGTAATATATATAATATTGTAAAAATATAATAATATATTCTAATATAATATTAATAGTAAGAGGGACCCTAAAACTGGCAACC
This sequence comes from Pinus tabuliformis, assembly GCA_031772625.1. Lineage (NCBI taxonomy): Eukaryota > Viridiplantae > Streptophyta > Pinopsida > Pinales > Pinaceae > Pinus > Pinus tabuliformis. The sequence continues at coordinate 202,513,727 of CM062819.1, forward strand.
AGAAATCTAGTACCATCTTAAGCTTGAATGAATCCAACACGTTTGAAGCATGAGAGAGCGAAAAATACCGTTTTACACTGTCGCAGCCTGAAAGCTACTTAATATGATTCATTTCATCAAGTAACTTTGTGAAAGCAACTCTGGTCAACGCCCGCAAGTTCCAATTATATTTGCCAAAGATGTTGCAGTCACTCCGCGTGGGGATTTAAAAACATGGAAAAGTTGTATGTTGTTAGAAAGTTTTTGACTCTACAAATTTAATGATAATGTTTATTTTGGGTTTTGAGGAGTTTGAAAAATGGAAAAAAATTTAGACCTCATTTCCATGAAAAGAGTATGGAGGTTGCATCAATCATAGTAACGTTATTTTCTACCATTAATTTGTATTAGGATGTGGAAGGAGGTATGCCACAAGGCCCAAGGATGTCAGTTGGAGAGACTTTATGACTTAATAAGCAAACCATTAATGAGGGAAGATATTTTTTTAGAGATTGGTGAGGGATAAATGTAAGGTGGAACAGATATGGAGGGGCTCTCCTAGGTCATCTTGGATTTTGTTTGGAATCTTAGGGGAAGAAAAATGAAGTTGGAGAAAATTTGGAAGAGTTTTAAATTAAGGAATTGTTACAGTCTAGTGGTGCTAAACATTTGGTTATTTGGACATACTAAAATTTTTTGCTGCAATTTTGGGCTTAGGCATGAAGGGTTGGGAATCTATGGAGGTTCCTTGGGGTTAGGAAGTTGGATATGCCGTTGCTAGTTGGTTGGGTGGCATTTGGTCATTTGGACAAACTACATTTTTTCGCTGCAATTTTGGACTTAGGTATGAAGGGCTAGGGAATCTATGGAGGTTCCCTTGGTTAGGAAGTTGGATATGTCGTTCCTAGTTGGTTGGGTGCTAAATTTAGTCGAATGATTTTGAAGATTACAAGAAAGAAGACGAATTCAACTTAATTGAGGACTGTATAGATTCCAAGGTACTCTTCTTGTGTTATCTAGATTGATTTTATGTAAATTCATATTGTTTGTATACGTGTACACACTTGAAATATGTTGTTTAGATAATATACTACATACTAAAGATTATGTATTTATAAAATGTACCATGGTTATATAATCAAAATTCTTGACTTTCATATACGCATCATGTAAAAAAATTAAATAAATAATTATTACACTTAATCATTGATAATATCTTAAAAACATTAAAAAAAAAACATATTATAATATCTTTAAAACATTTAATATATATATAAAAGAGAAGGAAAAAAATGAAGAGAAACACCACTCTCAAAATGAATTAATGAAGAAACTACGGTTGAATCATGTTGTTTTAATGGGAATATTAAAAGTTATCATTAAAATATTATTTAATAAATTATTTTAATGGTTAAAGTTAATTTAACATGTGACATAACATAGAAATATGTGATAATCAATGAAGTCATGATAATTATTAAATTATAGTTATTAAATTTACAACACCTAGTAGATTTATCATATAACATAAACAAAGTTAATCATGTAAACTTAATCATAGTTTTTTATTTATAAATGTCAACATTTATCATACAAATTAATTATTAAATTTACAACACATAGTTGATTTATTATATAAATTTGAAAACAAAATTTATCATATAAAATTGGAAACAAAATTAATCATGTAAACTTAATCATAATTTTTTTTTTATAAATGTCAACATTTATCATACAAATCTCATAGGAGAATAATAAAAAGATTATCATTAAAACATATAATATTTTTTGATAAATTATTTTAATTTCTATAAATTTGAGATGTGAATAATAAAAAATATCATTAAAACATATTATATTATATTATATTATATATATATATAGATATATATATATATACATATACTAGCGTGTGAGATAATAAAGAAATGTGTGATAAGATATAATATATATATATATATATATACTAACATGTGAGATAATAAAGAAATGTGTGATAAGCAATGAAGTCATGAGAGTGATTAAATTTATAACAACTTGTAGACTTATCATATAAATATGCAAACAAAATTAATCATGTTGGAAACAAAATTAACCAGCCTATATCCATCTTAATTCTGGATTTATCAAGCATCAAGAGGGATCAAATCTCTCGAGGTGCAAACTTCTTTTTTTAGTGCAAAACTTGAGGAAAGATTTGCACCTCGAGAGATTTGATCCCTCTCGATGCTTGATAGACTCATAGTTAAGATGGATCTAGGTTGGTTTCAGTGGTGTGTGGCCAAGGAAAATATATTGAAGATATGATTAATTTTATCAATAATATGTAAATACATCTAATATTAATATAGTCATTTTAAATATGCTAAATATGTCTGAGATTTATCTGGTCATTTTAATTTTAAATTTTCTTAGTTACATCAATTTGTTGAGATGATAAATATTGTTAATAACTTTAATGATGAAAAATGGTGAAATAAAAATTTTGAATACAAAGTGACAATGTAATAGTGTTGAATGATAGAAAATGTGAATAATAAGAATGTAGTCAATGACAAATAGTCTTCATTGTGATCAATATCAAACTATTTTCTTTTACTATTCTTATTGTCACCCTTGTTAGTTTTGTCATATTTTCATATCGATTATATGAAAAGAATAGTTGAAATCGTAAGCCACTTAAGTCTTTAGCTCAAGATGTTGTAGTAAACAACATACCTTGTCTCTCTTGCTCTCCAATATTAATAGGTTGAGTTACTATAACACAAAAATCGATGTACAATGCTAATATTTTTTTATTACATTGAAATCAATACGCATTGTTAATCTAATCACTTTAAAATTACTGTACCATCATACATCCAATTACATCAAATCAGAAATCAACATCTACACTAAAGTCAATGCATCTAATGCAAGCAATCAAATAAGATTAGAAAACAACTTCTACACTGAAATCAACACATCTAATGCAAGCAATCAAGTAGGATTAGAAATCAACATCTACACTCAAATCAACGCATCTAGTGCAAGTAAGGAAATAGGATTAGAAACCAACATCTACATTAAAATCAATGCATTTAGTGCAAGAAATCAAATAGGATTAGAAATCACCATCTACATCGAAACCAATGCATTTAGTGCAAACAATCAAATATAATTAGAAATCAACATCTACATTGAAATCAATGCATCTAGCGCAAGCAATCGAATAGGATTAGAAATCACCATCTACACTGAAATCAATGCATTTAGTGCAAGCAATCAAATAGGATTATAAATCATCTACATTGAAATCAATGCATATAGTGCATGCAATCAAATATCATTAGAAATCAACATCTACACTAAAATCAATGAGGCTAGTGAAAGCATTCAAATAAGATTATAAGTTGCCATCTACACTTAAATCAATGCATCTAACGCAAGAAATCTTTTTCCCTCTCTCCCCCCTCCATCTAATTTCTATATCTCCCTCCATCTCTCATTCTTTGTCTCTCTATCTCACCCCCCCAAATGCACACACACTCTCACTCCATATTTTTCAATCTCTCTATCCCTCCCTCCCTCTCTCTATCTCTCTCTTCTTCCTTCTCTTCACCTTCCATCAATATCTCTATCTCTCTTTGTCTCTCTATATCAACCCCAAAACATACACTCTCTTTCTCCAATATATCTATCTATTGCTCCGTCCTCCTCTCCCCCTCTCTCTCTTCCCCTTCCCTCCTTCTCTCATTTTTTGTCTCTCTATCTCACCCCCACAAATGCACATACTCTCTCACTCCATATTTATCAATCTCTCTATCACTCCATCCCTCTCTCCATCTCTCTATTCTTCCCTCTCTTCACCTTCCATCAATATCTCTATCTCCCTTTGTCTTTTTATATCACCCCCAAAAACATACACTCTCTTTATCCAATCTATCTATCTATTGCTTTGTCCTCCTCTCCCTCTCTCTCTCTCTTCCCCTTCTCTCCCTCTCCCCTTCTTCTCTCTCTTTCCTCCTTCTTTCCTCTCTCCCTCTCTCTCTATCTTCCTTATCACCCCCTCTATCTCTCTCCACCTTTGTCTCTTTGTGTCTTTCTTCTTACCTCCCTCTCTCTCCCCCTCCAATTTAATTTATATTTCCCTCCCTCTCTCCACTCTCTCACATCCTCTCTCTTCCTTCCTCTGTCTCCCTTTCTCTCCCACCTCTCTCTCTCTCTCACGCTCTTTCTCTCTCCAACTCTATTACTATAGCCCTCCCTCTCTCCTTCTCTCCCCCCTTCTCTCCATCTCTCCTTCTTTGTCTCTTTATCTCACCCCCAAACATACACACTCTCTCTTCATCTCTCTCCTGTCACTCCCTCTCTCCCTCCACTTATCACTCTCTTTGTCTTTCTTCTTCCCTCCCTCTCTCCCCCTCCAACTCCATCTTTCTATCCCTCCCTCTCTCTCTCCTCCTCTCTCTCAAGTCCTCTCTCTCATCCTTCCTCTCTCTCCCTTTCTCTCCTAACTCCCTCTCTCTTCCCTCATCACTCTCTCTCTCTCTCTCTTTGACCTCCAATCCTCTCTCTTCCCCCATCACTTTCCTCCTCTCTCTCAATTCCTCTCTCTTCCCCCGTCTCTCTCTCTCTCTCTCTCTTTTCCCTCCAATCTCTCTCTCTCTCTCTCTCTCTCTCTCTTTTCCCTCCAATCTCTCTCTCTCTCTCTCTCTCTTCCCTCCAATCCTATGTCTCTCTCTTTGCCCTCCAATCCTCTTTCTCTTTCTCTCTCTTTTCCCCCAATCCTCTCTCTCTCCCTCTCTCTTTGCCCTCCAATCCTCTTTCTCTCTCTCTCCCTTTTCCCTCCAATCCTCTCTCTCTCTCTCTTCCCTCCAATCTTCTCTCTCTTCCCTCCAGTCTCTCTCTCTCTCTCTCTCTCTCTCTCTCTCTCTCTCTTTTCTCTCCAATCCTCTCTCTCTCTCTTTGCCCTCCAATCCTCTCTCTCTCTCTCTTTGCCCTCCAATCCTCTTTCTCTTTCTCTCTCTTTTCCCTCCAATCCTATCTCTCTCCCTCTCTCTCTCTCTCTCTCTCTTTGTCCTCCAATCCTCTTTCTCTCTATCTTCCTTTTCCCTCCAATCCTCTCTCTCTCTCTCTCTCTCTCTCTCTCTCTCTTCCCTCCAATCTTCTCTCTCTTCCCTCCAGTCCTCTCTCTCTCTCTCTATCCAACTATGTTACTATATCCTTCCCTCTCTCCTCTCTCTCCCCCCTTCTCTCCATTTCTCCTTCTTTATCTCTTTATCTCACCCCTAAACATACACACCCTCTCTTCATCTCTTCCTTGTCACTCCCTCTCTCTCCCCACTTCTCACTTTCTATGTCTTTCTACTTCCCTCCCTCTCTCCTTGTCTCTCTCAAGTCCTCTCTCTCGTCCTTCCTCTCTCTCCCTTTCTCTCCTACCTCCCTCTCTCTTCCCCCATCTCTCTCTCTCTCTCTACCCTCTAATCCTCTTACTATATCCCTCTCTCTTTCCTTCTCTCTCTCCCCCCTCCATCTTTGTGTCTCCCTCTCCCTCCTCTTCAATTTATCTCCATCTCTCCCTTGTCACTCCCCCTATCTCTCCACCTCTATCACTCTATGTCTTTGTTCTTCCCTCCCATATATATCTAGAGTTAATACATATCATGATAGATTAATATATATTATAATATAACAAATTTAATATTGTATTAATTGAGAGTTATTAAATTTAATGATAATAATATTATAATACATTAATATGAATATTCGATTTTATAATATTATTAATATTAATATTATGGTTTAAAATGTTTTTTTCATGGTATTAATAATAATTTGGCCCATGGTATTTAGCCCATAAGCTTGGTATATAATTAAATGTTGATTTATAATCATATTTGATATATTTTTATTTATTTACTGTACCTCTTTATACCTCTTTAATATTCATTTATTTACCATACCTCTTTTTTAAATATGGTATTTGGCCCATGGTATTAAAATGATATTTGGCCCATAGACTTCACCTAAATAAAACCTATTTTTTGAGTTTTGATAAATATAAAGAGGTTTATGGAGTAAATATAAAAAGAAGTTTTATTTACTTACCACACCTCTAGTTTATCTATATTTTTATTTATTTACCATACCTCTCGAGTAAGTATAAAAAGAGATTTTATTTATTTACCATACCTCAGGTTTATATTTTAAATTTATATTGTGTTTACAAATTTAACATATGGGATAGATCCCAAGTAAACATGTAAACATAAACATTTAACATGTAATGTTTAACATTTAACATTTAACATTTTTAATCTAATGTTGGCCCTATTTAACTAATCTAATCTACATTGAAATCAATGCATTTAGTGCAAGCAATCAAATAGGATTAGAAATAATCTACATTGAAATCAATGCATCTAGTGCGAACAATCAAATATAATTAGAAATCAACATCTACAATGAAATCAATGCATCTAGTTCAAGCAATCAAATAGGATTAGAAATCACCAGCTACAGTAAAATCAATGCATTTAGTGCAAGAAATCAAATAGGATTAGAAATCATCTAAATTTAAATCAATGCATCTAGTGCAAAAAATCTTCTTCCCTCTCTCCCCCCTCCGTGTGTGTGTGTGTGTGTGTGTATATATATATATAGAGATATATATATCCCTCCATATCTCCTTCTTTGTCTCTCTATCTCATCCCCCAAAACACACACACTCTCTCACTCCATATCTATCAATCTCTATGTCCCTCCCTCCCTCTCTCTCTTCTTCCCTCCCTTCGCCTTCCATCAATATCTCTATCTCCCTCTATCTCTCTACATCACCCAAAAAACATACAATCTCTTTCTCTAATCTATCTATTTATCCCTCTATCTTCCTCTCCCTCCCTCTCGCTCTCTCTCTCTCTTCCCCTTCTCTCCCTTTCCTCTTGTTGTACTCTCTCCCTCTCTCTCCACATTTCTCTCTCTATTTATTTCTTCTTACCTCCCTCTCTCCTCCCCTCCATCTTCATTTATATTTCCCTCCCTCTCTCCACTCTCTCACATTCTCTCTCTTCCTTCCTCAATCTCCCTTTCTCTCCTACCTCTCTCTCTCTCTCTCTATATATATATATATATATATATCTCTCTCTCTCTCTTCACCCTCAAACTTTGTTATTATGGCTCTCCCTGTCTCATTCTCTCCCCCCTTCTCTCCATCTCTCCTTCTTTGTCTCTTTATCTCACCCCCAAACATACACACTCTCTCTCCATCTCTCCCTTGTCACTCCCTCTCTCTCTCCACTTATCACTCTCTATGTCTTTCTTCTTCCCTCCCTCTCTCCCCCTCCAACTCCATCTCTCTATCCCTCTCTCTCTCCTCCTCTCTCTCAAGTCCTCTCTCTCGTCCCTCATCTGTCTCCCTTTCTCTCCTACCTCCTTCTCTATTCCCCCATCACTCTCTCTCTCTCTCTCTCTCTCTCTCTCTCTTTCTCTCTCTCTCTCTGATCCTCTCTCTTCCCCCATCACTCTCCTCCTCTATCTCAAGTCCTCTCTCTCCTTTTCTCTCCTACCTTCCTCTCTCTTCCCCTATCTCTCTCTCTCTCTCTCTCTCTCTCTCCAATCCTCTCTCTTCCCCAATCACACATTCAAAATCACTTTCTCTCCAACTATGTCAGTATATCCCTCCCTCTTTCCTTCTCTCTCCTCTCCCCCCTTCTCTCCATCTCTCCTTCTTTGTCTCTTTATCTCACTCCTAAACATACACACTCTCTCTCCATCTCTCCCTTATCACTCCCTCTCTCTCTCCACTTCTCACACTTTGTCTTTATTCTTCCCTCCCTCTCTCCCCCTCCAACTCCATCTCTCTATCCTTCCCTCTCTCCCCCTCTCTCTCATCCTTCCTCTCTCTCCCTTTCTCTCCTACCTCCCTCTCTCTTCCCCTCCTACCTCCCTCCCTTTCTAATCCTATTTGATTTCTTGCAATAAATGCATTGATTTCAGTCTAGATGGCTATTTCTAATCCTATTTGATTGCTTGCACTAGATGCATTGATTTCAGTGTAGATGTTGGTTTATAATCCTATTTGCTTACTTTCAGTAGATGTTGATTTATAATCTAATTTGCTTACTTGCACTAGGTGCATTGATTTGAGTGTAAATGTTGATTTCTAATCCTATTTGATTGCTTGCATTAGATGCTTTGATTTTAGTGTAAATGTTGTTTTCTAATCTTATTTGATTGTTTGCATTAGATTCATTGATTTCAATGTAGATGTTGATTTTTAATTTGATGTAACTGGATGTATGACGGTACATTAATTTTAAAGTGATTGGATTAACATTGTGCATTGATTTCAATGTAAGCACAAAAAATTATTGACAATGTACATTGCTTTTGTGTTATAGTAATTCAACCTATTAATATTAGAGAGAAAGAGAGACAAGGTATGATGTTTACTACAATAACTCGAGCAAAATATTTAAATGGTTTGTGATTTAACCTGTCCTTTTCATATAATTGGTATGAAAAGATGACAATCGATATGAAAAGATGACAAAAGTAACAAGGGTGACAATAGGAATAACAGAAGAAAATATTTTGAGATTAATCACAATGAAGAATATTTGTAATTGAATATATTCTTATTATTCACATTTTCTATCATTCAACACTATTACATTGTCCCTTTACATTCAAATTTTTTATTTCATCATTTTTCATCAATAAAGTTATTAACAATATTTATCATCTCAACAAACTAAGGTAACTATGCAAATTTAAAATTAAAATGACCATATTAATATGAGACATATTTATCATATTAAAAATGATTATATTAATATTAGATGAATTTACATATTATTGATAAAATTAATCATATGTTCGTTAGATTTTCTTTGGACACACACGACTGAAACCAACCTAGATCCATCTTAACTCTAGATTTATCAAGTGTCGAGAGGGATCAAGTCTCTCGAGGTGCAAACCTTTCCTCAAGTTTTGCACTCGAAAAAGAGGTTTGCATCTCGAGAGATTTGATCCCTCTCGGTGGTTGATAGATCCAGAGTTAAGATGGATCTACACTGAAATATAGTAAGAAAATAGGATTATAAACCAACATCTACACTTAAATCAATGCATCTAGTGAAAGAAATCAAATAGGACTAGAAATCACCATCTACACTAAAATCAATGCATTTATTGCAAGCAATCAAATAGGATTACAAATCATCTACATTGAAATCAATGAATCTAGTGCAAGAAATCAAATATTATTAGAAATCAACATCTACATTGAAATCAATTCATCTAGTGCAAGCAATCAAGCAGGATTAGAAATCACCATCTACATTGAAATCAATGCATTTAGTGCAAACAATCAAATAGGATTAGAAATCATCTACATTGAAATCAATGCATCTAGTGCAAGCAATCAAATATCATTAGAAATCAACATCTACACTAAAATTAATGCATCTAGTGCAAGCAATCAAATAGGATTATAAATCACCATATACATTGAAATCAATGCATCTAGTGCAAGAAATATTATTCCCTCTCTCCCCCCTCCATCTATATCTATATCTCCCTCCATCTCTCTTTATATATATCTCTATCTCAACCCCCCAAACACACATGCTCTCTCACTCCATATCTATCAATCTTTATGTCCCTCCCTCCCTCTCTCCATCTCTCTCTTCTTCCCTCTCTTTACTTTCCATCTATATCTCTATCTCCCTTTGTCTCTCTATATCACCCCCAAAACATACACTCTATTTATCCAATCTATCTATCTATCCCTCCCTCCTCCTCTCCCCCCCCCTCTCTCTCTCTCTCTTCCCCTTCTCTCCCTCTCCCCTGCTTTTATCTCTCTTCCTTCTTGTTGTCCTCTCTCCCTCTCTCTCCATTTTCATTATCACTCCCTCTCTATCTCTATTTATTTCTTCTTACCTCCCTTTCTTTCCCCCTCCAACTCCATCTCTCTTTCCCTACCTCTCTCCACTCTCTCACATACTCTCTCTCTTCCTTCCTCTATCTCTCGTTCTCTCCAACCTCTCTCTCCCCCCCCCCAAAGATACGCACTCTCTCTCCATCTCTCCCTCGTCACTCCCTCTCTCTCTCTCCCCCAAAGATACGCACTCTCTCTCCATCTCTCCCTTGTCACTCCCTCTCTCTCTCCACTTCTCACTCTCTATGTATTTCTTCTTCTCTCCCTCTCTCCCCCTTTCTCTCTTACCTACCTCTATCTTCCCCATCACTCTCTCTCTCTCTACCCTCCAATCCTCTCCTTCCCCATCACTCTCTCTCTCTCTCTCTCTACCCTCCAATCCTCTCCTCCCCCATCACTCTCTCTCTCTCTCTACCCTCCAATCCTCTCCTCCCCCATCACTCTCCTCCTCTCTCTCAAGTTTTATCTCTCTTTCTTCCTCTCCTTCCCTTTCTCTCCTATTTCACTCTCTCTTTTCCCTCCAATCCTCTCTCTTCCCCCATCACACACACACCCTCTCTCTCATCCTTTCTCTCTCTCCCTTTCTCTCCTACCTTCCTGTCTCTTCCTCATCTCTCTCTCTCTCTGCCCTCAAATCCTCTCGCTATCTCCCTCCCTCTCTCCTTCTCCTTCTCCCCACTCCATCTTTATGTCTCCATCTCCCTCTCTTACCCTTCTCAACCTCTCTCACTCCTCTCCCTCTCTCTCTTCATTCCCCCTCTCCCCTCTCCTCCAATTTATCTCCATCATTCTCTTGTCACTCTCCGTATCTCTCCACCTCTATCACTCTATGTCTTTGTTCTTCCCTTCCATATCTATATATATATATATATATATATATAGATATAGAGAGAGAGAGAGAGAGAGAGAGAGATATATTAATATATAGTTTATCTATATTTTTATTTATTTATCATATCTCTTTTATTTACCATGGTATTAATAATTATTTGTCCCATGGTATTTGGCCCATAGGCTTCACCTAGATAAAACCTTTTATTTTGAGTTTTCGTAAATATAAAGAGGTTTATGGAGTAAATATAAAAAAAAGGGTTTTATTTATTTACCATTCCTCTAGTTTATTTATATATTTATTTACCATACCTCTCGTTTATTTATATTTTTTTATTTACCATACCTCTTTTATGAGTGTTCATAAACCTCTATATTTTTTAAATCTATATTGTGTTTATACATAATAACAATTAGATTGATTTTTAAATAGGGTCGATTAAAAATGTTAAATGTTAAATGTTAAACATTACGTTTACCTTTACATGTTTATGTTTTTATGTGAGATCTATCCTCATACTTGGCTATAGAGTATTTATATTATGTTTATACATAATAATAATAATTAGATTGATTTTTAAATAGGGTCGATTAAAAATGTTAAATGTTAAACATTACATTTAAGTTTACATGTTTATGTTTTTATGTGAGATCTACCCTTACATGTTTACATTTTTATGTGAGATCTACCCCCATATTGGGGATAGAGTGCCTCTCAGCGCAATAAAAAATCAACTCTTAAATGCCAAAGCAAATGCACCACCAAACTCTCAAATGCTCAAAATTAAGGCTTTGAAAGAGAAAATATGGATGCATGGATTATGACACTGAGAAAAATCAACTCTTAAAATGCCAAAGCAAATGCACCACCAAACACTCAAATGCTCAAAATTAAGGCTTTGAAAGAGAAAATGAAGCATGGATTATGACACTGAGAAAAATCTTAACTCCCACTCTCAAGGTTAGAAATCACCATCTTTGCATTTAGTGCAAGCAATCAAATAGCATTAGTTTTAATCATCTACATTAAATCAATGCATTTAGTGCAAGCAATCAAATATAATTAGAAATCAACATCTACACTAAAATCAATGCAGCTATTGCAAGTAATCAAATAGGATTAGAAATCACCATCTACACTGAAATCAATGCATGTAACTAATGTCGACCCTATTTAACTAATTTAATCTACACAAATCAATGCATTTAGTGCAAACAATCAAATAGGATTAGAAATCATCTACATTGAAATCAATGCATCTAGTGTAAACAATCAAATATAATTAGAAATCAACATCTACATTAAAATCAATGCATCTAGTGCAAGCAATCAAATAGGATTAGAAATCACTATTTACATTGAAATCAATGCAATTAGTGCAAGAAATCAAATAGGTTAGAAATCATATACATTGAAATCAATGCATCTAGTGCAAGCAATCAAATACCATTAGAAATCAACATCTACACTAAAATTAATGCAGCTAGTGCAAGCAATCATATAGGATTATAAATCGCCATCTACACTGAAATAATTGCATTTAGTGCAAGCAATCAAATAGGATTAGAAATCATCTACATTGAGATCAATGCATTGATTTCAGTGTAGATGGCGATTTCTAATCCTATTTGATTGTTTGCACTAGCTACATTGATTTTAGTGTAGATATTGATTTCTAATGATATTTGATTGCTTGCACTAGATGCATTGATTTCAATGTAGATGATTTCTAATCGTATTTGCTTGCTTGCACTAAATGTATTGATTTCGGTGTAGATGGTGATTTCTAATCTTATTTGATTGCTTGGTGATTTCTAATCCTATTTGACTACTTGCACTAGATGCATTGATATCAATGTAGATGTTGATTTCTAATTATATTTGATTGTTTGCACTAGATGCATTGATTTATGTTGATTTCTAATTATATTTGATTTCTTGCACTAGATGCATTGATTTCAATGTAGATGATTTATAATCCTATTTGATTGCTTTCACTAAATGCATTGATTTCAATGTAGATTAGATTAGTTAAATAGAGCCGACATTAGATTAAAAATGTTAAATATATGTTTATGTTTACATGTTTACGTGAGATCTACCCCATGTTAAATGTTAAACATTACGTTTATGTTTTTACGTGAGATCTACTGCCCAATCAAGTCAATTTAAAAATAAAATTAATCATATAAACTTGAAAATTAATGTCAAAACACTAAATATGAAATAATTAAAACAACACAGATCCATTTACAAATAATACCATAAATAATGAAAAACAACCTCTCTACTCAATCATGTAAATTTAAAATAAAATTAATCATATAAACTTGAAAATTAATATCAAAATATGAAATAATAAAATAATAAAAATAACAAATGAAAAACAATAAAATATGCTCAAAAATTTTAAAATACTAATAAATAAAAATTTAAAGAAAAATAAAATGATTCCTCTAAAAAAAATTCAAAATTTAATATTCAATGTAAAAAATATAATATTGTGAAAATATCATATTCTATTTCAATATAATATTAATAAAAACAAACTTTCCAATAAAAAGAGGACCGGGGACCCCCAAACTGGCAACTAAGAAATCTAGTACCATCTCAAACGTTAATTAATCCAAAATCTTGTACCGTCTCAAACGTTAATTAATCCAAACACCTTTGAAGCCTACCATCTCAAACGTTAATTAATCCAAACACCTTTGAAGCCGGAGAGAAAACGAAAACCCACTTGGAAAAATAAAGGTTTTACACGGTCCCTGCCTCAAAGCTAGTTAATATGATTCATTTGATTAACTTTGTGAAAGCAACTCTCGTCAGCACTCGTAAGTTTCAATTATTTCGACATTCTTTGAATCTTATCTAATTTTTTTTTTAACATGTGACATAATAAAGAAATGTGTAATAAGTAATGATTACAATAATTTATAGATTTATTATATAAATTTGAAAAGAAAATTTATCAGGCAAGATTGGAAACATGTAAATTTGAAAATTAACTATACTAGTTTATATTTATCTTAATCTCGGATCTATCAAGCGCTTAAAGGGATCAAATCTCTTGAAGTGTAAACCTCTTTTTGAGTGCAAAACATGAGGAAAGGTTTGGACCTTGAAAGATTTGATCCCTCTCGACGCTTGATAGGTCTAGAGTTTAAGATGAATCTAGGTTGATTTGAGTCGTGCGCGGTCATACAAAGTTTGTTGAACATCTAATTATTTTAATCATTTTAAATTTGTTAAATATGTTTAAGATTAATTTGGTCAATTTAATTTTAAAATTTCTTAATTACCTCAGTGTGTTGAGATGAGGGACACTGTTAATAACTTGAATGATGAAAAATGATGAAATAAAAATTTTGAATGCAAAGTGACAATGTAACATTGTTGAATGATAGAAAATGTGAATAATAAGAATGTAGTAAATTACAAACAATCTTCATTATGATCAATCTCAAGTTGTTTTCTTCAACTATTCATATTGTCACACCTATTAGTTTTTCCATTTTTTCATATCAATCATATGAAAAGGGCAATTGAAATCATAAACCATTCAAATATTTAACTCGAGCTACTATAATAAACATCATACCTTGTCTCTCTTGCTCTCCAATATTAATAGTAGCTTTCTCCAAAATCAATTGTTGTGACTTATAGAGTGTTAAACCCCAAATAATTTTCAACGATAGTTGTTAATATTGCTTTGTTTGAATTGAATGCAAAGTGATTAACAATATTGAATGATGGAAAATGGGAATAATAAGAAAGAAGTCAGTCACAAAGAGTTTATAGTTTCAGGAAGCAAGTATTTCGGGTAAGTGAACATTTTATTTAGGAAGAAAATTCAAGTATTGTATTTATGGTTGAATAACTGTAACATAGAAGTCAATGCATGTCATCAATAATTTTTATATGCTTACACTGAAATCAATGCACACGATTAATCTAATTACTTTGAAATTAATGTACATCATACATCTAGTTGCATCAAATCAGAAATTAACATCTACACTGAAATCAATGCATTTGGTGCAAACAACCAAATAAGATTAGAAATCAACATATATACTGAAACCAATGCATCTAGTGCAAACAATCAAATAGGATTAGAAATCAATATCTACATTGAAACCAATGCATCTAATGCAAACAATCAAATATGAGTAGAAATCAACATCTACACTGAAATCAATGCATCTAGTGCTAGTTATCAAATAGGATTAGAAATCAACATCTACAATGAAATCAATGCATCTAGTGAAAGCAATCAAATAGGATTAGAAATCAACAACTACACTAATCAATACATCTATTTTATCGAAAAACCAAAATATTCATCAATTTCTAGATCTAACTTTTATGTTTGTATTTGTCTTTGTGTGTCTCTTTTTTCTTCCCTCTATTTCCACCTTCCATCTCTGTGTTTATCTCCCTCCCTCTCTTCTTCTCTCTCCCCCCTGACTCTTTTCCACATCTCTCTCTCTCTTCTTCCCTCTCTCCCTCTGCCATCTATATCTATACCTCATTCCATCTCTCCTTATTTGTCTCTCTATGTCACTCCCCTAAACACATCTCTCTCTCTCTCGCCTCCTCCATATATATATCTATCTCCCTCTGTCTCTCCTTCTTTATCTCTCTATATCATCACGTAAACATACAAACTCTCTCTCCATATTTATATATCTATTTATCTATCTCTCCATCTTCCTCTCCCTCTCTCTCTTCCCCTTCTCTCTGTCTTCTTCCCTCTCTGACCCCTCCATATATATCTCTATCTCTCATTTTCTCTCCTTTGTCTCTTTATCTCACTCCCCAAACATACACACTCTCTCTCCATATCTCTCTCTTTGTCTCTCTCCCTCCCTCTTCCTCTCCCTCTCTTCCAATTCTCTCTCCATATCTATCTCTCTTACTCCCTCCCTCTCTCTGCCTCTCTCTTCTTCCCTCTCTCCCCCCTCCATCTATATCTCTATCTCCCCTTGTCTCTCCTTCTCACCCCCAAAACATACACACTCTCTCTCCATATCTATCTATCTATTTCTCCCTCCCTCTCTCTTTCTTCCCCTTCTCTCTCTCTCTTCCCCTTTTATCCCTCTCTCACTCCTCCCTCTCCCCCCGCTCTCTTCTATCCCTCATTGTCTCTCCATCTCTCCCTTGTCACTCCCTCTCCCTCTCTACCTTTCTCTCTCTATGTCTTTCTTCTTCCCTCCCTCTCTCACCCCCTCCAACTCCATCTCTCTCCCTCTCTCCTTCTCTCTCTCTTCCTTCCACTCTATCCCTTTGTTTTCCACCCCCCTCTGTCTCTCCCCTCATCACACACTCTCTCTTCACTCTCCAACTCTATCACTATCTCCCTCCCTCTCTCATTCTCTCTCTCCCTTCTCCATATCTATGTCTCCCTCTCTCTCTTCCCCTTCTTTCCCTATCTCCATCCTCTCATTTTATCTCTCTTCCCTTGTCTCCTCTTCCCTCATTCTGTCTTCATCTCTCCCTTCTCACTCCCTCTCTCTCTCCACCTCTATCTCTCATTGTCTTTGTTCTTCCCTCCCACTTTCCCCCCTTAAAATCCCATCTTTCTCTCCCTCCCTCCCTCCTTCTCTCTCTCTCTTTCTTCCTCTCTATCCCCCCCCCTTTGTCTCTCTCTCCCCCACTCCATTCCCCCTCCATCTCTCTCACACACACACACTCTCTCTTAAATCCAATCCCATTGTACTGTATTTAAGAAAGTATCTAAATTAAAAAAAACATACTTGGTTGTAAAATATTAAACTTATATTTTGGATCAATCATGTCAAAGAAAATACAATAATACAAAACTTAAAAAATCATGCACTATCTTTTTCTCGTTCATTCTTAGTCACTTTGCTTTTTCTCTTTGCTTGGATCTTTGGTTCAGATGCATCTATCCCGGTTCTTTATAATATTATTTATATTATATAAATTTCACATATGTATATATAAAAGTTTTCTAATTTTTTATTTTATTAAAACTTTGTTTTAATCTCTATGGGACTATTAGTGGTGAGGATGGAGGGATGGAGAGCTTAGATATATCTCAAAAGTAATTATAACCTTTTTGCATTTAGATTTAATTAAAAATATCATAAAATTAAATTAAAATAAAATATTTTGATTGTGAAATAAGTTATGGTTTTTGAGCATGTGATATTAATAAGCCATGGTATTGGCTCATAGTATTGTAACAAAAGAATTAAAAACTTAGATCCATAACATATAATGAAAAGCCTAGATGACCCACAATATTGATAAATCATGATAGTTTTCTTTGATTTAAAAGTTGATCGTAATTTTATTAATAATAAAAAAAAAAAATATAACAAATTAAATTTTATTATTTTTAACACTTGACTCAAATCACTAAAAATAACTAAAAAAACACGGAAGATTGTGTTATTATTATTAATTATAATATAGCCAAAATTAAAATATAAAATAACACATTAGAAAACTATTATCTCAATGTGAATAAAATTAAAAACAATTAAAAACAATAAAATATACTCATAAATCATAAATATTTTAAAATAATAATAAATAATATTTAAAAAAAAATAAAAATTTCTTAAAATTCAATCTAATATATATAATATTGTAAAAATATAATAATCTATTTTAACGTAATATTAATAGAAACAAACTTTGTTATAAAAAGAGGGACACCAAAACTGGCAACTAAGAAATCTAGTTACCATCTTAAACGTGAATGAATCCAACGCCTTTGAAGCTTGAGAGAAAGCGAAAAGTAGCCCGTTGGAAATATAAAGGTTTTACACTGTCCCAGCCTGAAAAGCTAGTTAATATGATTCATTTGATCAAGTAACTTGGTCAACACCGGTAGTTTCAATTATATTTGCCAAAGCTGTTGCAGTGGCAATCGGGTATTAAATTTGAGGAAACCGGACACTCCGTGTGGGGATTTAAAAAAATTAAAACTATATATATTCAAGCCTTGGAAAGGGTCGGGAAGGGGGTCACGTATGGTGATATGGTCTACATCATATCACCATCATGGGGTGGTGCGTTGACATGGAATCATAGAGGGTATTGATATGGTATTGTGGAGTGTCATGTGGGTGTCATGTGGTGATGTGGCAAGAGGTTATTGGTTGAATTATATTTTTTTTTATTTGGAAGTGAGATTGGGAAAAGTTTTGTATGGTGAAAAAATTCTTGATGAGACAAATTTAATGATTATGTCTATTTTGGGTTTTGAAGAGTTTGAAAAAGGTCAATTTTTTTAGTTGAGTAACATGAGCATGAAGGTTGGGTCAATGCTAGTAACACCACTTTCTACCCTTAGTGGGGTATGTCACAAGGGGCAAAGATGTCAGTTGAGAGACTTTACGACTTAATAAGCCAACCATTAATGAGGGAAGATCTCTCTCATTGGCCATTTTGGATGGAAAAGGAAATTGGGGAAAACTGGGGAGAGTTTTGAAATAAGGAATTATTACAATATAGTTTGGAATCTAAGGGGGAGGAAAAGGAAATTGGGGAAAACTTGGAAGAGTTTGAAATAAGGAATTGTTACAATATGGTGATGTAGGAACTTGGTCATTTGGACACACTACAATATTTGGCTGCAATTTTAGGCTTACGCATAGAGGACTAGGAAATCTGTGGAAATTCCCTAGGGTTAGAAAGTTGGATAAATCGTACTTAGTTAATTGGGTGATAAATAGTACTCTTCGTAGTATTATCTAAGTTAATTTTATGTAAATTCATATTGTATATATATTATTTCAATAATATACTGATTATTATATATATTATTAAAAACTATTATATTATTTGATAAATTATTTTAATATATAAAATTCATTTAACATGCAAAGGAACGGATGATAAATAAAATAGTTATTAAATTTACCGCACTTTGTAGATTTATCTTTTGAAAACAAAATTTATCAGATAAAATTAAAAACAAAATTAATAATGTAAATTGAAAAATAAAATTAATCATATCAAATATGAAATAATTAAAATAACACAAATCCATTTAGAAAACTACCGGTGCAAATAAAACTATAAAGAATGAAAAACAATAAAATATGCTCGAAAATCTTAAAGTAATAATAAATGAAAATTTAAAGAAAAAGAAAATGATTCCTAATTTAATATTCAAAGTAAAAATATAATATTGTGAAAATATAATATTCTATTTCAATATAATATTAATAAAAACAAACTTTCCAATGAAAAGAGGGAGCCCCCAAACCGGCAACTAAGAAATCAATCTCAAACGTGAGCTAATCCAAACACCTTTGAAGCCGGAGAGAGGGCGAAAAAAACCCAGTTGCAAATATAAAGGTTTTACACTGTCCCCGCTTTAAATCTAGTGGATGTGATTCATTTAAATTAAGTAACTTTGTGAAAGCAACTCTGGTCAGCACTCGTGACTTTCAATTATGTTTTTATTGTAATTATTTTTTTTTCCCGGAAGTTTCAATTGTTTTTGCCAAAGTAGTTCCACCCATATCGCAGTGGCAATCAGATATTAGTTTAAGGAAACAGGTCACTCCGTGTGGGGATTTTACCTAACGCACTTTCCCTTTGACAGTTATAATTTAATTTAAAATAATCAATTATTAAGAGGAAGTGGGGCGGAATTGGCAGCCGTGTCTGAAGATAGAGTGGAGGTGAAGGTTGGCTGTAGTGAATTGCCAACTGTGTATTCTTGTTTTAATTCTGATTTCGAATTCCTGTGTTTTCAGGTCCTGTATTTGCAGATTGCTCGTTCTGATTTCGAATTCCTCTGTGTTTTGAGGTCCTGTATTTGCAGATTGCGGGAGCAGGTGATTTCAGAAGGCTTCTCGAATTCAGAATTATAGGAATTCGGATCTCTTCATCCTGGAAAGATGAAAGTATGTGTAAAAAGCTCAAACCCCATATGGTGCACGAGCCCGTCAGGTCCCATAGATCAGCAAACAGAAGATTACCTCGGTCCTCGGATGAGATAAATAAAACCCCCAGCAGGAGCACAGACATAAGCGGCACCTCCAGCCTCTTCTCCAAGGTCTCCACTACTAGCAGTGCCAATTCGCTCGCCAGTCTCAGGGATTCCCTCCCGGAAAACCCCAATATTTACAGATACAAGGAACTCGCAGACGCCACCGCCCAATTCGCCTCCGGTAGGCTGGGGAAATCGTCGGTCTGGAAGTGTGTTCTCAGGGGAAAAACAGTGGTCGCTAGTGTGAGAAGTCAGCAGAGAAAAATTAGGGATTTCAGTGCAGGACTCAGAGAAATCTGCAACGCCCACCACGCCAGCATAGTGAAGCTCTTGGGAGGCTGCTGCGAGGGGGATCACTTATATCTGGTCTACGAATACGTCCATGGATCGAGTCTCGAGGACTGCCTGAGGGGCAGCAAGGTGCCCGGATTCACCGTCCTAAGCACCTGGATTTCGCGAATGCAGATCGCCGTAGACGTGGCGCAGGGGCTGGAATACATGCACCACGACAGCAAATTGGATTACATCCACAATTACATAAAGTCCAGCAGCATTCTTATAACGGAGCCCGGCTACAGAGCCCGGATCTGCCATTTGGGGGCTTGTTATCTTGCCGGAGAATACGACTCCGGCGTCGTTCCTGAACGGGATTCGAACTCGGAGATCCAGCCCGTAGGCTTGCTTAAACGATCCAGGAGCACGAAGATCACTGGCACGCACGGCTACATGGCGCCGGAATATGTCGCTGGGGCCGGCCTCTCGCATAAGACGGACGTTTTTGCCTTGGGCGTGGTGTTACTGGAGCTGCTTTCAGGCCACGAGCCGGTGAGATATGTGACGGAGGGCGGGCGCCAGAAGAGAATAGGGCTTATAGAAAGTTTGAATAGTATTCTTTCAGAAGGGGGCAATAAATGTACGGGGATGCTCAGGTCCTGGATGGATCCCCGCCTCAGGGATTCCTTTCCCGTGGATTGTGCAGAGCGAGTGGCGAGGATTGCTTCAGCCTGCGTCGATTCAGATTCCGCTAAGAGGCCAGATATGAGGTATGTTGCAGGGGAGCTGTCGAAAGTTTTTATCAAGTCCCAGCAGTGGTCCGAGAAAATGGAAGCCAATAAGGGGTATACCAGTGTCACATTCGAGGCCAGATAAAACCCTCATCCGAGATCTTTCTGTAATTGTTTTCCCCATCATTTTTTCTCCTTCTGATACTTTGATTGGCATGGGTTGGGTTATTGCATTTTTCTGTTGGGGACTGAACCTGGTGTACAGTCAAAGAAAATTGGGATTTGTTTGCCCGGGAGAAAAAATTGTTCGAGTAAGAACACTTTCGTTTCGATTGTAAATTTATGCGTCACACAGAAGTGATATCAATTTTGTATTGTCAGAACCACCCTGCTAAAATTGGGGATGGAATTATGAAACGATAGCAGTATATCAGTTCGTGAGGAATTCATATCTATGTGCAGAGATGTATGAATTTTACTAAAACGGAACTGATTTTTCCTCCATTCTTGAACAACTGTGTTGATTTTTTCTCCATTCTTGAACAACTGTGTGGAAATGTCTTGTAGTATCAATTTGTGATTGACACGTCTCTGTAAGAATTGGTTTTTCTTGCTGGAAGCGTGATCTGCGCTGAAACAAAAGCCTTTTCTTCAGCCAATTTCGCTCTATTTTAGGTCATTGTATACGAAATTATTATAACTAATGCTGCATATATATATATATATATTAAAATATTATTAAAACACAACTTGCCTTGTTAAGAATTTATTAAGATAATATGAATTATGTGATCAATGAAAAGGATTATTGAATGTTTAATTCATCTTCATTGAAGCTTTCTCATCAAAACTGTTGGCCTCTGATCCTCCGCTTCAACTCCTTCCCTTAACGCTGAATGTCCGAAAAGGCTGCAGCAAGCATTCCACTTAGCTTTTCTGATGAGAAAAGGGATCACTTTCTCCACCAGCCTAATTGGAAGATAATTGCTCACTTCGAATCCCTCTTTCATCACACCACTTTCTCCACCAGCCTAATTGGAAGATAATTGCTCACTTCGAATCCCTCTTTCATGACACCCTTGCCCTTATGTGGAAAGGATTGCATGGAAGGGATTGTAACTCGCTCTGACTTTTTCTCACAATTTGTAATTTTTCAGTTTTTTTCTTAAAATGGGATAATAAAAATAATGAGGTGGGGTCACTAATTTGGCTTGATTGTGGCTTTAAAATGGGATAATAATAATAATAATTTTTACAATGACATGGAAGTGGGTCCTTTGTCCCACAAACAAGGGGTCTCATACACTAATTTGGTCTCTGGCTTGGCTGTGACCTTAAAATGGGATAATGATAATAATAATTGTAACAACAACGTGTCTTTGTAGTCAGAGAATGAGAGTAATCCGATGAGTGGTAATTTTTGTTGTTTGGTCTTGTGGTAATCTGTCGAGTGTGGTGATCTGCGTTGTTTGGTCCCGCACGATCCAACATGGTAATCCATGGACTGTGGTAGCCTTGATGCTTGAAGTAGTTGAAGAGTGGTGAGCGACTGGTATGTGAATTGTTGGAGTATTTTTTTAAGCTCAGTGGGAAAGGTAATTTTCAAGTTGCAGGATTATTGTTTTTGAAGTATAATTAAGATGGCTAATGCTTTGGCAGAATCTTATTTAAATGAAGTAACCAAGTTAGATGGCGCAAATTGGGTAAATTGGAAGTTCAAGCTTTAGAACTAGCTTGAAGGGGTAAATGCTTGATCCATTGTATTTGGACAAGAAGAGAAACCCATAGCCCGTTCAAACTTAGTTCAGGATTGAGAGTGCCATGAGTGCAAAACATAAGTGCTTCTTAGAGTGTCTTTGAAGGACAATATTATTTCACATATTAGACAGTGCCAGACATCCAAGAGAACATGAGATACTCTTCAAGGTTTGTATGAAATAGCCAATGCAAACCAAATTTTGTTCTTAAAAAGTAAATTGCTTTCATTGAAAGTGGAGAATGAAAATGTGAGTAACTTTATTTCATGAACTAAAGATTTGAACACAAACTGGGTGATATTGGTGAAAAGGTCTCTAGCACAAATCTAGTAACTACACTATTGAATTGTATGCTAGAAGAATATCATAGGTTTATTACATGTCTTGCAACCCATGCAACAAATCCTACATTTGATGAACTCACATGACCTCTTCTACAATAGGAAGAATAACAAAATAATCTTAATTACAGGTCTCAAAATTTAGACTTGGCGTCAGTGGCAAAAGAGAAACAACTTTTCAGAGGAAAGCCATGGGAAACAATAAGGAAGGTAAGCCACCACATGTAAAGCCACCATAAGCAAAGCCACATCAAGGTATGACACGACCAATCTCTAATTCTAATGTTAGAAGGAATTATGCAAGTTTTTATGGTGGCAAGTTTGGACATCGTGCTAGAGATTGCTTTAAAAGGAAATATCATGAGTCTCAACGTAGAAACATAAGGTATATTGGTCATTTTTGTTGATAGAGGAGAAACAATGAATGGTGACTTCAATAATATTAGATTATTTATTTCAGATGTTGTCTTTTCCATTGAAATAGATGACTCAAATGCATGGTTTATTGATGTTGGCGCCTCCATACATATGTTTTGTTATAAAAGTTGGTTTGAAAATTATCATGAAACAAACAATGGTGCTAATATATGATCCAAACTTAAATATGAACACAACAAAATATAGATACAAACATAAACACAAAGATGCAACATAAATAAAATTTCATTTCATTAATATGAAAGAACTGAAATATGCTTACATACAAAATGGAAATAAAGGATTTCTTACTTTCCTATGGATTTATTGAAGCTCTGTCAACAAAACACAAAGCAGGATAAAGGCTTGTCTATTTTAGCACAAGTTCCTAATGTTTCTCAGACAAAAGAGATAGGTACTTCCTCCTCTTCTCAGGCTGAGGAAACTCTGACAGACAAAAAACTGGATGCAATATGGGAACAGTTCAATCAAGTCATTCAAGAAACAAAGCCTCAAAGTCTGAAGACTCCATTGCAGGAGAAAGTTTCACATATTGTTGAAACTATAAAAAAAGGCCACTTATTATTAGGGCTTCTGACAAGCCTTTGGACACTGATGATATAGAAAGAATCCAGTCTTTCCTTACCTCAGAGGTCGTTTTGAGGGTCGAAGAGATTCCTCCTCTCAACATATTTTACAGTCCACAACATAAAGCTGTTGTGAAAAGACAAAGAAAAATAATAAGGGTTGATCAAACCCAGGCCTTAGTCCCTGAAGATACTTCATTTCAAGTGGTGTGGAAAGGCTCTCAATCTACTCCTACAGAGGATCTCAGGAGGCTCTCACAGTTTGCAAGAGCATATGCTTCTGCCACCATAGATAAAGCCACCGAAGTACAACAACTTCTGAGAGAAAAGGATGAAAGAATCATGCAGTTGGAACAAGGTATGGACAACGAGAAGCAGATTATTGCTCAACAGTGGCAAGCACAGCTTGCCGAACTTCAACAAAATTTTGATGCCTTGAAGCTTCAACATGAATCTGATTTGAGAACTCAGGATGCTCAAATCCAAGAGTTACAACAAAGTATTGAACAATTGAAGAATAATCCTGAATTTGCTGAATTCAAAAAGGAAGCAGAAGGATTAAATACTCTCCTTGTTCAACAACAAATTACTTTCTATAAAACATTAGCCATATTCAAGGTTTATGTTAAGCAACAAATTCATTGGTGGATCAGTGTCCGATCTTAGGACATACTATGATGAAATTGAGGATAAAATCTCAGATTATATAAATTGGCAAGAAAGTGTTGAAGGAAGATTATCCAATCTCCCTACAATTGAAGAGTCACAAAAGGAAATAGTCTTCTGAGATTGGGAAATTAGATTGAAACATGAAGTGACAAAAATATTCAGTGCGAGAGATATTTCTAATGACCTCACTAAATCTATTAGTGACAATTTACTATAGGCCAACCTTATACAAGACTGTGCAAAGGAAACTCTGCCCTATATTAAATTATTAACTAACACATGGCAGGAGTTATCAAAGAAGAAGGTCGAGAACATTGAAAAGTTGTCAAAGGTTAACCTAGAATGTTATTGGAATTTCTTAGTTAAACCTCATGGTTAATGGTTAATGCTAAGGTGTTTATCCAACACGACTACTCATATGCTTCTAACACTATGGGACGCGGTATTCACTAGTCAGATGTGCATTAAACCATGGGCTCCCCTTGTTAAAATTGGAAACTAGGGCCAAACTCCATGTGGGTCATCTTATTTATGGCAGCTGATATTTTTCTTGGATCCCTCTCATTGAGAGGTGTAGGATTGATCTAAAGATCATCCGATTTCGATAAGTATTCATGGAGTTATGAATTTATTTGTGTTATAAGACAATTCGTCAAGGTCGGCCAACAACCAAATAAACCCCACATGTGCTCAACGTTTTAGTATAAATAGAGGTGGCCTTCAAGTCATTTCAACACACACTTGAGATCTCTTCCTCTCTTTATTTGTCTTTTGGTTTTAATAGGAGGAGAGATCCTAAGGGATAATTCTGCCCTGATCCAGAGGGCAGAAAGCTGGAACTGTCAGAAAAGCCGGAACTGCCGGAACTGCTGGAAAAGCCGGAACTGCCGGAATTGCTGGAAAAGCCGGAACTACCGGAATTGCCGGAACTGCCAGAAAAGTGGGAAAAGCCGGAACTTCTGGAAAAGACGGAAAAGCGGGAAAAGCCGGAACTATCGAAAAAGTCAAAACTGTCAGAAAAGCCGGAAAATCCAGAACAGCCGGAACTATCGAAAAATTCAAAACTTTCGGAAAAGCCAGAGAATCCAGAACAGCCGGAACTACTGGAACTATCGGGAATAGCCGGAACTGCCAGGAACAACCGGAACTGCCGGAACTGCTAGAATAGTCGGGAACAGCCGGAATTGCCAGAACTGCCAAGAACTGCCGAAACAGCCGGAGCATCTGTCTCCGAAGGAGAGCAGCATGCAAGGGATAACTAACCAAAATTGGGACAATTGTATGGTACTTAGCAGCAAATACACCAAGCATGCAATGTTACAGCGAGCATGCAAGGGACAACTAGCATGCAACAACAAGCATGCTAAGGACAACAAGCATGCTAGGGACAACAAGCAAGCAAGGTGCAGCGAACACATAGGTCAGGATGGCAACATGGTGCAACAATGGCACATAATGCAGTACAGTGATGGGTATAGTCATGATTAATGAAGCGTGATGAGATGCAGCATAGTGATGATGGGTGCAGCATGGTGCAACGCGGTGAGGTGCAGCATGATGACGAAATGTAGCACAACGATAGGTGAAGGAGTTACCTTGGAGAATCAGCTGAAGCAACATTTCTTCAACTGATCTCATGTATCATCTTCTTAGAGATGATCTATGCTCTTATCAAGATAAGTCAAAGTGTTGACTTCTGTAGTAAACGTACTATCTCTCTCTCTCTTTCTACTGAACTATTGAAGAACATATAAGAAGAATTGATCAAGGGTTTCCCCACATTGGGGTTTGTCCTTGGCCAGCGCCACATATTGTGTCCTCTTGTCTTGCCTTGTCTTCTGCGATTTATATTTATGTTCTATCTGCAGTTTACTTTAATGCTGATGTGATTGCTAATTTGGAAAAGATATTGAGCTAATTGTGAAAATTGAAACAAATTGCTCTAGCATAGAACATACCTAAAATTAACATGGTATCATAGCTGAGGTAAAAACAATGCCCAAGCAAGAGTGAAAGAGAAATCACGGAAGACAGTTGGGAAAGGACAAAAGGATCAGTGGATTCCTCATCCCTCTTCAAATTCACCAAGGGTGAAGTCGAAGCAGAGAATATTATCAGAATGGCGCAGCAGAAGTTTCTGATGGCCTACCTAAAGATCACTTCATTGGGAAGTTCGGATCTAAGGGTGGAAGGAAATGCGGATGTCTTGGTTGCAATGAGTTCGTCCATTATGCGAAGGAGTGTCCGAATCGCAGAGAAACATCTCTTGATGAAGATAACAATAATTCCAGGGACATCTTCAATGATCAAAGGAATGACAGGTAATGCAGGTCATCAAGGAAATGGTCGACTCTTCAAAGAAAGCAAGGAACCCCAGGTATGAAGAATCAAATGTTGTTTCTGATAAGATAAAGAAGTGTTATCTTGTATTGGCCCTCTCCTTCAGATTCTTTGGGAATCTGGCTTATTGATTGTAGTGCTTCAAGGCACTTCATCAAATAGATGGGTGCACTCTCTAATTTGGTAGAGATGGAAACAATCGTGGGATTATACTTGGAGCCGATGCCACCTATCCCGGAAAGGGTGTAGGGAATGTTATCCCTCAATTGAATGAGGGTAACTCAATTCATTTACAGAATCTATTTTATGTACCTGATCGCAAGAAGAACCTGGTGTCCATTTCAACAATGGAAGTCAAAGGTTTCAGGGTGGCACTCATCGATGGAAAGGTACATGTTTGAAAATAGAATTTTCAAAGATGTTTTTGAGTTCAAGGTTGTATCAAGTTGCAGGAAGTCCACTGGGGACCATGTCCATTGACACATAACACCGAAGGTCTGTGAGTTAGATGGTGATAGGGATGCCTGAATTCAAAAAGAGCATGAAAGTACATGTCTGAGATGTACCGAAGGAAAATCTTACAAGGGGACCATTCCCCTCATGTAACAGGTCCACAGGTTTGGAACAACCCGAGGGGTTTGAGATTGATGATTAGGAATCTCACGTATGTAGGTGGAAGAAAGCCCTCTATGGCTTGAAGCAAAACTCCCCGGGCGTAGTATGAGAGGATTGATAGCTGTCAGATGAAGCTGAGATTCACTAGGAGTGAAACCGATCCAAACCATTACCCGAAGGTTGTGGATGATAGACCTCTCATACCGACACCTTATGAGGACGACCTATTTCTGACAGGTGCAGACCCTCTCATTTGCAGAAGTAAGAGGGAGTTGGATTCCAAATGTGGAATGATAAACTGCAAGCCTGTGACTACCTCGAGGATCATAAATTTCAGAAGTTATATGGTAGTGATGTCGGACCAGATTTGGGAAATACCTCTGAGTTTCATAAACACATTCGTGTTGATGTTCTTGGTGAACTTCCGTCTGGACATATGTTTTGCAGTTAGCATGGTGAGCTCACATTTGGTTGAGCCTCACTGGATTGGTGCCAAGAATCTTTTGAGATATCTTCAGGGCACAATCTCTCATGGATTGAGATACACTGCCGAAATATGAAACTGCATGATTATTCGAATGCTGAGTGGGTAGGCAGTGTGGAGGATCATTAGAGCACTTCTCAGTGCTAGTTCTCTTTGGATTCTACTTCGATATCATGGATGAGCAGGAAGCAAAAGCCGGTTGCTATAAGCACCACCGAGACCGAATACATAGCTACGAGTATGATCTCGTGTGAAGCTTCATGGTTGCAGAAGCTCTTAAGTGAGCTGTTTATACACATGATGAATACCACTGTGATTCTCTGTGACAACCAGAGGTGGGATTCGATTATTGAGGAATCCCGTATTCGATGATTGCTCCAAGTAGATATACATCAGAGACTGCCTTATCTGGGATATGGTAAGTCGATGAGCAAGGAGGTTCCATCGCATTGACACTGATGTACAGGTCACAGACATTTTGTCAAAGCCCCGGGGAAAGGCCAAATCTGTGACTTTTCCGAATTACTTGGAGTCGTTGAGAGACCTTCTTGTAAGGGTCTTGCATGTTGCATGCATTGAGCTCTGGGAGCTATGGGGGGCTTTGGGTACTTATTGGAGCAACATACGACCACAGGGTGACTCACCCTCCCCTGGTGGTGCGCCATGAACAAGATGATTAGTTCTCCTGTGGGCCGGGATGATTAGTTCTCCCGTGGCAACTGTGGAACAGGATGATTAGTTTTCTTGTGGGCCGAGATGATTAGTTCTCCCGTGGCAACTATGGAACAGGATGATTAGTTCTCCTGTGGGCCAGGATGATTAGTTCTCCGTGGCATCCACTGGACAGGATGATTCGTTCTCCTGTGGACAAGATGATTAGTTCTCTTGTCGAGGCATCCTACCCATGCAGTCTGGGACTCATGGGAAGTACCTCTCATCTGATCAATGAGCAGGGAAATGAGGATAGGGACCATAGTAGTTCTATCGATGGACGCATCGTTGTATCTACCGTACTCCCTATGCTAGGATGACCTCCATTGATCTGGGATCAATGAAACTGATCTGGGATCAATATGAGTGGTTTGAGACACTCTTTTATGACATTGATCTGGGATCAATGAAACTGATCTGGGATCAGTAAGTGTGGTTTGAGACACTCTCTTGTGATATTGATCTAGGATCAATAAAACTGACTTCGGGTCAATAAGAGTGATGTGACACACTCTCTTCAGATGAAACTGACTTCGGGTCAGTAGAGAATGGTATGAGACATTCTCGATCAATTCTTCTTCTTCATGGTTCAACAGAGCAAAGCTTAGTAGATCAGAGCAGTGCAAGGCACTGATGGCAGATATACTACAATCGGACATATGGATCAATGTATGGAGTTCTCCCTAGTTGAGAGGGAGTGTTAAAATTGGAAACTAGGGCCCAACTCCATGTGGGTCATCTTATTTATGGAAACTGATATTTTTCTTGGATCCCTCTCATCGAGAGGTGTAGGATTGATCTAAAAATCATCCAATTCCGATAAGTATTCATTGAGTTATGAATTTATTTTTGTTATAAGACAATTCGTCAAGGTCGGCCAACAACCAAATAAACCCCACATATGCTCAACATTTTACTATAAATAGAGGTGGCCTTCAAGTCATTTCAACACACACTTGAGATCTCTTCCTCTCTCTACTTGTCTTTGGGTTTTAATAGGAGGAGAGACCCTAAGGGATAACGCTGCCCTGATCTAGAGGGCAGAAAGCTGGAACTGCCAGAAAAGCCGAAAAATCCAGAACTGCCGGAAAATCCGGAAAAGCTGGAATTGCCGGAAAAGCTGGAACTGCCGAAAAATCCAAAACTGTCAGAAAAGCCGGAAAAGCCGAAACTACCGGAAAAGAAGGAACTTCCGGAACTGCCGAAAAAGCCGGAATTGTCGGAAGAGCTGGAACTACCGGAAAAGCCGACATTGCTGGAAAAGCCGGAACTAAGGGAAAAACGGGAAAAGTCGGAATTGTCGGAAAAGTCGGAACTGTCGAAAAAGTCAGAACTTCCGAAAAGGCTGGAAAAGCTGGAACTGCTGGAAAATCCAGAACTGCCGGAACTGCCGGGGACAGCTGGAACTGTCGGGAACAACCGGAACTGCCGGGAACAGTCGGAACTGCTGAAACTGCCGAGAACAGTCGGAACTGCCAAGAACTGCCGGAACAGCCGGAGCATCTGTCTCCGAAGGAGAGCAGCATGCAAGGGACAACTAACTAACATTGGGACAATTGTATGGTACTTAGCAGCAAATACACTAAGCATGCAATGTTACAGCTAGCATGCAAGGGACAACTAGCATGCAACAACAAGCATGCTAAGGACAACAAGCATGCTAGGGACAACAAGCAAGAAAGGTGCAGCCAACACATAGGTCAGGATGGCAACATGGTGCAACAATGGCACATAATGCAGTACAGTGATAGGTACAATCATGATTAATGAAGCGTGATGAGATGCAGCATAGTGATGATGGGTGCAGCATGGTGCAGCGTGGTGAGGTGCAACATGATGACGAAATGTAGCACAACGATAGGTGAAGGCATCACCTTGGAGAATAATTTGAAGCAGCATGTCTTCAACTGATCTCATGTATCATCTTCTTAGAGATGATCTATGCTCTTATCTAGATAAGTCAAAGTGTTGACTTCTGTTGTAAACGTACTATCTCTCTCTCTCTCTCTGCTAAACTATTGAAGAACATATAAGAAGAATTTATCAAGGGTTTCCCCAAATTGGGGTTTGTCCCTGGCTAGCGCCACATTTTGTATCTTCTTGTCTTGCCTTGTCTTCTTCGATTTATATTTATGTTCTATCTACATTTCACTTTAATGCTGATGTGATTGCTAATCTGGAAAAGATATTAACCTAACTATGAAAATTGAAACATTGAATTGAAGCCCATGACAAATATCTATGAACTATGACAATGTATGGGAGAACAATCCTCTTCCAAGTCTTAGCTAAATTGTTGCAACAACATTTATAATTGTCTTATGCTTTTATTTTAAGCGATGTTTGTTAAAACCGCTTCAGACTTTTATTCTGCTTTTCTATATTTTCATTTTGATTGAAAACTATAAATCCCCTTCGTTTGAATGGAGAAGGGGTTCTGAATTTTGTGAAGAAAGCTTTTGTTTACACTACTGTAGCTCAAGTAATCTTAATAGAAGGCTGGACTGATAATGTTTTTCTCATGAGCAGAGTCATAATAGATAAGATACAATTATCTATTTATTTTTCTTGTGTTTTATTAGTTAAATGGTTATTCGCTTTATGTTTATTACATGCATGAGTGAATACGATATTACATTTTTCACTATAGTCATGTATGATTGAAATCAAATACTGTATGTATAAGCAACGAAATCCTATATGTGTGATAAGTTTTATTAGCAAAATTTAATTAACTATTTAATTAAATTTTAGCTATCATTTGTTGTTTTAACTTCATGATCATTTGATAATCTATATTGTCTTATTGTTTATGAAATTCTATTTATATCACATATACATATTAATATTTCCAGGGATAGATAGATTAATAGCTAGTTTATATATTTCTTTATACTCAAGTTTCATTAATCTTAAGTCTCACACATACATACTTCATTCATTTTTATCATTTATATTAAGGGAAACGGGTCCCATAATCACAGACGAAGCCACTAATCCAAGAGGAAAAGGATCTGCTACAAGGTTCCGACCATGTGGTTTTCCTCGATGTTGAGGCAGACATTTCGAGCCTTCAACAGGTACATATCTCAACAATTCTAGAAACTTTGCGGTGTATTCTTCATCTATCAATTGTATGAGCTTGAGCTCATAAAATTATTTTGACTTGTCATAATAGGTGTTTGATAGATATTTATCCTTGAAGAGGCCTTCAAATTGATGTAGAAATAACTCTAAAATTGCATCTACTAATGAATTCAGAATGAAAACACTAGACTCAGATTTCTTCTACTCAATTTGCGGAAAGGAAAATATACAATAGAAACACATGCAATAACATGCAACCATTCAATCATAATGAACACAACATTTTCATTGGGTAACCCAACTGGGAAAAAACCCTCCTTTGTTTCACATTAAATCAGATGAGAATATGGATCTATTACAATGACAACTTCAATCCTGAAGCACCACCTACACTACAATACTGATATCCTTCTCTCTGACCTTCTCTGACCAACACTTAGCCAAATAGGCCCGAGCTTTCCCCCTATTTCCTTGCACAATCCTTAAGGAAATTATCTCTTAAAAAATAGGAGAATTCCATATTTCCTTGCACAAATCCTAAATAAATTGATCACCTACTCCAATGCAAAACCTATACAATCAAATAGTATACAATTCAAAATTACAATGTGCCTTTTCCTCCATATCAACTAAGAAATTTGAATTCCATGCATGACTAGGGTTATTTTTAGT
This sequence comes from Pinus tabuliformis, assembly GCA_031772625.1. Taxonomy (NCBI): domain Eukaryota; kingdom Viridiplantae; phylum Streptophyta; class Pinopsida; order Pinales; family Pinaceae; genus Pinus; species Pinus tabuliformis. The sequence goes on from CM062819.1 coordinate 202,546,127, forward strand.
ATAATTTTCAGTTAAGTGAGAGATCAATAAGTTAACAACATTTACTACTACTCAACTGAACTCCTACCGACTCTATTCTAGACTAAATCTTATATAACTGACTTTAACTAACAATAACTCCACTAGATTTCTAGATTTTGACAATCAACTCATGCATTATATCCATCAAACTCAAATCTACGAATTTAACTGAGTGATTTTTCCATGTCACTCCTACTAACTGCAACTCATGTCATCCTAGTGATGTGGAAAATTGAATATCTCCATTTTACTAAGGTACAAGTCCAATGAAGCCTTTCCTTACAACAATTTAACACTCCCTCTTAGCAAGAAAAGGCTTCTTTACCACCCCATTCCTGCTCTTGTGGAACTCAAACTTTCCTCTTGACAAAGCCTTTGTCAAAATTTCTGCATCCTGCTTCTCTATAGAAATGTATTGTAACATGATGATCCTCCTATGAACAAAATCTCTCAGGTAATGGTATCTTATGTCTATATGCTTGGACCTATCATGAAACACTGGATTTTTAGGGAGTTTGATACAACTTTGATTATCGTAGTAGGTCAAAGTAGGATCCATCCCCTGACCGAAGATACCAGCCGAGATCTTCCTCATCCATATAGCCTTGCATGCTACTTGACTAGCAACCATATACTTGGCCTCTGCTGCCCTAAGTGCTATATATCTCTATTTCTTGATGTACCAAGAAGGTACTGCTGACTCAACATTGAAGATAGCTCCCAATGTGCTCTTCCTATCTCATGGACTCCTTTCCTAATCTGCATTTGTGAAGGCTTGGAGATTCACTTCATGAGTCCTCCTATACCATAAAATAAAATCTATTATATCTTTGAGGTATCTGAGAACATGTTTTGCTGCTTTCCAGTGATGCTTGGTAGGATCCACCATAAACTGACTAACCTGATTAATTGTAAAACAGGCCTTGTGTTCACCAAGTACATAAAGGACCCCACCAATTATCTATAGATAGTGCCATCTACTACCTCTTTTGTACAATCATCCTCTCTCCTCCATTTAATAGCTAGTGGAGTATCCATGGGCTTGCATTCCTACATATGGAATTTCTTAAGGATTTTAGAGGTGTAGTCCCCCCAAGACAAAGCTCTCCATCTCCGTGCCACACCTTCAAACCAAGGAAGTAGTGCATCAAGCCCATATCCTTCATCTCAAACTCTCTTGCAGGGTCATCCTTGTAAGACTAGATCAACTTATCATCTCTTATCAGTATCAAATCATCTAGATACAATAATGAGATGAGAAAACTTCCATCTACTAAAATGTAATAGAGATTGGCATCTTCTTCACTCTTAGTGAATTCCAATCCATTGAGATAGGATTCTATTCAAGTGTACCCAACATGAGGTTCCTTCTTGAGACTATAAAGGGTTCTCCTAAGTCTACACACATGTGTCTCCCTGTTAAATGTCTCAAATCCCTCAGGAATATCAATGTAATATCTTCCTTAACCACTCCATTGAGGAAGGATATATTAACATCCATTTGGTGGATCTTTCACCCAAAATGTGTTACTAATGCTAGTATGGTCCTGATAGAATAATATCTTGCCATATGGGAAAATGTCTTCTCATAATCAACTCCCTCTACCTGTGATAAGCCTTTGGCAACAAATCTGGACTTATACTTCTTAACACTACCATAAGTTGCATGTTTCACCTTATACACTCACCTGGAACCAATAACATATTTTCCCTCCATCTAGGCACAACCTCCTAAGCATAATTCTTCATGATGGATTCATACTCCTCCAACACGACATCTACTCACACCTGCTGGGAAACTACCTCATCAAATGAAGAAGGCTTAGAATCAATTAGTTTTGTCATCAATGCCATATATCTGTTATATCTGTCTGGTGATCTCCTGTGTTTGTGCAAGGAGATAGGAGCTCCAACATGCTCTTGATAATCCTGTACCAATTTGTCTACCTCCCTAGTTCTCTTCCTCCCTTCTTTGGAAGGCCCTTTGTGAGTGGGTACCTCCACTTGATCTATTCTCTTCTCCTCCACATGTCACTACTCAACATCTTGTGGATCTCACCGGGGCTCCTCCTTTCGAGCTAGAAGCTCCTCCTCTAGTGGAATCCTCACTTCTCACTCTAAAGATATTCTCATGGCCTTCTCTTCATCAAATCTAACATCTCTCCTCATCACAATCATCTGAGTGAAGGAATGTGCACCCGATAAATCCGAGGTGTTTGTGTGTATCCTATAAATATGCCCCTCTTTGTAGTAGGCTCCAATGTTTTCCTTCTATCTTTGGAGACATGACAATAGACCATGGATCTAAAAATGTGAAAGTGGGAGACATCTGGCTTCCTCCTAGAGAAATCCTCTTCAAGTGTGATCATTCCAAGAATTTTGTGAGGGCTCATGTTCTGCAAAATAAAAAATTGTATCATATGCTTCTGGCCACAGGTATAGTGGCATTCCTTGATCATGGAACATTACTCTTGCAACCCCTACAATGATTTTATTTTTCCTCTTTGCCACCCCATTTTGTTGTGGGTTGTGAGGTGCAGTCAACTCCCTTATAATACCCTCCTTGGAACATAATTCTTTGAAGTCATTAGACACATACTCTCCTCCATTATCAATTCTTAGGGATTTAATTTTTTTATTCAGTGTCATTTTCAACTAAGGCTTTGAATTCAACAAAATTTGAATAAACCTCATCTTTCTTATTCATAAAATATATCTAGAATTTGCGGGAAAAATAATCTACAAAAATCACATAATACATGTGCTTTTCAATTGATACTGTAGAAAATGGGCCACACACATCTAAGTGTACTCGCTCTAAGATGGTTCCAAGTATGTTATCTCGTGCCTGGAAGGAGGATTTAACATATTTTTCAAGAGTGCTTCCCTTGCAATCATTATGCTAATCAAGGGTGCATTTTGGAAGTCCAGTGGTGATTTGCTGCATTATTTTCAAAGCTTCATGGTGTAGGTGTCATGTGCGCCTATGCCAGAACTCTCCAACATCTCAACCCTGAACATGTTCTGCTTTAGTTCTCAATGCAACGCATGCATCCACCTCTAACTTGTAATATTTATAACCAGAACACGAATTTGTTTTATTTGTCCAATACCAACATGCTTCAAATAAGATTTCTCCTTACTGAACACCACATCATATCCACAGTCTTCAAGTACATCTACAAAAAATAATTTTTTCTTTAGAACAAGAACACACATTACATTCTTTAGGTGAAGATGGGAGCCTCACTCCCTCTTAAATGTGACAGTGCCAATCCCTTTGGTACTATACCTCCCATCATCTCCAAGTTCTATCTGTAATTGTAGGTCCTTCTCCTCCAGGTTACTGAAGAACTCCTTACTTCCTGTCATATGAAATGAAGCACCAGACTCTAAGTACCATACACCACCTCGTAGAGTACTTTCCATGCATGAAATGAGGCTGAAATATAATTCAAATTGTGATGTGAGCATCACCTCCTACTGCTCCTGCAGACTTCTTACTGGATTTCTTGTGCAGACGCTTGGTTGCATAGCGTCCATATTCATGGCAATGAATTTTTTTATTTTGCTAAGGTCTTTCTTCTTGCCATGGTTCTGGCTAGATTTTTCCTTTCCTCTGGCATTCTTTCTGTTGGCCTTCTTTCCTTTTCTTGCTAGAGCAAATCTTTCTTCCTCCTTAGATTTGGATGTGATGTCATCTTTAGTGTTTTTTTTAATATCCTCCTGCACCAAAACAGACCAAAGTCTCTCCCAATATGGTAGCTTGTCTCTTCCATTAACTAAATCATGATAGTTGTGCCAGGAATTTGGAAGGGAAAGGAGTTATAAGCTTACAAGTTCAGATGATGACACATTTTCTCCTACTCCTCCAAGTTCATATCGAACATGAGTGAATCTTGATAGGTATTGAACAATAGTTTCATTTTTATCCATTTGAATGTTGCAAAGATTGTCTCTCAATACAAATTTCATAGCATCACTACTCCTTTGGAATAAACTCGTGAGAGTTTTCCACACTGAAAAATTGGTCTCCTTGCCATGCAAATTTTAAACCACATGATCTCTGACACCTTCCAAAATAATCCTCCTAGCTTTTTTTGTGTCTTTCTTCCACTGTGCCAGTTATTGAGCATCTGATGTTGTTGGTTTTGGAATATCAGTTTGTTGTATTCCAGTACTCCATTTTCATCTAGCAAAGTGATATGGATCTTGGGGGAGGCCCCCAAGATCGGGGGAGACCCCTAAGATCTAAAAACAAAATGAAATGCCAGAAGAAAAGAGGAGAACACACAATAAAAAAAAACCACAAAGAAATTTTTTATTATAGCTAAGAATAACTGTAAAAGCTACATTGTGGTGGACAAATTTTTCCTTTTACAAAATGCAACTTGTTACTTATATCCGTTTTTGGTTACAATACCACTAGAAAATTCCATGGGTGGGTAAATACCATGGGTGTATGTCACATACAATGCCATGGGTGGATGAATACCATGGGTGGATGCCACTTACAATACCATGGGTAGATAAATACCATGGGTGGATGCCACTTACGATACCATGGGTAGATTCCATGGGTGGATAAATACCATGAGTGAATGAATACCATGGGTAGATGCCACTTTCTATTTAGATCATTCCTCCCTCCTTAAGAAGCAATGGTCTTGTTGGGATGGAGTCCCCTGGGTCAGTTTTGGGGTTAAGATAACCCAAGTTTTGATACATCTTGTAAATAATGTAAAGTCTTCGCGATTTTGTGGATGCAGAGTGCGTAGATGATTAGGAGTCAAAGAGGTTTAGCCCCTTGTTTTATGTAAAGTTTGATTTGGTTTTGAGATCCACCCATGATCCGTGGACCATGGGATTGTATGAGAAATGCTATAAATAGGTGTGTATTAGAGAGTCTAAGGCATGTGATGATAACAGATGGAGTCTTAGAAGTAATAGCGAGAAGAAGTGGGTCAGATAGGAGGAAGAAAGGCTTTGCAGCTGAGTGTGCAGAGGCCTCAGTAGAGTCCGTAACTGAGTTCGCGGACCCCTGCAGCTGAGTGCGCAAGGTAGTTTTGAGTCTGTAATCCTGAACTGAAGATCAATAAAGACAGTTTTCGAAGCATTCTTGCGTATTTCTGTTTACTGTTGTTAATATTATATGCTGTCGATGAATAATGTGTTTTATGGAATATTGATTGAATGTTGTGCGATTCTCTTTAATAAGTCTTAATAAATGTACGCAATGCCTGTTAAGTACTTTCACGAAGACTCTGATGAATTCTGCTATGTTTACTAATAACTTAAGTAGATCTGCGCGAACACTAATCTAGGGTTGTTCTCTAATGTGCGTAAGTGGATAAATTGATTGTTAAGGGTTCGTAAACACTGATCGTAGACCTTCACGAAGGTCTGAAGGTTGTTTTAGCAGAGTTGCCTTAACAAGCCCTAAGGGTTTATCGATCTGCACGAAGGTAGATATAGGGTGCTAAAAGACATCACACTGATCTCTGGATGCGGAAAATTGGTTCCAGCATCCCCCCATACTGCTTCGGGTGAGACTGAAGCCTGTGCTATGCAGGTTGTTGCTGAAAGAGCCAATAGTGTAGGGTTCTTTTGGTTGGCACAACTAACTCTGAACCTGGGTTAGGACCCCCTAAGCCAACAAATGGTTTTGTTGCTGGGATCGGGATCTACTTGAAAGAGATGTGTGATGTCGCATCATTTGAATTTGAACAAGAAGGAAATTGAAAAGTGGTTGGTTTGGAAGATTCACGAGTTCGCGGCGCAAGAAAACAGGAACCCACGCCTATCAAAAGAAGAGTGGTTGAACAGGTATCTGTACACGGAGATACACGAGATCTTCTTCGACACCTTCCCCATTGAACTGTATGAGTGGGTGGCTAAATTGACAGACAACCAGGAAGGTGGAAGCTTGATCATTCTATAGTGTGGACTCCTGAATTAGTGCGACGATTAGAAGCCTCTGAAAACAAGATCGCGCAGGTTGTTAATCATTGTCTCAATAGGATTATGGGAGGATTTGTTACAAAATTTTCAGTTGATACCTCAGTCAGCTACAACAAAGTGGAGCGAAGATTTTTCAAAGGACCGTGAGGTAAGTATTTAAGATCTTTGAATACTTGGATTATAATGTTGTTATGTGAAAAACGGGCTATGTCATTGCCTTGATGTTTGGAGCTACGTGAAGCAGAAGACTCTTTAGAGATCGAGAAAGATCAGGTCCAAAATATAGTCCGTTAATCGGACCTCCTTCAAGCGATGATGAAGGAGTGGTGCAAGCTTCACCGCGAAGTGTTGTCTAGTTGATAACGCAGGGTTTTCCGCAAACACATCATCCATCCACTCTGCCTCCACCTCCACCTCCATCGCATACACCTTCGCCCACACCTCCACCTCCACCACCATCATTGAACATGGCGAACACGATGAAGCTTCCGATTTTCAAAGGTGTAGGGAGTGAAGATACGAAGCAGTTTTGGTTTGTTGCGAATGTTGTGTGGACAACGCAGCAAATTACTGATAACAATATAAAGAAGGCACAATTGGTTACCACTTTGCAGGATCGCGCGCTAACTTGGTATATCAAGTATTGTTCTAATAATCCTCTTGCATCGCTAACTGAGACTAAGGCGGTTTTAAACAAGGAGTTTAGTAATCCTAAGTCCGTCTGATAGTCAATAGTTGGATTTAAAGAAATAATGATGAGGGTCGATGAGACACCGTGGGAATTAGATCAAAGGTTGAAGTGCCAGATTCGAGAAGCTAACATGTGTTGGAAATAATACTGAGAGGGGGGTGAATCAGTATTATCTGATCAATAAATTTTCTTTTCTCAAAAAATTTTATATACGCTACTTCTATAAAGTGAACTAGTGTGTACACGCAACTATAATTAGAGAAACCAACATACACATAGAAAACTTGTGATTTAGACAATTTATCATGTGTTGATCTTTAACCAGTGCATGAGTACCTTATTAAACAGAGCAGTAAAAACAGAATAAATCATCACACATAAGAAACACACATGAACACCAAGATTTAAGGTGGAAACCCAATGTGGGTGAAAACCACCTACTGCTATCATCTTTGTCTTCTTTTAATAATAAGAAAATATGTTTACAAATTTGTACTGGTGTAGACTCATACTAGTATGCAGGCACCCACCTGCAGAAGGCTACAACCTTCTCTCATTTTCTAGCTTCTACTGGAAGGGAGCCGCAACCCCCTAGCTCTTGTACTAGCCAATGTGATTATTAGTACGTAGGTGTCGGCCTACAGAAGGCTACGACCTTCTCTCTTCCTCCTGGGACCACGTTTCATAAATTTTCAGACTGGATACTCCTGGTACACAACAATACACATGAAGGCCTTGTTTCATCAAATTTTCATACTGGACCCTTCAAGAACTTTGAAACTCAAACTGCATCAGCCAACAATCAGTTAATCTGAACAATCAGATCATTGTGCTGAACCCAGAAACCTGCATCATCATTCAGAACTGGCTGCAACCTCAAATATCATATATCAGAATGTATATGCTACTTTACTGAACCCAACCTGCGTGTATACGCTACTTCCTGTAATCAAACCTGTGTATACCTTCAAAACTGCTAAAACATAAAATTTTTGAATCAAGTCTGTACCAACTAGTAGTAAGCTGACCATCTACTATCTATTTACAGAGCTTTACACAGGAAGTAGCAGAGATCACCCTTCTCACTTATTCAATCAATCAATCAGATACCAAACTCCTTATGCATTCAGTTTTACATTCAGATCTAAGAATACTTCATTGACAGATAGTAGTAAAACAACATAATTGATCAGATAGATCAATCAGATCTGAAGAAGAGGCTTTTCTTTTGTATACACTATTTTGAAGAGTATAACCTGTGTGTACACGCGCTTTTGTAGAGACGAACCAGCGTACAGATCTGCAAATATTAACTCATAACTTCACTGCACTTCCAGACTTTAGACAAACCCAGATCACGACATTTAAAGAATAAAATAGGTGTACATAATCAGATCTAGCCCAACCAATATCAGATCATTCAATAATAAGTCATTTCAGGTCTCATGATCCTGATCCAACATTGAATTCAAGGTGCACAAAGTATTTCAGATCAAATCACAAACATAGCCCTTGCAACATAAAATATACTTCAGATAGAAGTATTCCTTAGAAACCCATACTTGCACACCTGGCCTTATGATCTTCTCCTCCTTATATAACTTTAGGCCCTTTTCAATACTTTGGACCAAAACCACTTAGGACCAATTTCTTGGACCAAATACGTAGGGTCAATACCTCGGACCAAATACCTTGGACCCAAATTACCTTGGACCAAATACCTCAGACCAAAACCTTGGTTTTTCAGCATGTACGCTCTTTTCCTCCTGTGGGAGTGCGTGTATACGTATACACTCTTTTTGTTCTATGGATCACTGTGTATACATTGTTTTGACTAAGTGGACCTGCATATACTTCTTAAACTACTTTTCATCAGCGTTTTCCTTTACCTTCTTTATTCTGATCAATAGACCTTAGTTCCATCTTCCTGTTCTTTTGTACCACTGCCCTGTTACCTCTGAATATACCTGCTGTATTGTGAGTTTCCTTTTACCAAAACTGAATTGACTTGTGAGTGAGTTGCCATCAAGAACAACACTTGTATCATAATGCCTACAACATGCAACTTTTAGATAGTCAGCAACGCGAATGGTTTATAGCTTTGCTGTTGCCCCACCTGAGAATTTTTGTCGCAGCAGAAGATAGGAACACAGGTAGAAGCCTTGGAAATCGTGATGAGGTTGCATGCAACACCTATTCAGGATGCGACCTTGGGGGTACAACATATCCACTCTCTGTTACAGAGCCTCTGCTCAGAATTGCAGAGCTTGAAGAAAGACAGGGAGACTAAACCAGAGGTGCGCGCAGAAGTCTGGGGTTTGTAGTGCAAGAGCCAGGGGCACAATAAAGACCACTATCCCGTGTACTTGAATTATATTACAGGAGGGAGACCAATTCCCTTGAAGCTAAAAGCCCCAGTAGGGATGAGCGTGGGGTCTGCGCTATGGTGTGCTATTTTTCAGGTTCCTAGACAACATGCGACAGATAACTACCATTTACTTCAGAAGTTCGTCTAGACACCCCAACGATTGTTCTGTAACTTCTGCAAATTAGTGGGCCATAATGAATGCCACTATCGTAGCTATGAGCTGATGATGGAAAGAACACCTACATACCGGATGCAAGCAAAAACTTAGCCTCCAGAGCAGGGCACCGGAGGAGGGCGTGGAGGTTATCAGGGACGCGGATGGGGTTTAGGAGGAGGAGGGCCTGGTAGAGGCCGTGGTCAGATCATCTGCTACAACTGCGGACATCCAGGGCACTACACACGGGAGTGTCAGAATCAGACACGCTCGTCATGTCAATACTACAACCAGTTTGACCATACTATAGAAGAATGCCCAGTGATGATAGCTAAAATGCAAGAGAAGAAAGCACAATGGCGAAAACCTATGCAGAACTTATAGATGATGAGAGCTGAGCCTCGTGAGGAAGATCAAATCGTGAATATAGTGCTAAGAAGTGGAATAAAAACCAACGAAGATAAGGGTAAACAACCTGAAGAGGATGGATGGGTCCACAAGGCCCTAGAGAAGGAAGTAGGTTTTGATCTGAATCACGTGAAGGAAACATTTATGGAGGCCAAGAAAAGCTTCGCTGAGGCATCCACCTCAAGAAGTCAAGACAAGGTGCAAGAAACCAACGCGCTTGTAGAGGTTGGTCCCTCTATGATTACTATGTTTTTGGAGACCTGCATAAAATTGTTGTGCGATAGCAAAGCTGTGAAAGGCCTACAGGAATTAATAAAAAATTGCACCAACAAAGAGAAGGTCCCTGATGGACACTGGGTGGTTAGAAAAATTGGCAAACATAAGGCAAGAATGGGGCGGGAGATGAGGCTCACCGCGCAGATAGGTGATTACAAGATGGACCGAGTCATCTTGGACTTGTGGTCTGATGCGAACGTTTTTCCAAAAAAAACATGGGAAAGAATGGGGAGACCTTCACTACAGTGGTCTCCGATTCAGCTCAGAATGACAAACCAACCAGAAATCATCCCCATGGGATGATTATATGGAGTAGCCATTGATATAGAAGGTGCGAGCACAATGGTCGACTTTGAGGTTATAGAGATCGTTGATGAAAATAAACCATACCCTGCGTTCCTAGGGATTAACTGGGCCATTGATATGAACAGATTCATTAACATGAAGAAGAGGACAATGTCGTTTGAAAGGAAATCACTTCGGGTTGTAGTGCCGTTGGACCCTGCAAAAGGGGCGCGCTATACTAAACCAGTTCATGATTATGAAGAAAGTGAGAATGAACTGGATCAAATCTACAAAATAACAACGTGAGACCAGGACTGGATCAACCCGACAACATACAGATGGATTGCATGGGACTAGGAGAGTTCCTACACCTCTGATTCAGACAAAGAGTTGGAGCATTGGCATAATTTCTTGCATGAAGTATCCACACTGCGCTACAATATGATGATGAAGTCGTTGTGCTGTGTCTCATCGGAGGTAAGGAAACTACCATACTATGATGGTTTAAATAATGTAGATAATTTTTTGGATGAATTTGAGCATGAATTCCCTGAGGATCACTGCTTCCATGATTTAGATCTGGCATTGCGCACTGCGCTTGCACGATGGTGGGGTACGCATAAAGATAGTTTTGATGGATGGAGGGATTATCAAAGAATGATGCAGTTACAGTTTGGGCATCCTAATACTAGAATGACTGAGAAATATGATGGAAGGGATGATCTGCGTGATCACCTAGCGAAATGGACTAAAGTGTGGGAAACAAAGCCGCAGACAAAATGGGTACACATCTTTTTCCATACTTTGGATACCATTCCCGTGAACTGGTATCTAGAAATAGAGCTCCACCTTGGCACTGCGGAGTGGGATGTATTGAGGGAAGGGTTCTTATTGACCTTTAGCTCTGAAGACAGCTTCGCTAACATTGATGAAGCTCCACAGGAGATTAAGGTAGTTATCTTTAGAATGCTGCAAGAACTTATGCAATGGATCCAACCAAATTGGAGCACCCAGCTACGCCATGCGTTGAAATGCTATAATGTGACTGCCGAAGAGGAGGATGAAGACCCGAGAAGCATTAATATTCCATAGGCAGAGGGGAATTGCGAAGTCGAGGGTCCACAAATAGACAACCCGAACATCACCACGCCGCTAAAGATAAAGCAAGTAAACATTGGTATTGAAACAAAACTGAAGTTTGCAAAGATTGGAGATTATTGAGATGACGCTATTGTGGATAAAGTTGCTGAGTTACCCTGCGAATACCAGAATCTATCCCCTACCAATTTCTCATATTTGAAGGGCACAGTTGGCGATTTGGGTGTTATGAATATCACTCTGAAGCCAGACGTGAAGCCTATTAAACAGAGGCCGTATCGCCTTAATCCTAAATACAAGGAAAAGGTTTGCCTAGAGTTGGATAAGATGCTGGAAGTAGGCATCATAGAACCGGTTGAAGAATCTGATTGGGTGAGCCCGATGGTGGTTCAGGAGAAGAAACAAAAGGGTGAGATAAGGATTTGCGTAGACCTACGGAAGCTTAATGATGCGTGTGTCCATGACCCATTCCCAACACCGTTTACCGATGAAGTATTAGACAATGTTGGAGGGCAGTGTTGAAAATAGCAACAAGAAATGCTAAAAATAGCATTACTATAAATAGCATTTCAGGATATACTCCAACTCTGTTGGAAATAGAAAAAAATAGAAATGCTAAAAATAAGATTGCTATAAATAGCATTTCAGGATAGATTCCAATTTTAATTAGTCCCTGAATTAAAGTTCGAATTTAATCTCACTAGTTGTTTGAAAAATAATTAGTTAATTCATCTTGAGTTAATTAGTTGGAGAAATTCAAACATGAAGTCTTTGTGAAGACATGCAACAGTTATCCCTTTGATTGAGGAAGTTATCCCTTAATTAAGGAGATAAGGATGAGTTGTATTTGAGTTGTAATCAGTTAGCTCAGTTAACCGAGTTAAGTCCAGTTAAATTAGTTCCAAACAGTTTGTGGAACTAATTGTTAGTTCAGTCAGTTAATGCATGCATGCATGCAACTAGTGTTCTCCAGATAACTGAATATTCTCTCATAAATAACTCATGCATGTCAGTTCAGAGAAAAGCCCAATTGACATTAAGGACAGGGACATTGTACTATCAGTTGGAGGAATTTTCCTATAAAGTAAACTCATCCATGCAGAAGGAATTAACTCCTTCAAGATTGCGCAGGTATTTCAGAGGTAAGTGTTGTGTGTGAGGTGAGAATCACACAGGTTGCAGCTGGAGGACCCAGGAGAAACTGCGCAAGGAAATAGGAGGCTTGGAGGACTGAAGGAAGGCATATGTGTTGTCTATTCTGTTTATCGCAGCAGTGAGGGATTGTACTGAGAGCTGGATAGCTTGAGAGCTAAAGCTTTGTGTAACCTTAAGATATTTCCACTTGTATGATAATACAGATAGCAGGGTTTTTAGCTGAGTCTTTCCCCAGAGTATTATTCTATGTTTCATGTGTTATTGATTCTACTTCTCTGTTATATGTGTTGTATTTTATCTGCTCAAAATCGATTAAGCTTCCGCAAGTTTGATTGTAGAAGTAGATTAAGTATTTTTCTTTAGTACATTGCATAATCAATTTAATCTACGGTGAAATTTCTACATGGTACCAGAGCTAGCTGATCTATAGAGAAATTTCTACATGGTATCAGAGCAAAGGTGATCAAAGTAGAGAACAATATACAAAGAAGTCCGAAGTTCGAAGTTTGAAGTTCTTGATTGTAGGTACAAAATCGATTTCTTATCACATCTCAAAGTTCACCAATGGCGTTCAATGGCTTGAGACTCGAGTATGCCCTAGATGGCAGCTCGAATTACATAGCATGGAAGGATCGCATGGAGGCAGTATTAGAGGAAAATAGTTTGAAGGACTTCATTGATGAAGAAGTCCCCAAGCCAACAGTAGCTAATGCCCACGAATTGGCAGAATGGAAGAAATGTGTGGCGAGAACGAGGAGGATTCTTCTAGAGGGAGTTCGAGACCATATTGTCTCGGGTCTCCATGGGAAGGAGACTCCGTTTTCAATATGGAAGACATTGAAGGACCTATATCAGAATAACAACGACTAGAGGAAGCTGGCACTGAAGGACAAGCTTCAGAAAATCAAGTGTGAAAAGGGTGACACGATCTCTACATATCTGAACAAGCTCATCACCTGCATAGATGAGATTGGAAGTGTAGGAATCATGACAACTGATGATGATATGGTGAGTCTTGCTCTCCTCAGTCTTCCTAAGAGCTAGCATAGTTACCAGGACTCAGTGAATGGAAGAGAGAAACTGCCGGATTGGAAATAACTGTGGTCGGATCTCATGCAGGAGGAGATAAGGAGGAGCACCAGAGATGGTTCTTCATCCAAGGATGATGAAGAAAATATAGCCTTAGCTAGTAAGGCAAGGAAAGGGAAGGAGAAAGATTCTCATCCCAAATTGAGTTCTTCTCATGGTGGGAAGAAGATTGAAAAATCTAAAGTGTGATGCTTTAATTGTCATGAGGTGGGCCATTATGCAACTAATTTTCCATTGAAGAAATCCAAGAAGGGATCCTCAAAAGGATATGAAGGTGAGGCATTGGCATCTCAGTTCGAATTGGATTTTACCCTCATCGCATGCATGGTTTCATCGATGATGGGTTATGGTTGGTTTCTTGACAGTGGAGCCTCATTCCACATGATCGCCGATAAGATTTTATTCAGTACATTGGAGGAGAAAGACATCCAGATGCACATAGAGATGGGTGACGAAGAAAGGTACCGTGTTTCAGGTGAAGGTACGGTTGCTTTTCAGAGGAGCATGGAGCTTCTATCACCTTCACAGATGTGAAGTATGTGCCTGGACTGAAGAAGAACTTGGTATCGATTGTGATGTTGGAGGACAAAGGCTATGATGTAGTATTTAATAAGGGAAAGGTTTTCCTTAGACACATCACCACGAGACAAGTGAAGCAGATCGGTTCATGAGTCAAGAACCTGAATGTTCTTGAGGTTCAAGATGCATGCAAAGCCTTGAGGAGCAAGGCAAATGTTGGAGACTTGATGGTTGAGAGGGAGAGTACATTACCTCTCAACATGCAATGCCATAAGAAGTCCCAGAAAATTGTGGAGGAGCCACAATTGGTGAAGCAGCTTCAGGAGGTTGTGGAGCAGCCACAACTGGAGAAGCCGTGAGGAGACCGAGTGGAGGCATCCACTCATGCAGAGACCTCCAGTAGGAAATTTCGAGCCAAGTGGGAAGAAGGACCACATGCAGCCATACCTCCAGGTGTGAGGTGGGGCGATGTGAAGTGATAGTCCCAAGAAGGCTAAAATAGGGGCAGGATCCTTGAGGTACCCAACCTCTTTAATTAGACCTTGCTACGGGAGCCCCGATGAGAAGTAGCAAGACTGGTGTTGTGGGGAAAAGTATCTGATGCGGATGACCCTATCCCTACTCTAAAGGTGACAGTCTTTAGCAACAACTGAAAGTAAAGCTTTGATGATTTCCTTTATGAAAGTACAGAGAGAAGGAAAAGAAGATCAACCAACCTGGTGTCCTTCGCTTAGTCGATCCTTGTCCTCTTTCTTTGTCTCTTGTTCCCAGCTCCTTGCTCTCTTTGCCGGTCCAGCTACACACTGATCCTACACAAAACAAGAGAGGAAACTACAAGATACATGTACTCATAACTGAAGCATGGATTAGGGTGAATCAAATATACATGTAAATACAATACATCAATGCAATACAAGTATATAGGAGAACATGCAAAACTTTATTGATAGAAGTAACAGGGTTCTGAGAAGGTTACAACCAATGATGGCTCCAATCCAGCAGCACCTCCCCAGCAGCAAGAACTCTCCTCTTCACCTCTAGTAAAACAATCACCCAATAGCTCTAACTGTAATCCAACAGCACCTCCTTGCTTTACACAAAATTCCAGCCTCCTGAGACCTCATAGAAGAGCTTTATATATAGGAGAGAAGAAGAGAGGATGAGTCAGCTTGAGGCTGGCATAGAGCTGACTAGTGTCCTCTCCCTCTTCAGTTAATCTTCAGTTCTTGAGTCCACTTGGAGATCCTTGCTTACACATGGTGATCAAGTACCTCTTACTCATCACAGGGCGAATCTCATGAACCAAGTGTCAGTTTGGAAGCTTCCTGGGCAGTTGACACCTTGCAGGATGACTGTGCCACTTGGCCAATCTCGCCCAGCGCAGGTAGCCTTCATTAATTTTGACTTCCAGCGTAGGTACAAAGAGGGACAGTTGCATTCTAGCGCAGAAGCTCAGTGGAGCAGCTGACATGATCCAAAATAAGCCTGTTTTGAAGTGTTTTCAGGTGGAGAACTGATTGGAAATGCTGTTGTTTGATGACCTTGTTCTTTTAGGGGTAAGAACAACATGTTTAGGGACTGAGGATCCCTGTAATTATTGACATTCCATGCTCCTTGACGCGAGGCACAAAAATGTCTATAACAGTTGCCCCCTAAAGTATGAGGCCGTTTATCGGGTGAAATGCTTTAGCTAGAGGATCCGAAGTTCGTTCCAGTGCTGAGGAGAGTGCCCTGTAATACAATACAATACAATACATTATTTTTCATTCAATTTTCATGATCTAGCTGAGGCGGGCATTCCCATGCTCAGCTTTTATAAATACATTTTGGTACATATGACAGACGATCGTCTGAAGGTAGACTGATAATTTTCTGCTGAAATTATCATCCTTTGAATAGGATGATCATCTGCTGCAATGATGTACATGGCAAATGCTTTTATATTTCCTGAATATATATCGCAGCCCGGATGGATGAAACTAGATCCGGGGTCTTCAAACTCGTTCGATCTTCACTCTAAGTACAAGTCGATCCATGTGAGAATTGCGCTGAAGTCGAACATGGAAAGACATCGCTTGATTACCGGTCAATAATGAAAACCGTTAACAAGCGCGAGAGGAATCACCAATAATGACAATGACCCTCAAGGTACTGCAGTACAATTCACGTGGCGTGAATAAAGGACTTGGCGTCGAACGCCACGCAAAATCTTCTGGTCGAAGGTCATTGATGTATACCTGTTGCCGGAAGTGAGAAACTTGCCATTGAGGCATGCAAGCTTCAAAGTACTGATGGGGGTGTTCCTAGATCAACTTCTTGGATAATGAGCTGAAGTCGACAAGAAGCGATCCGTCAAAGGAGGGCCTTAATGAATCCCACATCAATGACACGGAACAGAGCTAATGACTTTACTGGAGGTGAAAACAAACTGTGACATATGATTCAGGGTGGCGATCATGAATGGATGAAGGATAATGTATGGTAGTGGATGGGACACGGTTGACACTTTCAGAATGACCCCTCTTGAACATATAACGACACTGATGCGATGGATCGGTAGCATTACCCCAAATGTGGATGGTTTGGCGAGGACCATGGTGATGAGACCGGTGAATGAAACAACCCAACCCGATGTGGTACGGAGGAAAAGTGTCATGTTCAAGAGTGACTTGCTACCATTAAACTTTGATGTTCTCCCAATTTTTCCCCAGTCATTTCTGACCAGTACCTCTTTATTTTTGTCAAGCTTGAGGAGGATAACATATGCTTGTTCTATAACCCGCCCTTCGGGCAAGCCCATCGCTATGATTTAACGAGCCTAGCGATAGGGAAACTCGTTCTCGTCTAAAGACAAGTTTGTCGCTATTTAATCATTTTAACGAGTCTAACGACAAGGAAAACTCGGTCCTTTTCATTTTTAGAGAGTCTGAAAAGGTACAGAAAGTTAACTCCATAATTCCTTTTTCGTCAGCTAATCCCTTAAGTCCGAAAAAGTATAAAACAATACAGAAGGGATGTCTGTTCGGTACTTTTAACGAGCCGAACAAGACAAGCGCTCGATCCTTTTGTGCAATAATCCCTCAGGTCCAAAAAGATTAAAATTTAGAGGAGGGATAGCGTTCCGGTCATTTAACGAGCTGGAAGGCCAAAACTCGGCAAACTTTTCATATTTTACGAGTCAGTGAAAAGAGCTGAAAGAAGACTCGTCTTTTGAGGAACGAGTGATAAACAGGGATAGCAGCAGATTCCAGGTACAGGTTGGAATTTTCCAATCACGGCAGTGTCACAAGGATGGCTAGGTGAAATCACTCTTCGCAGCTGTTTCTCAAAAGAGGTAAACACACAAATGGAAGTGAATGATCGGCCAAATGAACAGTGGAGGTGATGGATGAAAACATGATCAAGGTTCTTATGGCTGATGAATTTACGATCTCAAAAGGTTATTTACCGGTTCAGTTTTTCCATGAGCTTGAACTCTGGGGGAAACTTTTGCTCACACGTTTCTATTTTTTAACGAGCATAAATTCAGTCCTAAAACTGCTCGGATTTGCGTTTATTTTTTAACGAGCATGAACTATATGCTAAAACTGCTCGATATACCAGTCATAAAAAGAACGCCTCCCGTAAGGACCAATTTTTATAGAGCTTATGCCTTACCACAGCTGTGCTCACTTTTGGAAAATTTTACTTTTGCCCCACAGGCTTCTTTCATGCAAGTTTTGAAACGGCTAATCTTAAAACCAGATAAATAACCGCCCCTAGCTTGCACTCCAGAAGGTTTGCATGCCCCCAGGTATAGGATAGAATTTCGAGGCTGCCCCTCCTCTCCCCTACTTCTGCTTTTCTTTGGGTGTTCACATTTATTTGTCATCTTGCCAATCTAAAGCTAACGATACTTGTCTTCTCGTTATTCTAAGGGGTCTTACGTAGTACTCAGGCTTCCCGTCGGCCCACTTTTAACAAACAGCTATTTGTGACAATAGAAGAACATCACTCAAAGATAAAACATTGGCATTATTGAGGGAGGCTTGCCTCTTTCTTATTATTCCAAAGAAGGTTCGATTTGCTGCCGCAAATCAATCTCTTTCTTCGGCGGTGTCTATCATTGGGTTGTCCAAAGATGGTTACCCTCTGTCACAACAATATGGTCTCCTTCTTCGTAGACTGCCCCTGCTTATCCTTCAAAACATATGTTTCGATGGGCGAGGCTTGAATTCAAAGATGGTGACTACTTGTTGCAATAAGGGAATTCCTACTTGGGCATTGCCCACTTTTTAGACAAAGGTGAATGACTCTTTGGTCAAACACATAACTTTAACAAAAGATCATTATTCCAGAACAACCCCACTTCCTACGGACGGGGTACGGACTAGTCATGTTCTTCTGCGGAAATTCTTTCTTATACCCGGAGTTTCTTCTGCCCGAAGCAGACCAGGGTGCATGCCCCCTGGGTCCTAGTCTTTCTTTCCGAATTACTCGCGCTCATCGGGAAGGAGGACCGGGGTTGGAGGCGAATCTTGAGTGAACAGACCATTTAGGAATGGTATTTGACTATTTGCGATGCGAGATCCCGGAAATGAAAGTTGGTCTACGAGCTTGACCACCCTTCCTTCGTGTGGAAAACACATTACTCTAAAGAGTGAGGAGACTATCGCTCCCATGCAATAAATATAGTCGCGTCCAAGGAGTAGGTTATAATCCAAGGGTCCTTGAACTACCAACACGTTCATCCTGACGGTCTTCCCTTTCAATGTAACAGGTACATCGGGGAGGATCCCTAATGGTCGACTGGTTCCTTTATCAAAACCTGAGAGATTTCTCAACTCAGGTAAAAGCGCTGGGGAACCCAGTGCTTTCCAAGCAACAAAGGAAAGGATACTCACAGACGCCCCTTCATCAATGATAGTACCAGCCATAATCATTCTATAGATCTGGACAATGATTCTGAATGGTGTACTGGCTGGTAATCGGGGTCTACCTAGTTGATTCCAATCAAAGGATACAACCAGGTTGCTTGGTGGTGGGACCGAATATACGGCCGGATATGACTCTGATGATGTTCCTTCCTGCGATAAAGGAATGGGCGCATTGCCCTGATGCTCATCGGAGTCGGTGCTGATGAAGAGAACCTGGATGGTGTCATCCTTGTTCTCATCAGTGAGGGTGTCGCATGAAGATGACTCTTCGACGACGGTGTCATTTGAAGACGGGTCTTCAATGACGGAGTCATTGGACGATAGAACCTCTGAAGGAAGAACCGGGCCAACTGCCGTATCGACCTTTAGACTTTCGTCTGGTCTGGATTCAGTAGGTTCATCTTCAACGACCGATACTTCAGCTGACCACTTGAGCGGGTCAACTGGATTTTCAACTATCGAGGGATTAGGCGCGAGTTTTTGATATCCAGGAGGAAGTCGCAACGGTGAAACCGGGCGATCTTCCAAAACTCTCTTTGCCTCATCTAAGAATGGACATTTGTGGATGGCCTGACTGCCTTCACACAATAGACAGGGTGATCTTGGTCCCCTTCTTCGTCCTTCACTCTCGCTAGTTGACGGAATGCAATCAACATGACAACCAGAGGTTGATGCTACCGGATTGTGCAACCTTGGGGACCAGTCCCTTAGTATCCGGGGAATACAAGGACAATCACGATGGAAGTGGATCCCTTTGCAAATGACACATGGCGATTTAGGCCCGGTCAGTGCAGTGTGTGGGTTTTTGTCAGCTTTCTTCTGCTTGCCCCCAGTCGCCTTCGCCAGAGGCTCCTTCTGCTTCTTTTCTCTCTTCTTCTTTTCCTTCTTCTCCTTGGGAGGCTGACTTTTGCCGGCTCTACCTTGCGAAGATGAAGGATCAGAGGAAGTATCATAAGAAGTGGAAGGCTGGTGGGTAGTTCTAGATTGTTCTGACTGTTGATTCGACTGCTCAGGATTAGTGGCGATTTGGACTATATTAGTTGAAAAGAGCCATACAGGGAGGCCGATTGTCAATCCTGGAAGTGACAATGTAGCCATATGAGGCGCACCAACATCTCCCCAAGAGGAGAAGGGATTTGGACTTCCGCCAAGGTTACTTCCTTGGTTGGTGGGATCCATACTTTTCAACTGAAAGATCAACGTGGGAATAACAGGTGATTATGTTCCGCTTAAAATAAATTTTATTAACGACGCTTTTAGACACAAACTTTGCTTTTTCATGTTTTAAGAGTCGAGAAAAAGCTAAAGATGACTCTAGTCGCCTTCGATGTATTAACGAGCCCGAAGTGACAAATGCTCGGTTGGACCTTTTCAGTTATAGAGTTTGAAAAAGGCCAAAAGAAACTGCTCTGGAGATCTAGGCAGAGGGTGTGCCAAACCTTTCGCGAAACCACAGAATACGTTTTACGGTACGGGTGGTCGATCTTCGTGAATGCTGTGTTCACTGCATCGCGATCAGTAGGGCGGCCGACACGGTTTCCTAAGGATAAAGGATAAAAGCCTATAGGGGTCTCCCAATATACGCGACGGTACACGGGAGCTCAAGTCCGTGTTAGTGCCACCGACTCTCAGGAGGAATCACCCACCTTCGTAGAGATCGACAGTCACTATGTTTAACGACGTCGGAACACGTCTCTACCTAGACCTCTAGATGTTTGCGTTAAATTCCAAAGCGTTGTTATGTAAATTGAGTTTATTTTAATGTTGATCTTTCTTAACAGTTTGCCTTTCAGGTTCGCCACGAGATGTATATATACAACTTCCTATATGCAATCTAAGATGAGAAGCAAATCTTTTCAATCTTTCAACCTTGAAAACCTTAATCTACTTGAGGGAAAAGAAAGACACAACTTTTTCCACAGATCAAAGAACACACACTAAAATGCACATTTTCCTAAATCGTCAAGAATACAGTCAAATGTAAAATGCACAATGCATGTATTTCTTTTCGTTATCCTTAATGTTGATGTTAGACAAAAAGGAAACTGTTGTATAATTTTGAATCTAATTTCAAGTAGAAATAAACAAGCTTGTCCACAATCAAAAAGACACCTTATGATAGACTTGTTTAAACACAGGAAATGTATAGATTCAAACCATAAAATGAAAAACAAACAAACTCAAACAACCATGAACAGTAATAAAACTAGCTCATAAGATCACAAAGACACTTTTATAGTTCAGGATCTAAGAGGTCACAGCTATACTGGTTCGCTTTTCACAATGGGAAACTGTAACTGAAACAAGAAATACTGAAAGAACATTCACAGTTTCATCACACAACTGAGGCGGAATAATGTCAAGGAGAAGTGGTTTACAGCAAGTACAATGACCAGCAAGCAATCAACAAAAACAAGTGAAAACAGGGCTAAGACACAAAGGGAAAGCTGAGCAAGACAATGGCTAACTGGACCAGCGCAGGTTCTAGTCTGCCAGTTTGACTCTCAGCGCAGTTCCCGAAGGGAGCACCTGCGCTGTAATGCAGACTGCCTGTGGACAGCCTGCACTGACTCACGAGAGTTTCGTCTACAAAGAATTCCGGGTCATAAAAAGCTCAAAAATGCACTGTTTTTGCTGAAATAAAAAGCTATAGGTCAAGTACAGGCTAAGGGATGATCAAGAGGATGAAGATCTATCACAAAGAGTAAAGAGTCTTTTGTAGATAAGCTCTTCAAATCTTGAATTTGCTCAGCAAATGAGCAAGAGTAGCAGTCCCTCTACTTCGCTTTTGATATAGTCAAAAGCTTTTCGATTTGGTACTCTTTTCTTCAAGAAATGAATAGCAAAATACTACAAACACCAACAAGATACTAGGCTCCCCAGTGGAGTCGCCAGTTTGTTGTGGGGAAAAGTATCCGATGCGGATGACCCTATCCCTACTCTAAAGGTGACAGTCTTTAGCAACAACTGAAAGTAAAGCTTTGATGATTTCCTTTATGAAAGTACAGAGAGAAGGAAAAGAAGATCAACCAACCTGGTGTCCTTCGCTTAGTCGATCCTTGTCCTCTTTCTTTGTCTCTTGTTCCCAGCTCCTTGCTCTCTTTGCCGGTCCAGCTACACACTGATCCTGCACAAAACAAGAGAGGAAACTACAAGATACATGTACTCATAACTGAAGCATGGATTAGGGTGAATCAAATATACATGTAAATACAATACATCAATGCAATACAAGTATATAGGAGAACATGCAAAACTTTATTGATAGAAGTAACAGGGTTCTGAGAAGGTTACAACCAATGATGGCTCTAATCCAGCAGCAAGAACTCTCCTCTTCACCTCTAGTAAAACAATCACCCAATAGCTCTAACTGTAATCCAACAGCACCTCCTTGCTTTACACAAAATTCCAGCCTCCTGAGACCTCATAGAAGAGCTCTATATATAGGAGAGAAGAAGAGAGGATGAGTCAGCTTGAGGCTGGCATAGAGCTGACTAGTGTCCTCTCCCTCTTCAGTTAATCTTCAGTTCTTGAGTCCACTTGGAGATCCTTGCTTACACATGGTGATCAAGTACCTCTTACTCATCCCAGGGCGAATCTCATGAACCAAGTGTCAGTTTGGAAGCTTCCTGGGCAGTTGACACCTTGCAGGATGACTGTGCCACTTGGCCAATCTCGCCCAGCGCAGGTAGCCTTCATTAATTTTGACTTCCAGCGCAGGTACAAAGAGGGACAGTTGCATTCCAGCGCAGAAGCTCAGTGGAGCAGCTGACATGATCCAAAATAAGCCTGTTTTGAAGTGTTTTCAGGTGGAGAACTGATTGGAAATGCTGTTGTTTGATGACCTTGTTCTTTTAGGGGTAAGAACAACATGTTTAGGGACTGAGGATCCCTGTAATTATTGACATTCCATGCTCCTTGACGTGAGGCACAAAAATGTCTATAACAACTGGCTGAGTGGGTAGAGACAGATGTGGATGGAGCGACATAGGGAGCTTCGGCATCAGACGATGTTTCTAGCTCAACAGGGAGGTCAGTTGGGAGATCAGTTAATTACTTCTTAGTAACTGAGTTGTAGTACAACATTGGGCAGCACGATGCAACATGATGAGAGGAGGTGCAGTGTGGATGCAGTGCTGGGAGATAGGACTAGTAAGAACACAGATGCAGCAAGAGGAATCAGTGTGAGTGATGCAGTCAGAGATCAAAGTGACAGAGGCTAGAGCAGTCAGATGCCAAAGAGCACAGTGGTGCAGAGTTTTTCAGTCGACAGAGGCAATAGCAGTCAGAGACTTTGATGACAGATGCATCATACTGATTCAGGTTGGATATTTTTGTGTTTCTGGAGTTGCTAGAGCAACAACACTTGAGAGAAGTGTTGCATGCAGAACATTCCAAAGGTTCAGGATCAGGTTCGAGTTGAATGCCTTTCTTTTTGAGAGGGAGTGTTGAAAATAGCAACAAGAAATGCTATAAATAGCATTGCTATAAATAAAATTTCAGGATATACTCCAACTCTGTTAGAAATAACAAAAAACAGAAATGCTAAAAATACCATTTCAGGATAGATTCCAATTTTAATTAGTCCCTGAATTAAAATTTGAATTTAGTCTCACTAGTTGTTTGAAAAGTAATTAATTAATTCATCTTGAGTTAATTAGTTGGAGAAATTCAAACATGAAGTATTTGTGAAGACATGCAACACTTATCCCTTAATTAAGGAGATAAGGATGAGTTGTATTTGAGTTGTAACTAGTTAGCTTAGTTAATTGAGTTAAGTCCAGTTAAATTAGTTCCAAATAGTTTGTGGAACTAATTGTGAGTTCAGTCAGTTAATGCATGCATGCATGCAACTAGTGTTCTCTAGATAACTGAATATTCTCTCATAAATAACTCATGCATGTCAGTTCAGAGAAATACCCAGTTGAGATTAAAGATAGGGACATTGTACTATCAGTTGGAGGAATTTTCCTATAAAGGAAACTCATCCATGCAGAAGGAATTAACTCCTTCAGGATTGCGCAGTTATTTTAGAGGTCAGTGTTGTGTGTGAGGTGAGAATCACACAGGTTGCAGCTGGAGGACCCAAGAGAAACTGTGCAAGGAAATAGGAGGCTTGGAGGACTGAAGGAAGGCATATGTGTTGTCTATTCTGTCTATGAGCAGCAGTGAGGGATTGTATTGAGAGCTGGATAGCTTGAGAGCTAAAGATTTGTGTAATCCTGAGATATTTCCACTTGTATGATAATACAGATAGCAGGTTTTTTAGCTGAGGCTTTCCCCAGAGTATTCTTCTGTGTTTCATGTGTGATTGATTCTACTTCTCTGTTATATGTGTTCTATTTGATCTTGCTCAAAATCAATTAAGCTTCCGCAAGTTTGATTGTAGAAGTAGATTAAGTATCTTCCTTTAGTACATTGCATAATTAGTTTAATCTATAGTGAGAATTTCTACATGGTATCAGAGCTAGCTGATCTATAGAGAAATTTCTACAGGCAGGAGGCCTACTCATTCACTGACGGGTTTTTGGGGTATCATCAGATTAAGATTGCGCCTAAGGATAGGAGAAAAATGACCTTCGCGATAGAGTGGGGTTGTTTTCAATACACTATGATGCCGTTTGGTATCAAGAATGCACCTACGATATTTTCCCTCGTAGTTATAGTAGAGTTTAAGGAGTTCATTCATAAGTTATTGGAAGTATACTTTGATGATTGGACAATATTTGGATTAGTGAAGTGACATGTAGCAAGTTTGCGCCTGATGTTGGATACATGTCGCAGATACCAGATCGCGCTGAACTTGAAAAAATGCATATTTTGTGTTCCCTTTGGGATCTTGCTGGGTCACGTGGTGTGCAAGCAAGAGTTGATGGTAGACCTTACGAATATTGCAGTAATTGTGAATTTGGAGGCCCCGAAGAACGTTAAGCAGCTGCGCGCGACGCTGTGACATACGGGATATTACAAAAAATTTATCAAAGCATATGCTCAAATTACCGCGCTTATGGAGAAACTGCTGAAGAAGGACGCAACATTCTATTGGGACAAAGAATGTCAACACAACCTAGATGTATTGAAAGAAAAGATGGTCACCGTGCCAATCTTAGTATTCCTTGATTGGAAAAAGGAGTTTCACGTACATGTGGATGCCTCTTGCATTGCATTGGGTGTAGTGTTAACACAAGACGGTGAAGGAGAAATGGACCATCCTATAGCCTTTGCGAGTAGGAAATTATCAAAGGTCGAGAAGAATTATTCAACGACTGAGCGCGAAGGATTGGCCATGGTGTACACGCTACAGAAGTTCAGACATTATCTGTTAGGAGGGAATTTCAAAATGTACATAGATCATTCTACCTTGAAATACCAGTCAATAAGCCTGTGTTGGGGGGGAAGATCTGCAGATGGTTGCTACTATTCCAAGAGTATGACTTCTAATTCATTATGAAGCCAGGGAGGTTAAATGCAGGACCCGATGCCAGAGGAAGGGTTGCCAGATGCACAACTCTTTGCGGTACGTGCAGTAGATAAACATTTTGCAGACATTATTCACTTCTTGATTACATGGATGGAACCATAAGGATATATAAGTCATCAAAAGAAGGAATTGGTAGTGCGCGCGAACGATTTTTCGGTCATTGCGGGACATATGTATAAGATGGTTGTAGATGAAATATTGTGAAGATATGTGCCTGACTTTGAGCGGGATAACATTCTCGCTGAAGCTCATGGAGGAGCTGCGGGAGGTCATTATGCAAGTAAGACAACTACATAGAAGATTTTGCGCGCAGGGCTATGGTGGCCAACTCTGCACAAGGATTCCAAGGCGTATTGTAAGGCATGTGATGCATGTCAAAGAAATGGAAGACCATCGCGAAGGGATGAGTTTCCATTACATCCTCAAGTGTCCCTGCAGCCATTTGAGAAATGGGTGATTTATTTTGTTGGGCCAATTCAACCCCCCGGAAAGAAAACAAGTGCGCGCTATATCATCACTGCGATGAAATATCTAACCAGATGGGCAGAAGCACAACCGGTTAAGGATTGTACAGGGGCTATGACAACAAAGTTTTTGTTTGAATATGTCTTAACCAGATTTGGCTACTCGAAAGTGTTGATGAGTGACGGAGGTACGCACTTTTTGAACGAAACAATCAATGCCCTGACTGAAGAATTCCAGGTCTACCATCAGAAGAGTACACCAGATCACCCACAGTTCAATGGAACTATTGAATCCTTCAACAAGATTTTTGAGAACGCGCTGATGAAGATATGCAATGCGCAGCGAAATGATTGGGATGTGCGCATACCTGCAGTGCTATGGGCTTATAGGACTACTTGCAAGAAGCTGACATGGCAAACACCATTCAGATTGGTATATGGGGTAGAAGCTGTAATGCCGATGGAGTATATTGTGCCTAGTCTATGCATAACAACTCTCACAGGTATGGCAGATTGCGAGGCCTTGGAGGAACGACTCGCACAGTTGATGGAGCTTGAAGAGGATCAATTTTTGGCAGGATTTCATCAGCAAGTACAGAAGGAACGCAAAAAAGCATGGCACGATCACCACATCAAGCTTCGCACATTCAAGGTAAATGATCTTGTCTTGTTATATGATAGTAAATTCACTAAGTTTCTGGGGAAATTCCAGATGCATTGGCTAGGGCCATATATTATCAAAGAAATTATAGATGGAGGTGCAGTTCAGCTCACGAAGCTGAATGGAGAACCTTTTCTGGGAAGAGTGAATGGGAGCAGATTGAAGTTGTATACAGGGGATCCTACGCAATGACTATATGGCGGCAAGATAGTCTTAGTGCTCCAGGCAGTTGCAAGGGAGCGCAGGACTATAAACTACACTACCCAGTTTGGAGGACAATGCAACGAGCAAGCTGCACAGAAAGTGACGAAGTTGCAACCTATGATGCTGCGCCATGGAGGGATGTGTCGTGCAACACAACAGAAAAGTGACCGTTGGAGTCACTGTTCATGACTTGACAACTAGAGGACGATTAATAGGAGCGGGATGGCAGCATTTAAGGTGAAAATATTTGAAGATCTGCCGCCAAAACAACATTAATTGTCAGAAATTGGGGGGAACGATTGGATTTGAATTCAAAACTCCCTATAAATTACGCATGCTGGTCCAACAGAGAACACTTTTCACCCTTAGAATTGCTAGTGAGATTTGCTGTCTGTCGCCTATGAACCGATCGTATTGGGAAGATTTAGTCGCGAGCCCTGTGTTTTCTAAGTTGTCTAAGCTAAATCAGAATTTAATTCTAGAAAAAATGCTTAGACCAAGTCCTGCTGAGACTGTGAGCACTAGTGGCGATGTTGGCTCTGAGGGATCTGCCCTGGAAGTTGTAAGTATGGAAGCTCTGGCTCTTGTGCCTACGACGCTGAGGTCACCTAGGCTGAAGCCTACACCTACCAGAGAAACCCAAATAGCCAAACCAAAGAAGGACAAAAGGAAGAAACCGGTGTTGGTGTGCGCCTCCCCTAGGAAGCATTCTGAAACACAGAAGCCGAAGAAGGATAAGCATTCGGAGAGGGTAGTCGACCTGGAGGCGGAAGAAGGCCAGGGAACATAATATATTGACGCTGAAGACGTGGAACCTATAACAAAGTTACCCCAGTATATCCCTCCATGGAAGGGAAAGGTGAAGGTCACGAAGGACCCAGATTATGAGAGATTCACCATTTCCACGCTCCTGCTACCTGAGCAGGTTCCTTTTGAAGGTCCATGGATCGCGCGGATCCCATTGCTGAAAATGGAGGATTGGGACCTCACAGATCACACTAGGTTCCTACATTTGGCGACAGATCAGTATATGAGAAGGGTTATTATGCAGAATCAGGTGTGACAACATTAGAGATGGAGGAATGGATCTGCGGGGTGGAGCACTCGGGGTTACTCAATCTACTGTGGGTACCCCATTATCACCGCACCCCCATTAACACCATCTGTGTGTGCCAGCTTCTCACATTGGTGCATGATGGGTGCATATGGTTAGGAGGGCCTATACCCATCACATATATTCTTATTCACAGAATCACGCACCTGCCTTATAAGGGCGCGAACCCGGCCAAGGAGTTTGGCGGAAAGACGGGGGGAAAGGACCTTGCAGAAAGAATGAAGAAAGATTACGACCTCGTGAAGAAGTCGCAAGGGTATTAAATTCTGCCTCTATCAGATCCTGAAGTACAAATAACCACCCAGATCGTAGCATGGAAGGTGATGACGAAATGTTGTGCGGATGAAGTTCTGGTGCCTATGGTTTCCTTGGCTGCACAGTGCGCGAAGGGTGTACAATTTAATTGGTCAAGATACCTCTTCCAGGAGTTCCTAGAGAAATGCTGAGAGGCCCAGGATGAAACCAAGCCATTTAGTTACGCTTGTTTGTTGTTGTCGATTATTTTAGTTACATGGGAATTTTCGAAGGATAGCCAATTTCCTCCGCTTGAGGAAGGATTATTGGAGGCAGCGCAATTCTCCTCCTTATGGGCTACAAATGACCCTGCGCAAATTACATAAACGAAGATATTTTGGGTCCTTATGGAATTGAGTGTCCGCATGGACATTAACCAACGTCTGAGGTTGTCCCCAACCTTGTTCATGCAGCTTTCAGCCTACGTGACATTCAAGGATGGCTTCCACAAAGTGTATATTCAAGCGCGAAAGGATCCACAACAGAAATGGCACGACTTGCCATATTTAGTCACAAGAACATATGTGCAGGAGGTCATCACGAAGTGGCCTATAGAATGGCGCGTCCCGTCAGAATTAGCTATGGGACCAAGCACAGGTGTGGAGAGTTCTGCCACACAGAAAATTGTTATCGGGAAAAGTGTCTATTCAGAACTGCTCTATCCCACTAAGGTGTGACAGCTACCTTAGGAACAAACAGAGAAAACTAATTTTGTATCTTCTTTATGAACTATAAACAAAGAGGAATAGGAAGAACCAACCTGTGTATTGCGCTAGTCCTTTGATCCAATCTCTCTCCTCTTTGACAGCTTCTAGCTACCTGCTCCCTTACGTGCCCAGCTTCACCAAGTACCTGTAAGATCACAGAAGAAGAAACTATACAAAGACATGGATTTATATTCATAAATAACTTAGGATCAGATTTAAGTTAACCATACAAATGTAACAAGCATGGAGAAGAAACTCAAATAGTTTTATTAATATACAAGAAGATCCAGGAGGAGTTACAACCGATGATTCCTGACCCAGCATCAACCTCCCAGCAAAGAAGTCCCTTCTTCACCCCCAACAAAGCATAGATCACCCAATTCTCTGATATGTGTCTCAAAACCAACAACAATTCCTTACAATGTGCAAAATTCCAGCCTCTGGATCTCTGGGATGAGGGATCCATATATAGATGTATGCAAGGAGGATGAGTCAGCTTATGATTTGATTAGTGGCTTCTCTCTATCAGTTCTTGCTTCCACTTGGAGACTGAAGGCCTCTTACTCATCCTTGGTCGAACTCAGTGAGGCAAGTGTCATTGGAGAAGATTCTGGAAGCTTCCATTATCTCTCCACCTCGCGGAATGACACTGCCATTTGTCATTTCCCGCTCAACGCACCCTGGTAGTGCATTTAGGTGCGTTGCAACGCACCTAGCTAGTGGACTTAGGTGCTATGCAACGCACTTAGCTAGTGGAGCAGCTGAAATGATCCTGTTTTGACTGATTTTGAGCAGTTTCTGGTGGAGAACTTCTGGGAGAAGCTGTAATTTGTTGACCTTGTTCCTTTAGGGGTTGGAACAACACTTTTAGGGACTTAGGAGCCCTTGGTTTATGGAAATTTCATGCTTAGAGCTGTAAGGCACAAAAATGTCTATAACAGTTGCCCCCTAAAGTATGAGGCCGTTTATCAGGTGAATTGCTTTATTAGGAGGATCTGAAGTTCTTTCAATGCTGGGAGGAGACCTGTAATAAGATACAATACAATACATTATCTTCATACTATTTTCATGATCTAGCTGAGGCGGGCATTCCCATGCTCAGCTTTATAAATTCATTTTCATGTACACAGGACAGACAATCGTCTGATGGTAGACTGATGATTCTGATAGAGCCATCATCCTTTTGGTAGGATTATTATCTGTGCTGTAATGTCACACGGAATCGGTCAAGGGTGCGGACACAGCTGACCTTCCTAGAAGTCTAAGACATTCTAATGACAAACAAAACAAACTGGAGCTATCCTTCTCTAAACATACATTATGATATGAGAAATCAAGGTGTTTCGTTCTTACCTCTGTCCAAACGCTGTTGTAGAAGTCCAAGCTTTGTTGATCCGGATGAGCTCCTCCCGTTCTCCAAAACCTGCAATCACCAACAGTCAAACAATTAAATAGCACCTGATTATAACATAAAACAAATCATATTCAACATATAGACCAAGGAGTACATGAAATAACCCATTAACAACAAGCTATTGAGAAGAATGGACCAATTTGCATTAAAGGTAATCAAAAGGAACCATTACAACCTGAGCCTTGGTGTTGTGCAAGCTCCTTCCAGGGTCCACAAGAGTCTTCCTCTACTTTGACAAAGCTCACCCACTTCCAAATAGAACAAGTAAGGGTGACAATCTCTCCTCACAAACTTCTAAATGGGAGTCCTAATTCCTGCAGCATTTACCCTTAGAAATCTATAGCTTTCAACCTTCTTCCTTCTGGCTCAATGCCTCTTTTTATAGTGCTCAAGAGGAAGTTAATCAGGTCCACCATCAATGGGATAGTCCCCTCTTTGGATGGGATCACTCCCTTATTGATGGGATAAGTTCCTCTTTGATAGGAGTGCATGAACCATCTGGAGGCGCTCAATATTCATCCAAGAACCTTCTAGAAATCTCTAGAAGTGACCACAAGTAAGTTTTTGAAGATGAAACTCGCGCATTTTAACCTTTTCAGAGGGACGCACCTGTCCCTTTAGATACAGAGCGTCCTTGGACGCAGACCTTGTGAACAAAAGGTGCGTACCCGCAGGCAAGGCTTGAGAGAACCTGCGTACCCAGAGATAAACATATTTTATAAGGACTTTCTCTCTTTCTTGGATTTTGACATGAATAGCAGAGGCATAAGACTTGCTCAAAAGGGTAGTATGATTGTTGATTGAGCCATACCGACTGTAAATAGCCATGGTGACATTTTTTAGTGTAACAGATTGCCCCCTAAAGTGCGAAGCCTGGAATAGATTAGGGTTTTGTATTATCTAGGAAGGGTGAAGCGCTTTATCATTTCGAGGATTATCTTGTGGAGAACCTGGTTGGAACCTGCAATTTTCAACACAAAATACATGGGTAAGATTATATCATCACTGAGGTAGGCATTCCCATACTCAGATAAAAATTTTAACTAACAGACTAAACTACTCTGATACAGAAATGATTTTGTAGTACATCATAATCATAGACTTTTGTAGACACAGTATGGGCGCAGCCATCTGTTTATGATTAGTCTACTTAGATAATGAATACAAAACTCCTCGCAGCCTGGACGGTAAAGATTTGATCCAGGGTCTTCATTCCTACTTCTCGAATTGGTACGATTCTAGCCATGCGAATAAATGAGTCGATGTCGAACATGGTAGAAACCACTTAATTACCAGTCGATGATGTGAACTGTTAACAAGCGTGAGAGAGACCACCAGTAATGTCAATGGTTCTCAAAGTACCCAGTACAATCCATGAGATGTGAACGAATGAGTTGGTGTCGAACATTTCACGGAATCCTTCGATCGAAAGTCAATGATGTAAACTGACGTCAAAGGCGAGAAACCTGCCATTGATGCATGCAGACTTCAAGGCACTGACGATTTCTAAGTCATCTCTCTAGATAATGTGTTGATGTGATAGAAAGAGACTCGTTGCAGGCAAGCCCACAACACGAAATCATTGTTCAAGTTGAAGAAATATTGCTTTAAGGACTGACTCAGGGATGGTCAAATGGATGACAAGTATTTTGCAGATGAAAGTTTTGTTTGCAGACCTCTTGAACACATAACGACACGACAGATGGTTTGGTGCTAAATAACTCAAAGTTAATCCCCAGAACTCGGTTAAAGACTTTCAAAAGTGGTTTGATTGACTGTGAGGTAAAAGATTTCCCAACCCAGGTGAATGAAAAGTGTCGTGTCCAAGAGTGGTAATAAAGTTTCTTTTGAGACAAAAGGTAACAAATAGGCTCATTCTTCTCTTTTTTCCCCCACCATTTCTGGCAAGTACCTCTTTATTTTTAACAAGCTTGAGGAGGATAACATATGCTTGATTATAAGCTCATCCCTCGGATGAGTCCAACCCAGTTTTGATTCGAACCCTAGGAAGGAGTGGTTCGTTCCTGTTTGTAATTGAACAGGTCCTTTACTGTGAAATGTTTAACGAGCCCAGTATAGGAGAAACTTGGCGTTTTTCATTTTTAGAGAGTCTGAAAAACTTAAGGAAACTCCAAGTTGAACTTTTTCGTAAATTTGTGTCCCTCAAGCCCGAAAAAGTATAAAATAATACCTGGGGGAACCGCTTGATCTTGCGACCAAGGAGTACTTTCATAGTTAGTGTCATTGACCTGAAAAGTAAAAAGCGATCAAGGACACGTTGTTTTATTTCCATATCGAGTTTGAAACGACAAAAACACGGAAATCTTTTCCTGATTTTACGGTCAGAAAACGGCTATAAGGGGACCGTCTTTTAATTCCATTTTAACGAGTGTAAAAGAAACGCTCGGCAATATTTTCATGTTTTAGGAGTCAGAAAAGGGCTTAAAAGATGACTCTGATATTTTGTTTGTGAAAAATTACAATTTTCCCTCTAAGTCCCTTTGTCCTGCACAAAAGCGACACATTACTCATACCTGTTTAAGATAGGCAAAAATTCATCGAAAAACATCTTTTCATGGTGAAAAATGAACAAATTCATCCAAAAAACCTATAAAAAGACTTTTTACCATGTCATTTTTACCGTTTGACTGTTGAGGTTGAAAAAGGAGCTTTTGACAAGAAACTTCCCGTGGCCGCTGCGGAAAATCTGACCGTTAGAATCGAACGCCGTCTCTTCCAGGTATTTCACAACATCCTCCTTGTCAATTTCATCCGTTTAGAATTTTGTTTCAAGTTTCATTTTTTATTTTTAGGGGGTTTTGGGTTTTGGAAACCGCCCTGCGGGGGACGCAGCTTTCCTAAAGGCTGACCTGCGTCCCCCGACTTTTTCCTACACAGGGAAAAGGTCGGGGGACGCAGGTTGCCTTCAGGCCACCTGCGTCCCGGCGCACTGTGTGCCAAACGCGGGGTGCGTCCCCCGCAAAACGCGGGTTTTGAAACCCCAAACTCCCAAACCACCCAATGAAATTTCTCAAAACTAATTTTAATGCCTGTGTAATCATGTGTAGGGCACTTATCATGATGGATTGGAGAGAAAGAGAGCATGAGGAGGTTGATGAAGCTGCAATCAATCATCAACCCTCCCTCGATGCCCTAAGAGGATGTGGTTTATACAAATACTGGTCCATTCCGGGTATGAGAGCTCAGGTAAGGTTCTTGGAGCGGCTGGTCGAGAGGTGGAACATTCAAGAACAATGCTTTTATATCGGCGGGCAAAAACTCGAGATAGAGCCTGCTGACATTTACTTTCTTACTGGCTTGCCGAACAGAGGTGAGCAACTCAATCTGGCTGGGACTAGGCCGGGTGGCCAATCCCTTGATAGTCTCCGAGCAGATTGGTGCCTTCCTGATCGAGAGCACAAGAAAGGCATAGAGATCAAATATGTCTCTCAACGTGAACTCATGGTCTTGGCTTTCACTGTGACCAGAATTTGTGGCTCAGCCACTTTACATATTGCTACTGGGTCTCAATTTCGGATGGCAATTGATTGTCTCCAAGGCACCATTTTCAACTGGTGTGATGCACTGTTGGCTAACTTGAAAGTCCAACTGACCAAGGCAAAGACCGACAGACTAAAGACCTTTGGATATGGGCCTATAGTCGTGAGCTTTGCCTTAGAGAGGATACGAATGCTGATCCCTCAGCATCTCACTGTTGATATTTCGGGTCCTCAGGAGCCAAAGCTGGTACGATGGGTTGCTGTGATGGCCCGGCATCCGGACGAGGGTGCGGCAGTTGTTCGATTCACTGACAGTTATTTTCACTGGTTAGAGGACCAGGTGTTCGCGATCCAGGATTTTCCGTATGCCGGAATAGATTTTCGAGGTGATCCGGACATGGTTCTTCCACAGGGAGAACAATGGGATGACAAAGGTACTCTATTTTTCACAAGTTTTCAAATTATGTATTTTTTTTGTTTTTTATTATATATATATCGTCTCAAACTGACAGTAAAGTTTTCAAAATGCAGATGTTGGTCCACAACGTCCAGCCAACCTCCGGCTTTTTGAGAGGCGACATCCAGTTGCACCGCTACCGGCCCCACAGGACGCGGCGGCTGCGGAGGTACTGACTGAGTTGGAGCATGATCTACAGCGTCTGATGGCAGATATACCAGAGACATCTATGGATGACATTCCTATCAGACTGCAGCGCTACGTAGTCGCGGTCCCTGGACCGTTGAGGAGATTTTTGCGCAAGGTAGCTCGTGCAGTGGTGTCGTACAGGGAGCACCACCAGTGATTAGCTAGTCACTTGTGGACACATGTGACATTTTGACTTTTTGTACTTATCATTTTGCCGATCATAAGGTGTTTTTCAACCTATGATCGAAGACGATGTATATTTTTTGACACACTCCTATCTATATATATATCACTATTACCGGCTTATCTTGTTTAACATGTATGATGAAATGTTTTTTAAATTTACTTGCATGATTATCGTAAATGTCTGTCCAACACTCGAGAAGCAATTGCATCTGCTAATGTATTCAAGGACCTTGGAATATGCTGATATTCAATGTAATCAAATTCACGTTCCAAGAGACGCACTCTCAAAAACAACCTTAATAACACAGGATTTCTAATGGCATAAACTCTATTAAGCTGTAATACAACAAGTTCAGAATCTAACCTCACTATCAAACGTCGAATTCCAAATGAAATAGATTCGGATAATAATTCAACCACTGCACTGTATTCTGCAATGTTATTCGTTGTTTGACCGAGGCTTACCCCATGCATAGAAACTAACTCGTCAGAGGGTGAATAGATAACCCAAGCTGCGGAAGAGATATTCCATGTATTACGACAAGCACCATCAGCGAATCCAATGTATGTTTGGAGGGGCGTCGTCATCTACAATATCAAGAACAAAACCAAGATAAGCCATAATAACGACGAAACACACTCATTAAACTAAGCACACTGACTAACTAACAATCAAACTAGCTAGAAAGAAAACCTAACCTAACTAAAAATCTCCATACCCACCATTTAAGCATAATACCTCTTTAGGTAAAGCCCATTTCTGGGTTTATCCAAAGAGTCCCCATCAAAATCTACTAGCTCATAAGCCCCTTTTGCTAGCTTTCGCTTTACAATATAGGGTCCATGCCACATAGGAACGAATTTTCCAGCACCTAGCTTATCGTTAGCTTGATCATATAGAAGCACTAGGTCTCCCTCTGAAAAATTTCGAGGGGTCACATTTCTATCATACTGAGCTTTCATTCGCTTCGCGTGAGTCTCGATTGCCAATGTAGCGTCACGTCGAGTCTCATCTAATTTAGCTAAGTACAATAAACGTTTCTCCTCTTCGGAAGTAGCTGGAAGTAATTCGACAGCCATTTGAAGTGATGGGATTTCACATTCAATGGGTAACACTGCTTCTAAGCCGTAAACTAGCTGGAAAGGAGTGAACCCTGTTGAGGTTTTTACTGAGGTTCGGTATGCCCATAGCGCCGAAAATAACATGTTATGCCAATTCGACCGATGAATACCAATGGTTCGTCGGATCATGATAACCAGAACTTTGTTGATAGACTCAACCAAACCGTTGGCTTGCGGATAATAAGGAGTAGAGCTGTCATGGCGCAAACCAAGCTGGCTTGTAAGCTCAGTCATCATGGTGTTTCGAAAATGGCTTCCATGGTCAGTAATAATTGCTTGTGGGACACCAAACCTAGTTATTATATGATTGAATATGAAAACTGCAGCTGTTTTGCCGCTTGCGTCGAATGTAGGCATCGCCTCGGCCCATTTAGTGAAATAATCAACCGCGAGGATGATATACGCATGCCCCCCGGCCGAGTGAGGGTTACAAGTAATAAAGTCGATACCCCATTTGGCGAATGGACCAACGGCAATTATAGGGTGGAGAGGAGCAGGTGGTGCGCGCATCTTTCGATCAAACACTTGGCAGTTGTGGCACTTCCGGACTGCAATGATACAATCTTTAAACATAGATGGCCAGAAGTAACCAGCGCGCAACACCTTCTGAGCTGTGGCATACCCAGACATATGACCGCCACATGCTCCAGAGTGACAATCATTCAAAACTCTCTCAGCCTCTTCGTGAGTTAGACAACGTCGAAAAACTAAGTCTGCCCCCCGGCGATAAAGTGTATCTCCAATAATTTTGTATTGCTGGGATTGAAACCTAATTTTTCGTCGTTCCTCTTTGGAAGCTTCAGGCCGAAAGGTTTGGGTTTGGAGATAGATGATTATATACCCGAACCACGGATCTAAAGTACTGATAAGAAACAAAGATTCGTCCGCAATGGACTCTTCTGCCACAGTCTCTGTGTCAGTACGCGGGAAATCACACATCAATTCCGCAAAAACTAAAGATTTCTTAGACTTGGACTTCTCGAACTCCAAGTCGAACTCTTGCAGGATAACTATCCATTTAGAGTACTTGCCCCCTAGCAATTGTCTTGTCAAAATGTAAATCATAGGGTTGCAATCCGAAATGACTGTAGTTTTACGGAGAAGAATGTAGTGACGAAAACGCTGGACAGCTTGAACGGCTGCCAGGGCCAATTTCTCCACATGTGAATATTTTAACTCAGTGGGATTTAAGGTTTGACTAAGATAATATATCACATGTTCAGCTCCGAATTCATCTTCTTGAACTAACACCATCCCAATGGTGGAATGTGAAGCTGCGAGGTATAAGAAGTAGTCCTGGTTGTAGTTGGGAGGATGCAATAACGGTGCATGGGTCAACGCGTGTTTAAGTGCATCAAAAGATTGTTGGGCAATCTCGTCCCAAAAGAATTGAACGTTCTGTTTCAACAACCGTGTAAAACCTTTAGTGACCTCGGCGTAGTTTGGGATGAATCGATGTAAAAAGTTCGCTTTCCCTTGCAAACTTTGGAGTTGGCGCAAACTCGAAGGAGGAGGCAATTTGATGATTGCTTCGACTTTCGAGGGATCGACGCGAATGCCGGCTTTTGAAACAACAAATCCCAGCAATCGACCTGTTTCTATACAGAAAACACACTTGTGGGGATTCAACCGAATTCGATAATGCCTACACCTCATAAAGATTGCTCGTAGGTGGTCAAGGTGATCAGCTCGTCGTAAAGAATGAGCAGGCAAATCATCGAGATACGGTTGCACAATGTGCTTGATGTCGTGAAATGCGTAAGACATCGCCCGTTGAAAAGTGGCTCCGGCATTCTTAAGCCCAAAAGGTAATTTGCAATAAGCAAATGTTCCCCATGGACAAATGAATGCCGTTTTTGGTTGGTCGGCAGGTAGAATATTGATTTGATTATAGCCCGAAAAACCATCCATGAAGGAAAACATTTCACTTCCGGCACAATCATCAATAATTTGATCGATATAAGGCGTAGGATAGTTGTCTTTTGGACAAGCTCGATTGATATCCCTATAGTCGATACAGATTCTTATTGTTCCTTGTTTCTTATTGACGGGAACAATATTCGATACCCAATCCGTTAACGGGATCGGATAAATGAAACCTGCTTTCAACAGCTTTTCGACTTCTGCTTTAATCGCAGCCGCTTTTCGAGGGTGAATCTGACGCAACCGTTGCCGAATGGGTTTAGCATCCGGGTAGGTTTTGATTTCATGAACAACAATGGCAGGATCGATTCCCGACATTTCCTCGTAAGACCATGCAAACACATCGCGGAATTCTTGGAATAGGGCCTTGTAAGTTTGGATTTCTTCTTCTGTACATGAGGCACCTATATGAATGTTCTCCTCAATTCCGGGTTTCACTGAAATATCAATGGGAATAGTACGAGAAATATTCCCTAAATTCAACTCTGAATCAGAATGTTTCGTTGGATCCTGAGCGTCTTTGACATATTCAGCGGTAAAGATAGATGAAAAATCATTTTCAAATGCATCATCCTTAGGTAAAAACGAAGATCTGTGATGGAGATCTTCCCATGGTAGATCGTCTACACTTAGGATTTCGCGAAGTTGTTCGTCAGATGACACGACTTCGGGAAACGCTATCCGTTCTAAGGTTGAGGTGAAAAGTGACTCTTCACTGACCACATTCATTTGGTCGATTTCGGTTGAATGAAAGTCGGTAAAAGACATAAGAGCTTCATAAGCAATTTCATACGGACTCAACGGCATAACATCACCGAATGAGTCTAACTCAGAGTCAGATGGAACATACCAAGGATCATCATAAATAATGTTTTCTGACGTGATCATATGAATTGTTGCAAACGAAGGTTCTACGCTGAGTGGAGGGAGAGGAAAAGTTCCCAGTAAACCGGAATCCTTAACTAAACCTACACCAACGTCCTTATAAGGGATTGTCGTTTTACCGACATGCTGGATACTCTCTGAAGAGGCTGGGTCGGATGAAAAGTATGTCAACTGATCAATAGTCACGATCTTACCGTTGTGTGGAAATTTAATTACTCTGAAGACCGATGAAACGACCGCTGTCATAGCATATGACCAACTTCGACCCAAAAGAAGGTTGTAGTCTAGAGGGGCATCAACCACTTCCACATCCAGACTAACGGTTTTACCTTCTACCCCTATAGGCAATTCTTGTAAAATACCAAACGGACGGAACCCACGGCCATCAAAGGCCTTAAGGATGGTGGGGGATTGGTTCAACGAAGGAGAACCAAGGGATCTCCAACATTGAATGGACATAATACACGTAGAAGCTCCCTCATCAATCACAGTGCGATGAATAGGCCTGTTTTTGACTATCACTGGAATTTGGAAAGCCATTTGATGGGGGAGTCGTGGTGTACTATTTTCTAATCGAAGATCATTAGATTTGGATCCTGAACGTCAACAGCTCCTATAGCCGACAAAAGCAATTTTCGTTGTGCTGGACATGATTGCAGCACTTCTAACGCCGACATTGCTGAGGGTGAAACAGCTAAGTCCTCAACAATGTTGTAATTCTGGGCCGCTCTCGCATGTGGATTGAAAGCAGACCTTCGAAGTACACCCTTGGCGGGCGGTTTAATTACTAAGTCTGGGTTAGGTTTCTCGATCTGTAGTGGATCGGAACCAGGAGCTGAGGTTGATGGGTTAGAGTGAGAAGATTCTGCTTCCTTGCCATCAACAGGATTCTTACTACCATAATCTTGCGATCGAGTCGCAATCCTCACATGAGACATCATCAAAATGGGTTCTTCACTGGCATTCGAGGAAGAACCTATCATCTTATTCTCCTGCTCCGGAAATGGATTTTTTAACACAGCAGGAGTGGGAGAACCTTTGACTATTTTCACTACCTCGGCCCGATGAGGGCAGTCTCTCGTAAAATGATCCTCTTCACAAATGAGACAAGGATATCGAGGTTTGCGCTTTTCGTCATTGGTTTCCGACTTTTCAGTTTTCTCCTTTGGAGCCTTGTCTGCTTTAGCCTTCTTCTTTCCTTTCTTCTTCCCACCGTTTTTTGATTTGGCCGTAGATGACTCTACAGCGTGAATATCGGCGGTAAGTTCAGGAGAAGACTCTCCTGTCGGGGAATCGGGCAAAGTGATAATAGGAGTAGTTGAAGCCTTGGAAGACTTCTTCTTTCTCTTTGTATTCACGATACCAATCATACCATCAGCGGCATGAGATCCCGAAGGAGCAGCAGCGATTTGGTTCGACTTTGGAAGATCCGAAATCTTCTCGTGTAATGTACCCGACTGCGTGTAAACTAAGTCAAGGTATTGTGCCTGAGCAATGACTTGCTCCTCAGTAACTACTCCGGCCTTAGCTACATCTTCAGTAATTCTTGGTAATAATGATTTAACAAACCATTCAGCTAAGATTTGGTCCGGGATAAAAACTTTCACTAGCCTTCTTCGACGTCTCCACTCATGAATGTGATCTGAAATATACGTGGAGGTTGATTGTTTTAGTGAAGTTAATAACTCTGTACCGTTATCGTATCTGACTGGTAACTGAAAATGAGTTAAGAACGAAGTAGCTAACTGGCTAAAATTGTAAAAAGAGGCCCGTGGTAACTCAATGTACCACTTGGCCGCGAGACCAATGAGTGTACGCTGAAAAAGACGTAAACGGATCGAATCATCCGAGATGGAATTTGAAGCACACCAGAGGTGGTAAGTCATCACGTGATTGGACGGATCCTCTCCAGACTTACCTTCGAACTTGGGTATATCGCTGGGCAACTTATTTGGCATTGACGGCCAGAACGGAAGATATTGAATTGGATCGTTCGTTAGGCGCGTCAAGTCTGGTAAATCCAAAGTTGCGATAAACGGTAACTGCCGGTTAGGATCTCTAAAACTCTGGGTCACAATACCGGCCCCAGGAGGAGGATATCCAGGATAACTAGGAACAGGAGTCGCATTTGGGATATTATATCCTCCTGGAAAACCAGGATTAACCGGACCGTACTGGGGTTGCTGAGGTTGTTGATAAGTGTACCCAGGATACGGTTGATACTGGTAAACCAGTTGTTGGACAGCTTGCCCAGGTTGATACTGTCCCTGGTACGGAGGTTGAACAAATTGAGGTTGAGTAGTAACAACCGTACTTATACCAGGTTGGCCTACAGGCATCTGGACTGTGGTTTGAATCGTAGATCCAGACAACGGTACAGATGTCTGAGGAGTGGTTACAGGGACAGTAGAAACCGGAGCCGTCGATACTCCAGAAGTAAGTATGGTAGATGTGGCGGTAGTTGCTGCAGCCGTTTGAGATGGAGTACTAGGTGCAATTGGCGGCTGAGTAACTACCGAAGTTACAGGGGTCTGAACACCTGACTGGACAGGTTGCGGTTGCTGGGGTGGACCAGGAACTACAGGTTGTCCTGCTTGGGGTACCGGCTGTATACTTGGCTGCAACATCTGTTGACCTTGAGACGGATCCCATACTAACATTCCAGGGTATTGACCCATAACAGGTTGAGGGTACTGAGATCCATAGCCGGATTGAGGATAGGGTTGATAATTGTAAGGTGCAGTCCCATATGATTGCCCTTGAGGTGGTTGATAACTTTGACCAGAGTATTGACCCTGAGGTTGATAACCTTGAGGTAAATACGGGTACTGGGGTTGACCTTGACCTTGAGGTTGGTATCCTTGAGGTTGATACCCTTGGGGTTGATACCCTTGGGGTTGATACCCTTGGGGTTGCCATCCTTGAGGTTGCCATCCTTGAGGTTGATATTGATACTGAGATTGACTTTGGGGTACATATTGAGGCTAGGGTTGACCTTGAGGTATGTATTGCCCCATAGGAGCGTACTGACCTTGAGGTTGCCCCCCAGACACGAATGAAGTACCTTGAGGTTGCCCCCCAGGCATTAACGAAGGTTGCCCCCCAGGCGGTAATTGGCCACCTTGAGGTTGGGTAACGGGAACTGAACCTGACATCATGTAAATGTCTCCTACACTCAATGGTACATTACCACTGTTTCCAACTAATAACCCATGATCAATGGGTTGAGGAGACGCTCCCGCAAAGGTACCAGAAAGAGATTGATACCCAGTAGGAACAGAAGGACCGCCATGTAAAAAAGATTCAGGACTTTGTGTAAACACAGATGACTGACCAGACATATTTACAGGAGTATGAATTCCTCCAGGTGGAAAAGGAGTTCGAGGTGTAGAAAAACCTAGCCCAAAGTTGTCTAAATAATTGGTTAACGAAAGGTACCAAGTGGTACTTCTAGGAGGACTGTAAAAGATGGATTCACGCTCCCTTAGATCAAGGGTAATTTGATCTTCAGGATCAGAGACGCCTATTTCTTCCTCTGGAACAAGTTCTTCTATAGCAATCAAACCAACAGGAAGATTTTCGGTGATAATTCTTTCTATTCTCGGTGAATCAGGAACACTAGGAGTCGGAGTAACAGGTTCGGATATTTCTGGTTCTTCGCCTGTATCGCTAGTAGA
The DNA here is from genome assembly GCA_031772625.1 of Pinus tabuliformis. Taxonomy (NCBI): domain Eukaryota; kingdom Viridiplantae; phylum Streptophyta; class Pinopsida; order Pinales; family Pinaceae; genus Pinus; species Pinus tabuliformis. Next base: position 202,588,346 of record CM062819.1, read on the forward strand.
CGAAAAACTACCAACAAGTTCAGAAACTGTAACAGCTTCGGGATTATAACTTGTCTCTAAACTTTGGTAATCTGGATGGACTACCAAGGAAGATTCTCCTTCTTCAGGTGAACCTACTCTACTGCCACTAGGAGGAGTTACAAGGACCTTTAAACCTTCTAAATTACTGGGGTCGTCTCGAGGAGGTTCACCCCTAAGTCTACGGGATCTTCTCAACAATTCGGCCACAGAAACAACTTCAGGAGACTGGCCCCGAATTCTACGGGACTGTCTCGGTAATTCCGCCACAGCTAAAAACTTTTAACTACTACACACGAAAACAAAATAAAATTTCAAATCAAACCACCTAAAGCCTCTAAAGAACCAAACAAATTGAATCACACGCCTAAAGAATCTAGAGCGTCAAACCAAACACAAACAGTATCTTCCGGACCAAAAGCGCTAGTTGGTGATTAGGTCCAACCTCACAGGATTTAGTACAGAAATGGCGGGTGGAATAGTTACGCCGAAAACCTGCTTAATGAATAGACTGGACCAAGTTCCTCCACTTTAACCGTCTCGAAGTGAAGTGAATCCCCCAGAAAATCCAAGTGAGTATAGCCGACGTCTGCTCCAGGTACAGTGGGACCTTCCCTCCACCGTCACCTTGGGTAGAATCCTAGATATTATGGTCACTAAGGTTACCAACGGCCACAAGTACACCTGGGGGAACAGTCTAAACTCCGACAGCACGCAAGGGCAGAGTAGCAAGCTCAATCCCCTTACCGGCTCCTTGACAGTAATCCAAGGTTTACCGATAAGTGACCCCTGGCTCCTCGACAATGGTTAATCCGAGGTTTACCGTTTGTAATACGTACTGCCTGGCGTCGTTCCCAACGAGGGGGGAATGATCCCCTCACTGGTTCGGACACGAGCTCGTGCTTCTCCTTTAAGAGGAGCTTTCCCAGAGTGTAAATGTAACAATTGGATTTGATTCTATCACAAGATCGACTACTTGTTTGTTTTACTGCCTTGGAGAGTTAAGTACTCACCTATTCCAAGACACTAGCCTAAGCTATGTTGGTGCTTTAGAGCCCTAGAAAATAAAAGTTACTAGTTCAATTTTACTTTAAGCGTTACTTTTAAGGTTGTTCTTTAAAATCGCAAGGTGATGGAAGTGAAACCAATGGTGTATAGACTCGACTCCAACCACTATAAAGATGCACCTAAGATGATGTAGACTAATTTTTCTTTTTCAATGAAAATCTTTAACTAAAAGAGTTGAGAGAATGCAATTTTTTAAAGAAAACAACTTCTTTAGAAAAGACAATCAAAGAAACAATTCTCTTTTTCTTTTTGAGCACACAAACATAACCACTCTTTACTTGCACGAAAAACTCTTTTTCTTTCAAAAACTTTTAAAGCTACTTGAAACAAAACTATTCAAAGGAGATATTTTTGTATTTTCTATTTCAATAAAGCATGTAAACCTACCTTTAACAAAAAACAATCCCAAAAGCTATAAAACTATGAAATTTTGACTCACAAACAAACCAAAATAGAGATTACTCTAAGTAAACCTAACAAGGCAAAAGCTCATAAAGGTGATTCTAGGATGTTTTACTTGATCAAAAACAAATCAAGGGCTAGCTAATGCAGAATCAAAAGACTAGCCAAAACAAAACTCAAATCTTTTTGTTCTTTTCGTAAAATGGAATTCAAGACTTAAATAACAAGCACTTCGAAAATGGCCCAAAAGACAACTTGATGGTAAGTTACTTCTATAGGTAGGCTTTTAGAACAGGTCTGACTTCTTAGAAAGTTGACAAAACCAGAGAGATCTAAGACTTTGACAATTCCTACCGCTAAAGTCACTACAAGACCTACTCAAAATCAAACCCTAGGGCTTACACTTCGACGAAATCCGCTAAAACACTTAATACTAATGAAACCAGTTCAGGTGAAGATTCTGGACAAGGGACTGATGAATCTGGGCAGAAAAAACTAAGAAAAAACAAAATCTAAGAGCAAAAAAGGCAAAAAATGGAATTTTCTTAAATTTTGGCAGGGGACGCAGGCAACCCGTTAGCACAGGTGCGGGCCCGCTCTGTGCACACAGCAAAAGTGCGTCCAGGGACGCACTGTGCAGCACTCAGAGGGTGCGTCCTACTGAAAAACTCAAGAAAACCAAAAATCAAACTAATCCTAAGCTAACCCACCCAGAGACAAGATCACAGAGCCAAAACCAGAAAAATAAATCAATTTTCTCAAAGCAAAGTTCAAACAAAAGAAAGGACTCTTTTCATTAATGGAAACTATCCCCAGCGGAGTCGCCAATTTGTCACACGGAATCGGTCAAGGGTGCGGACACAGCTGACCTTCCTAGAAGTCTAAGACATTCTAATGACAAACAAAACAAACTGGAGCTATCCTTCTCTAAACATACATTATGATATGAGAAATCAAGGTGTTTCGTTCTTACCTCTGTCCAAATGCTGTTGTAGAAGTCCAAGCTTTGTTGATCCGGATGAGCTCCTCCCGTTCTCCAAAACCTGCAATCACCAACAGTCAAACAATTAAATAGCACCTGATTATAACATAAAACAAAGCATATTCAACATATAGACCAAGGAGTACATGAAATAACCCATTAACAACAAGCTATTGAGAAGAATGGACCAATTTGCATTAAAGGTAATCAAAAGGAACCATTACAACCTGAGCCTTGGTGTTGTGCAAGCTCCTTCCAGGGTCCACAAGAGTCTTCCTCTACTTTGACAAAGCTCACCCACTTCCAAATAAAACAAGTAAGGGTGACAATCTCTCCTCACAAACTTCTAAATGGGAGTCCTAATTCCTGCAGCATTTACCCTTAGAAATCTATAGCTTTCAACCTTCTTCCTTCTGGCTCAATGCCTCTTTTTATAGTGCTCAAGAGGAAGTTAATCAGGTCCACCATCAATGGGATAGTCCCCTCTTTGGATGGGATCACTCCCTTATTGATGGGATAAGTTCCTCTTTGATAGGAGTGCATGAACCATCTGGAGGCGCTCAATATTCATCCAAGAACCTTCTAGAAAGCTCTAGAAGTGACCACAAGTAAGTTTTTGAAGATGAAACTCGCACATTTTAACCTTTTCAGAGGGACGCACCTGTCCCTTTAGATACAGAGCGTCCTTGGATGCAGACCTTGTGAACAAAAGGTGCGTACCCGCAGGCAAGGCTTGAGAGAACCTGCGTACCTAGAGATAAACATATTTTATAAGGACTTTCTCTCTTTCTTGGATTTTGACATGAATAGCAGAGGCATAAGACTTGCTCAAAAGGGTAGTATGACTGTTGATTGAGCCATACCGACTGTAAATAGCCATGGTGACATTTTTTAGTGTAACATGTAATGCTGTACATTTGAATGTCTTTATTTCCCTGAATATATATCACAGCCCGGATGGATGAAACTAGATCCGGGGTCTTCAATGTCGTCTGATCTTCACTCGAAGTACAAGTCGATCCATGTGAGAAATGTTTTGAAGTTGAACATGGAAAGACATCGCTTGATTACCAGTCAATGATGTAAACCGTTAACAAGCGCGAGAGGAATCACCAATAAGGATAATGATCCTCAAGGTACTGCAGTATAATTCACGTGGTGTGAATAAAGGACTTGGCGTCGAAAACCACGCAAAATATTTCGGTTGAAGGTCATTGATGTAAACCTGTCGCCGGAAGTGAGAAACTTGCCATTGAGGCATCCAAGCTTCAAAGTACTGAATGGGGTGTTCCTAGACCAACTTCTTGGATAATGAGCTGATGTCGACAAGAAGTGATCCGTCACAGGAGGGCCTTAATGAATCCCACACCAATGACACGGAACGGAGCAAATGATTTTGATGGAGGTGAAAACGATTTGATGATATATGGTTCAGGGTGGCAGTCATGAAAGAATGGAGTATAATGTATGGTAGTGGGCGGGACACAGGTGGCCTTTCTGGATGACTTCTCTTGAACATATCGGCGACACTGATGTGATGGATTGGTAGCATTAACCCCAAATGTGGATGGTATGGCGTGACCATGGCGACGTGACCGGTGAATGAAACAACCCAACCCGACTCGGGCACCGAGCGGAAGTGTCATGTTCAAGAGCGACTTGCTACCAATAAAGATTCTTTGAGTTTTCTTCCCAAATTTTCCCCAGTCATTGCTGACCAGTACCTCTTTATTTTTGTCAAGCTTGAGGAGGATAACATATGCTTGTTCTATAATTTGCCCTTCGGGCAAACCCATCGCTATGTTTTAACGAGCCTAGCGATAGTGAAACTCGTTCTCGTCTAAAGACAAGTTTGTCACTATTAACCTTTTTAACGAGTTTAACGACAAAGATAACTCGGTCCTTTTCATTTTTAGAGAGTCTGAAAAGGTACGTAAAGGTAACTCCAAAATTCCTTTTTCGTCATCTAATCCCTTAAGTCCGAAAAAGTATAAAACAATACAGAAGGGATGAATTTCGATAGCTTTAACGAGCCGAACAAAACAAGCACTCGATCTTTTTGTGCAATAATCCCTCAGGTCCAAAAAGATTAAAATTTAGAGGAGGGATAGCACTTCCCGTCGCTTTAACGAGCTGGAAGGCCAGAACTCGGCAATCTTTTCATATTTTACGAGTCAGAAAAGAGCTTAAAGAAGACTCGTCTTTTGAGGAACGAGTGATAAAATGGGTAGCAGCTGATTCCAGGTAAGGTTTGGAATTTTCCAATCACGGCAGTGTCACAAGGATGGCTAGTGAAATCACTCTTCGTAGCTGTTTCTCAAAATGGGTAAACAATCAGATGGAGGTGAATGATCGGCCAATGAAAAGGTGGAGGTGACGGTGCAAACAGGACCAAGGCTTTAATGGCTGAAGTACTTCATTCACGGTGGTTATTTACCAGGGAATAGTTCATTTTTTAACGAGCTTAAACGCGGGTGGAAACATTTGCTTGGTCCGGGTTTATTTTTTAACAAGCTTGAACCTCGCGGTAAACACTGCTCGATTAATCCAGTCATATGATAAGAATGTCTCATATAAAAATGGCAACTTTTCGAGTTTTGCCTCACATTCTTTCTTTATGCAAGTTAGGAAATGACTAATCCAAAAAACAAATAAATAATCGCTCTTTGCTTGCACTCCAAAAGGTTTGCATGCCCCCAGGTATAAAATAGAGTTTCAAGGTTACCTCTACTTCTTTCCGCCAAAACATTTGTTTTACCAAGAGAGGCCTACCTCTTACAGGTTACCCAAAGATTATTCTATTTATGGTGTAAACGAACACTTCTTCGACGATGTTTTTCGAAATAAACAAAGGTGAGCGACGATGCCCGCCAACTCACATAACTTTGACAAAAGAATCTTATTCTAGAATAACCCCTCTTCCAATCACGTACGAGGTACAGACTAGTCATATTCTCCTGCGGAAACCTACCCTATACCCGAAGTTTTCCTGCCGAAGCAGACCAGGACGCATGCCCCCTGGGTTTCAGTCATATCCCTCCGAATTACTCGTGCTTATCAGGAGGACGGACCAGATATTGAGACATTTCTTGCGTGAAAAGACCATTTAGGGACGGTATATGACTATTTGCTATGTGTGATCTGGGAAATGAAAGCTGGTCCACGAGCTTGACCACTCTTCCTTCGTGCGGAAAACACATTACTCTAAAGAGTGAGGAGATAATCACTCCCATGCAATAAATATAGTCTTGTCCAAGGAGTAGGTTATAATCCAAGGGTCCTTGAACTACCATTACATTCATGCGAACTGTCTTCCTTCTCAATGTTATGGGCACATCGGGAAGGATCCCTAAAGGTCGACTGGTTCCTTTATCAAAGCCTGTCAGATTTCTCATCTCAGGCAAAAGCGATGGCGAACCAAGCGCTTTTCAAGCAGTTGAGGAAATGATACTCACAGAAGCCCCCTCATCTATGATGGTACCAGCCATAACCATTCTATATATTTGAACGATAATTTGGAATGGTATGCTTGCTGGTAAACGGGGTTTGCCTAGTTGATTCTAGTTGAAGGAGACAACTAGGTTGCTTGGAGGTGGGACTGAATAGACGACCGGATACGACTCTGAAGAACTTCCTTCCTGCGGTAAAGGAATGGGTAAATTGCCCCCATGTTCGTCGGAGTCTGTGTTTATGAAGAGAATTTGGACGGTGTCATCCTTGTTCTCTTCAGTGACTGTATCATGTGAAGATGAAACCTCTGAAGGCAAGACCGGGTCAACTGCCGCCTCGACCTTTTGACTTTCGTCTGGTATGGATCCAGATGGTTTATCTTCAATGATAGGCGCTTCAGCCGACCACCTGAGTGGGCCAGCTGGATTCTCAACTAGTGACGAACTCGGCAAGAGTTTTTTATATCCAGGAGGAAGTCGTAACGGTGAAACCGGACGATCATCCAAAACTCTTTTAGCTTCGTCTAAGAAGGGACAATGGTGGACGGTGTGATTGCCTTCGCACAGTTTACAAGGAAATCTAGCTTTCCCTTTTTGTCCTGGGGCTTCACTTTCACTAGTTGACTGTGTGCTTTCAACATGATCATCAGAGGTTGACGACACCGGGTTGTGCAAACGAGGAGACTAGTCCCTTAGTATCCGGGGGATGCAAGGACAATCTCTGTGAAAGTGGTCTCCTTTGCAAATGACACATGGCGATTTAGACCTGGTCGGTGCAGTGTGTGGATTTTCGTTAGACGACACTCATTTTCCCCCATTCGCCTTTGGCTCCTTCTTCTTCTTCTCTTTCTTCTTCTTTTCCTTCTTGTCCTTAGGAACTTGGGTTTTAGCTTTACCAGCCCCATCAAGCGAAGAGGAAGGAGGAGAGGAAGAATTAGAGGAAGTAGAAGGCTGGTGGGAAACTCTAGACTTGTCTAATTGTTGATTCGATTGTTCAGGAATGGTGGTGTTCTGAACAACAGAGGTTGAGAAGAGCCATACAGGCAAACCAATTGTCAGTCCTGGAAGCGACAATGTGGCCATATGGGGCGCACCAACATCTCTTAAGAGGAGAAGGGACTAGGATTTCCACCAAGGGGAATTCCTTGGTTGGTAGGCTCCATTTTCTCAACCCAAGATCAACGTAGGAAAGGGGTATGAATATTCCGTTTAAAATAAATTTTAACATGCTTTGTCACAACTTGTTTTTTCAATTTTTAAGAGTCGAGAAAAAACAAAACATGAGTCTAGTCTCCTTCGATTTTTAATGAGCCTGAAGTGACAAGTGCTCAGATGGACCTTTTACGTTAAAGAGTCTGAAAGGGAACGAAAGGGTCTGCTCTGGAGGTCTAGGTAGAGGGAGTACCAAACCAATCACAAAACTGCAGAATACTTTTTACGGTACAACAGTCAATCTTCCCGAATGTTGTGTTCGGTGCATTGCGATCAGTAGGGCGGCCGACACGGCTTCCTATGGATAAAGGATTTAAGCCTATAGGGGTCTCCCAATATATACTCGACGGTACGTGGGAGCACAAGTCCGTACTAGCACTTATCGTCTCAAAGTGGAGGAATCACCCAACCATCAATGAGGACAATAGTTACCAGGCTTTACGACGCCGGAATATGTCTCTAGCCTAGACCTCTAAATGTTGTGCGTTAAGTTCCAAAGCGTTGTTAGGTTCATTGAATTTATTTTAAGTTGATATTTCTTATGAAGTTTGCCTTTTGGGTTCACCATGAGATGTAGATGTAATTCCTAAAATGCAATCTAAAGATGATAAACAAACTTTTATCTCTTTTCAGCAATGAAAATCCTAGCTACTAGGGGAAAAGAAAGACACAATCTTTTCGCAAAGAGCAAAGAGCACACTGTAAATGCACTTTCCTAAATCAAGCCAAACAAACTGTCAATATGCAAATGCACATGAATGTATTTGTTTTTCACTTTCTTAGTATTGATGCTAAAAAGAAAGTTGATGTACAAATCTGAATTTGCTTTCAAGCGACAAACACAAACAAGCTTCTTTTCGAAATCAAAAGGTAGAGATGATTACGACACTTTATGAAAATAAAATAAATACTCGTTTCGACACTAGAAAGTCACAAATTCAAAACAAAGGCGAAAGTAAAAGCATAATCGACCATCAACAGCAAATAAACTTTATCCTATGATCAAAATCGACACTTGCGACAGATCTAAATCAAAGGACGACAGTACGATTATTATACTTTTGCAATGGAAAACTGTAAACGACTCAACAAACACATAAAAACATCTACAGTTCTTTTGTACAAACGAGGCAGAATATCAGTAAGGAAAAGGGGTTTGAAACAGTCATATACTGATCACAGGCTGCAAAAATCAGAGACAAAACTGAAAGAATGAAGCAAAGAACCTCAGCTGCACAGGGCTAGGCTGATCAGCGCACCTGTTACACAGAGAAACTGCATTGCAGCGTAGGTTTCCCTCTCGGGAAGTGCGTTGAAATGCAGAACCTCTTCACAGTGCCTGCGCTGGGGCAGAGACGAGAATTCTATCTGGGTTCTGGGTCACAGTTTGCAGTTTAATCTTTGGTTTTTGGCCGAGTAAAAGCAATCAGTAATGCACAATCAGAGGTAGATCTAAGGGGGGTCTAAGAGCTATCACAAGGGCAATCAGTTAGTCTATGAATCAGCTGTTCAAATCATAAACAGATCCAGCGAATGGATTGAAGTAGCAGATATCTACTTTGCATTTGTTAATGGAAAATGCAGTTCGATTGCTACTTATAAGTTTATGAAACAAACAACAAGAGAAACACAAACAAACTAATTAGACACGCTCCCCAGGGGAGTCGCTATTTTGTTATCGGGAAAAGTGTCTATTTAGAACTGCTCTATCCCACTAAGGTGTGACAGCTACCTTAGAAACAAACAGAGAAAACTACTTTTGTATGTTCTTTATGAACTATAAACAAAGAGAAATAGGAAGAACCAACCTGTGTCTTGCGCTAGTCCTTTGATCCAATCTCTCTCCTCTTTGACAGCTTCCAGCTACCTGCTCCCTTACTTGCCCAGCTTCACCAAGTACCTGTAAGATCACAGAAGAAGAAACTATACAAAGACATGGATTTATATTCATAAATAACTTAGGATCAGATTTAAGTTAACCATACAAATGTAACAAGCATCAATGATACAAAAGCATGGAGAAGAAACTCAAATAGTTTTATTGATATACAAGAAGATCCAGGAGGAGTTACAATCGATGATTCCTGACCCAGCATCAACCTCCCAGCAAAGAAGTCCCTTCTTCACCCCCAACAAAGCATAGATCACCCAATTCTCTGATATGTGTCTCAAAACCAACTTCAATTCCTTACAATGTGCAAAATTCCAACCTCTGGATCTCTGGGATGAGGGATCCATATATAGATGTATGCAAATAGGATGAGTCAGCTTATGATTTGATTAGTGGCTTCTCTCTGTCAGTTCTTGCTTCCACTTGGAGACTGAAGGCCTCTTACTCATCCTTGGTTGAACTCAGTGAGGCAAGTGTCATTGGAGAAGATTCTGGAAGCTTCCATTATCTCTCCACCTCGCGGAATGACACTGCCATTTGTCATTTCCCGCTCAACGCACCCTGGTAGTGCATTTAGGTGCGTTGCAACGCACCTAGCTAGTGGACTTAGGTGCTATGCAACGCACTTAGCTAGTGGAGCAGCTGAAATGATCCTGTTTTGACTTATTTTGAGCAGTTTCTGGTGGAGAACTTCTGGGAGAAGCTGTAATTTGTTGACCTTGTTCCTTTAGGGGTTGGAACAACACTTTTAGGGACTTAGGAGCCCTTGGTTTATGGACATTTCATGCTTAGAGCTGTAAGGCACAAAAATGTCTATAACAAAAAGAAAGGGGAAACTAAGAAAGCTGCGCATAACCTGGCTGCGCAGAAAAAGAAGGAAGCCGAGGAAAAGGCTCATATGGAGAAAGAACGCGCTGCCAAGGAGTAGGCAAAGGAAGAACAACACGATTCATAGCAAGGTGACATGTCACCTTCATCGGAAACACAAGAGGAAGAATTTTCAGAACAAGGTGGCGGAGGGGATGAGGGGCAGAGCACCCCATTTATTCTGAAGAGATGTGACAAGGAGCAACAAGGAGGTACAAGGAAGAAACGGAAATCAGATAAGTCGAAGGGTGATCCCATGATGCTAACAGAGGGTGATCTCGATGAGATCAGGGATAAAATTTGGGACACCATAACCGAGGTGCTGCAGCAGTTTGAGCAGCAATACATGTAGAAGTTGGGGAGCGTACAAAAGGATCTACGTGAGCTACAGATCCAGGCAAGAAAAATACAGGTGGGCACTAGACAAGTGAGCGTGGAGCAAGTGATCCTGGCAGTGGGGACAAGCCAAGCAGCAGAGTTAGTAAGGACCCTAGACCTTAGAAACATAGCATTACCAGATGGTGCCCTTTGTGTGGAGACAACCGATGATCGCATTATCCTAAGTACCATCAAGAACATCGGCCTAAACATAGTAGCGCTCCCCAACAAGGCCCTTCGCGCGCTGCATACAAGGGTGACAAATGAATTGCGAATTAGGGAGCAGTGTGCCTTCAACCTTATCAGTGAGTACAATGTGAACAATGAGCAAATGTTCATTGAGAAGACGCAATATCTGATGGAAAAGGAGATGATATAGACACATAATTCACGTCTAGAGTTAGTAGTCACTGAGGCATGCAAGACAATACCTGAGCTTCACATCCCACAGGATGCATAGACAGAAGCAAATATAAGAAAACTAGCTGTTGGTGTGCGTGAAGCTAAAGCAGAGGTTGGCCGAGTCCAATTTGAGCTCAACATGAAGATCACAGAGCTGGAGTTAAAGTTACATCCCACAACTCCGCCTGAGGTCCGAGAGCAACGCGAAATTGCAGTAAAGACAGGCATGGCTGCCTTGGATGCCATAGTGGTTGACTGTGCAACATTGTTTGAGCAAGCCATGGAGGTTGTGACCAATCTACAGGAGGATCCAAACTTGTAGACACTGAATACAAAGGTAAGGAGCTGCAGGGGAAATACTACAAAGTCAGGGCAACTGTGCATTCCATAGCACGAGTGCAGCGCATTGCTAAATTGCAGGAAGGAAAGCAACTCCTTGCACAGGTGGAGGAAGCGCAGAAGAAGGAGGTCTTACTAAAGGCCATGTTGCAGCATTAGTTGGAGGAGGCTTATCAAGTCACAAATACTACCCAGGATAAGATTAAAGTGTTGCAACAGACACAACAGATGATGAGGCTCATTTTAGAAGGACCAACAACAGAGAAATTGGTCGATGAGGTTCAGCAGGCAGCAACGCAGAGCGCTGATGAAGTTGCAGTAATTCAGGTAGAGCTAGGGGGTCTTCGCAGTAAGATCGTAGTGCCAACATAGTGACTCAAGGGAGAGTCATGATCTTTGTGTTGGGGGCTTATTGGGATGGGGTCCCCTGGGTTAGTTTTGGGGTTAAGATAGCCCAAGTTTTGATACATCTTGTAAATAATGTAAAGTCTCCACGATTTTGTGGATGCATAGCGCGTAGATGATTAGGAGTCAAAGGGGGGTTTAGCCCCTTGTTTTATGTAAATTTTGAGTCGTTTGTGAGATCCACCCATGGTCAGTGGACCATGGGATTGTATGAGAAAGGTTATAAATAGGTGTGTCTTAGAGAGTCTAAGGCATGTGATGATAACAGATGGAGTCTTAGAAGTAATAACGAGAAGAAGTGGGTTAGATAGGAGGAATAAAGGCTTTGCAGCTGAGTGCGTAGAGGCCTAGGTAGAGTCCGTAGCATAGTGCGCAGACCCCTGCAGCTGAGTGCACAGGGTAGTTTTGAGTTTGTAATCTTGAATTGAATATCAATAAAGACAATTTTCGAAGCATTCTTGCGTATTTTTGTTTACTGTTGTTAATATCATATGTTGTCGATGAATAATGTGTTTTATGGAATATTAATTGAATGTTGCGTGATTATCTTTAATAAGTCTTAATATATTTACGCAATGGATGTTAAGTACTTTCGTGAAGACTCTGATGAATTCTGCTATGTTTACTAATAACTTAAGTAGATTTGCGCGAACACTAATCTAGGGTTATTCTCTAATGCACGTAAGTGGATAAATTGATTGTTAAGGGTCCGCAAAGACTGATCGTAGACCTTCGCGAAGGTCTGAAGGTTGTTTTAGCAGAGTTTCTGTAACGAGCCCTAAGGGTTTATCGATCTGCGTGAAGGTAGAACTAGGGTTCTAAAATATATCACACTGATCTTTGGATGTGGAAACTTGGTTCCAACATTCCCCCATACTACTTCAGGTGAGACTGCACCTTGCGCTATGCAGGTTGTTGCTGAAATGGCCAGTAGTGTAGGGTTTTGTTGGTTGGCACAACTAAATCTGAACCTGGGTTAGGACCCCCTGAGCCAACAGGTCCCCATTGCAGGAAGTTCCCTCCTAAGAATCCTTTGTTGAATATGAAGAGCCACTAAAGAGAAGGGTTTTGTGTGGTTAACCCATAACCATGATGAACGAAGATCCAAGGATAGAGATACCCTATAGTGGTTGTAACCAACTGTGATACTGACAGTGTGTAGCCTAGCAAATGGAGTTTGATGAAGGATGAGCCATAACCATGAAAAATGAAGATTCAAGAATAGAGATACCCTCTAATGCTTGTGACCAACTTTGATACTAAGAATGTGCGGCCTAGCAAATGGACTTCAATGATAAGGATTTTATGCGGTTGAATGATAACTGTGATGCTGATTATTGATGAAGTAGTAGGTGCCTACATAGCTTGGGGTGCGAGGGCACGTCTCCAAAGAACACAAGCCAGATGTTGCTATGATGAAATTGATGAATGTGAAGCAATTTCCTACTAAAGCCGGGTGGGAGGGCACGTCTCCAAAGGGAACCCACTCCGAACACTGCTCTAGATATAAAAACTCATGGATTCTAGGTGGGGTACAGAACTAGGCCACACCATACATGTACCTAAACTATAAATGTGTTGAAGACTTGTAAAAAACGTTGCCATGGGTTTTGTCTATTCTCCTATCCAATGAGATGTTGGAAAGACTTCTTTCACATTATAGACCTATTGCTACAACTTTGCTGATAACTTCTGCTACATGTGATGAAATCAAATTCTGTCAAAGACTCATTTGAGGTATTGAAGAGATATTTCCATTGATATAATACACTTGAAATTTCATGACCTTTGGAATGAGAAAATGATTCCAAAATCTCATGGTACACGTGGTTGCACAATGTTCCAGACATGTGTAACTTCAATTGCTCATACCTCTCAAACTGGGAAAGGAAATCAAATTCCGTAAAAAACCCATTTGAGATAACAAAAAATAATTTCAAATGAACTATTTTTCATGAACTAAAATTCTTTTTGGAGGTCTTATAACTTGCATGAAGTTTTCTGAATATTGCCGCAAAATTTTGAAACTGAAATATGCTTCAAACCCTCATTCCCATGAATTCGTAACCTGAATCTGATACCGCTATTTTGGATCTTGGGGGGAGGCCCCCAAGATCTAAAAAAAATAAAATGTGAGAAGAAAAGAGGAGAACACATAATAAAAAAACCACAAATAAAATTTTTATTATAACTGTGAATAATTGTAAAAGCTACATTGTGATGGACAAATTTGTCCTTTTACAAAATGTGACTTGTTACTTATAGTCATTTTTTGTTACAATACCGTAGGAAAATTCCTTGGGTGGGTAAATACCATGGGTGAATGAATACCATGGGTGGATAAATACCATGGGTGAATACCACTTACAATAGCATGGGTAGATTTCATGGGTGTATGAATACCATGGGTCGATAAATACCATGGGTGGATGAATACCATGGGTGGATGCCACTTATGATACCATGAGTAGATTCCATGGGTGGATGAATACCATGGGTGGATAAATACCATGGGTGAATGAATACCATGGGTAGATGCCACTTTCCATTCAGATCATGAAGCTTCCATCTAGTCTTTCCAAGCGCAAAAATTTGAGGTGCTCTCCAATGCACACTTAAGCCTTAATCCATTGAAAGACATTATTCCTGCACTAAAGAAAATATGCACCAAAAAATCTACAAATTGAAATTTCTCTTTGAGAATATCTAGAACCTAGTTTCTATGTAGTCTTCAATAGCTATGATACCATGTAGAAATAGCTTGAAATTTGCAGTTTCTAATGAATTTAGACTGAAAAACTAGATACAATTTTCTTCTACTTAATTTGCGGAAAGAAAAACACACAATAAAAACATATGCAATAACAAGAAACCATTCAATCATAATGAACACACTATTTTTACTGGGGAACCTAACTGGGAACAACCCCTCCTCTATTTTACATTAAATCAGATGAGAATATGGATCTAGTACAATGGAAACTCCAATCCTGAAGGATCACCTGCACTATAATATTGATATCCTTCTCTCTAACTTTCTCTGACCAACACTTAGCCAAATTAGGCCTCAACCTTCCTCCTATTTCCTTGTGGAATCCTTGAGGAAATTAGCTCCTAAAAATAGGAGAATTCCATATTTCCTTGCACAAATGCAGAAGGAATTGATCACCTACTCCAATGCAAAACCTGTACACTCAACTATTATACAATTGACAATTACATTGTGCCTTTTCCTCCCCCTCAACTAGGGAATTGAAATTCCATGCATGACTAGGGCTATTTTTAGTAGATTGAGAGTTCAGTAAGTTAACAACATTTACTACTACTCAACTGAACTCCTACTAACTCTTTCTAGACTAGAGCTAAGATAACTGAGTTTAACTAACAATAATTCTGCTACATTTCTATATTTTAGCAATCAACTCATGCATAGATCTACTTCTGGCCTACAATCTCAAATTGACTAATTTAACTGAGTGATTTGGCCATTTTACTCATGCTAACTACAAATCAAGTCATCATGCTGATGTGGAAAATCGAATTTCTCCATTTGACTAAGGCACAAGTCAAATGAAGCCTTTTCTTACTACAATTTAACAATTCATTCTAGGTTAACCCCTCTACAGTTATACGAGCGACATTCATCAAATATTCCCACCACATGTATGCTTTTCCTTTGAGAATTTAGGTGGCTAACTTAGATTTTATGTTCTCAAAATAGTCATGAATTCTAAATAAATTCTTCATTCCAAGCAAGCAAGTTTATATATCTTTAGACTTCTTCATCTCCCCATTGAATGTGAGTGGTTTTTCCTTATTGAGTTCCTCTGGCATATAGTCCCTTTCTCTATTTCTTTGATTATGATGATGGTGATAATGATAATGCCTCCTAGTAGTAAAACTAGAAGTTCTACTAGAATGATGTCCATGGGTGTTAGTTATTTTCTATAGGGTGCTTTGTGGTGCATTTCTTCTGACAGTGTCTTCACTTTCCCTCATGTTCCTCTTCCTTAACCTGCTACCATCTGCCCCATTTGTTTTCTCTTTTGATGCCAAATGGATCTACCTATATCTCTGACCAACCCCCAATTCGTGTTGCTTCTACCTTTACAATTCTGAGAGGCTTCACAATATGAATGAATTTACCTCATCCTTCCTTTCATGAGATCTCACCAACCTTTCATTATCTACCTTACAACTCCTAATCTCAATCATCAGGCTCCTCAAGGTATCCATATTATCAGGAGAGTTTTCCCTTCCCCATTGGCCAACTAATATTTCTTCTTCATTTGTCCTTCATATCCATGTTGTGATTGATCAGAGCTATATTACACCATTCTTGTCCTCATTATTTTATTTATCACTGCCCTTTGTTACTTGTGATGTGTTTTCATTAACACTCAATTGTTAGATACACCATAACATAAATAAATAACAAAACAAATCATACCCATTGTCTTTCTTTTGCGGAGCTGTTATAGTAGGCTAGTTGATTTGTAAACTGCTGTGAATATTCCATTGGATAGTTTGTCACAACAAATATGATAATATTATATTAAAATTCTAAAAAGTATACACTATTACAATTTTATTAACATTAATATCTATAGATTTAATTGTAATTAGTACATGCATGTGAATGTAAATTATGCAGAAAAATAGAGAATGAAAAAATAAGCTCACACACACACATAAGACACAAAATATGCTTCGGGAAACCCTGTCGAGAAAAAACCTAGCAGGAAGGTGAGGTCGCTTCACTCTCTTTCTCTGTCTGGAAATATGGATGTAGGTACAAAGAAGTAAGGCATGTGGCCCATGGGCTACTACAATGCACAAATCCTCTTTGTGTACTCTACCTCCTATCCCTCTTGGCTATCTTTGCTCAACTGTGGAACAAAATTATCTCGAAAGAATGGAATGCCTCTTCCTCCTAGTGGCCCAGTTATAACATAGCTTGATAACCTACTAGTGGTTAAGTTTGACTACATCAAATTTTAACTAGAATTACAATAAAAACTCTTCTAGAGTCTTTTACACCATAATCATGTGGCTAGCCCTTTTTTTCATGAATAATGGGAGCTGACCCAACATCCTCTCGAATTATAGGTGTGAAAACAGGAAGGTCAACTTTTGAGTGGCATAACATTTACATACAGACTCTTATTGACACGATTCTCTAGACGTTCGAAAGGTCTCTGTGTGTAGAATAGCATGAAAAGGTGTGGCACTAAATCATCGAATTTTTACCCCACCAAAAAAACATCGTTTGATGCCTCAAAACACTCTTGGAAGGTTTTAGACCTCGTTTTTTCAAACTAGGTCCCGCTGGTAAAAATGGTCTCGTGCGCTGATTCCTCCACTTTTTCCACTCTGAATGCATCAATATGGATGAAAAGCAATATAATGATGCAATTCAGATCACTATTTGTAACAAACAACCATGTCAATGCTAGTATCAGTCAATCAACAAGTCATTAACATCAATATACATGCATGTATCGTCAGCAAAATATAACTTCCAACACAAGTTGTTAACTCATCAATAACAATGAAAATAAATAAATTGTTAGTACCATGCTACATAATTAAATCAAAATAAGAGCATATAAATCATTCATACAATCAATCAATCACAAACTAACTTTTAACACCTAAATGCTTGTCTTATTAATTTTCCAAAAATCAACATGAGACACATCTGTAGGAGCCTACTATTACATGCCCATGATAGAGCTCATGTGGTCAAAGTGTTGAACCTAGATGATATGATACCACTCTGTAAATTCACGTGCTCCTAATCCGCACCCAAACACAGGTTAGAAGGAGGTGGTTACTATGTTGACGAAGATCCATGATGTCGTCATGGAAATGGGGCTTGAAATTTTTGATCTTTTTCAACTTCCTCAAGTCTTCTAATGGATGAATCCATTGTATTCATCTTGTCCAGACGATTCCAGTGATCTAAATTTTTTCCCAATATAACTCCTGAATTGAGAGATATTACCATTTAAATATTTAGCTAATAAGCTATTTCCATGTCATCCATTTGTTGACACCCACATGGTTGTCCCGGTCATCATTGGTTGCTGACATGTTCATGACTCGGGGTCATAACATGACATCACCCATACATTTCCGACCCATTCATGGTTTACATGCCCACGTCATTACATACAACAATCATGAGGGCCAAGGGGTGTGGGCTCCTTGTAGATCACATCATCTAAGAACTAATTCCTTTCCAAGAATCCTCCTCCACCCAGGCCCTTTTTTCCAAGGAGTTTCCTCTAAGACCAGTTCTCACTAAAAACCATATCTCTAAGAATCCTCCTCTGCCATGACCTTTTCTATTGAGGATTTTCCTTCGTAACTGATTCTTGCCAAAACTATATCACCGAGAATCCTCCTCCACCAAGATGGTTCCTATTGCATTTCCTCTGAGATGGAAACTTATTGAGAACCATTATTGGTGAGAACTCTTCCTTGCCACCAAGCCATTTCCCATGAGAATGTTTCTTTCTAGATATCCGATGCATGACAGAGTCCGGACACGACATTTGATGGGGATTTCTCCGGCTTGGGACGGGATCTCAGGGGTTCTTCTCATAAAGAACTATATAATCTCTCCTTACTACTATGGGCTCTACCATAAGGTTCATGCATATGATCTAACGACCTCCTTAAAACCCATCCACTAGTTCATATCAATAGCACTACCCCCCCCCCGCTGACGTCATAGGGGGGCATCATGCTTTTCATATTGGCCCTCAATCCTCTTAAAAAAAGCTCCACCATTCATAAGGTTGGATACCCCCCTTGGTTACATTGTGAGGTCATATGGCTAACGACCTTGCCATCAGGCCAAACCTCCTAGTGGCACAATGAATTCTGCCATGATCACCGGACAAGGTTATGAGAACTAGGCGTTATATTATTAGGTTTTCTACTTGTTTTCAAATTATGAGCCATTCACGAAGGAATTCCACTATGGATCGGCTATAGTGGTTCTATATTCGCTTAGATTTATGCCAAAATGCAACCATTACCTTTAAGGTTGTATGAGGCACGCGTTGGTCCTATTCCTTCCGTGTTTTCTTTAGGGTTACTCTTTGTGGGTCCTCGATGGATGAAATGTAAGACATAGTTAAGGTACTTGTCCATTTTAATTAGCCTCTTAGAGGTTTGTGGTCCCTTTGAATCTTAACGATTTACAGGAACAAGTCGATCTCGTTCCAAATATCTATAGGTATCTTTTAAGGGACAAATAAGCATAACAAAACTTATAAAAGCAACCAAAAAACATACAATGCCCTGGAAAGCTATAAGGAGATTAGTGTTCCACAAATAAACAAGAAGTATTTTTTCCAGTCTATATGACATGCACAACCCATACATTTGGGCTCAAGATTAAAATTTAATTAGGTTAACATAAGTCCTCATGTCTTTAGACAACAATCAACCATACCCACATACAATGGTGTTACTTAGTGCATACAACACTCACATAGATGGTTATATATGTGTATTTCCTACATAAATATCATTAGTGCAACACCATAGCAACAAGGCACATATTCATCATAATATCACCATTCCTATCATAGTGAACAATGAACCATTGATACAATGAACTCAACACTAACTCAACAACTCAACATGAAATCAATAATAAGGAATGAATTTATAAATGCTTATCTTGAATCAACACTGGAGTTGGGAAACTGAGTTAGGGACAAAAAATATCCACCCAACCATATGCAGTTGTAGCCAAGCCTTACTTGAAATTATCACACCCTATTTCATTCTAGAGACTAAGATGGTTTTCTCAAGGGATTGAATATCACTTGCTGGTTGAAATAAGGTCTCCCGAGGTTCTCCCACCTCCATCCACCAAAAATAGTAGTCAACAATTTCATAAGGGATCGAGAGGTTTGTTGCCTCTACCCTTCATTTGTTTAACAACTAATAAACTCTAGGGAATCTAGTGGCTTCATCTCCACCTTGAAATTTATAATAGAGTGGTTCCACCCACAAAAGGGAATCCAAAACCCATTTCCAAAATCACACAAACAAGCAAAGGAGACTTCATAACCTCATAACTAGGAATCCAAGGGATAAATCTCTACCTTAGTCTATCAAGGGTCTCTAGAGAAGACCATATCCACCCTTCAATCCCCCAGGGTGTCTTGAGATTTACCCTCACCTAGAGAAATCTCCTCCCAAACTCTTGTTTCTCAACCAAAATAATTATGGTTTTCTTCTGAGTGTTGTAGAAGACCTAAAATATCCACACTGTTGTAAAACATTTTCAAGCATGTTTCTTGACCTCGAGAGTGTGCTTATTGTCTCTAATAAAAAATCCATATTCTCTTCTATCCCTTTTGTTATTTCTTAAGTGTGTTATGTTTTCCCTTCCTCCTCGGGGAAACGTTCTTGTCCACAATGTCTCTTCCATACAATATCCTCTCTGTGATTGAATTTTCCTCTCTCTATTTTTCCCAACTGCTCATGCAATCCCTGCTCCATTAGTTTTTATCCTTATTTTGTCTTGCCCAATCTCCTAAGGTAGCATGGTATATGTACTTCTATTTCAACCTCATAAATTAGAGGAACACCAGGCCACTAAAAGCACAACAACCAGCCTTCAATGGTTGTCCAAAAAAAATCTAGATTTTCCTTGCAACAAGTGAGTTGAACATACCAAGCAAGTAACCATACTCAATCCTCGGAAGTTGTGTCCCATACTAACCCCATTTTAATTTTGAAAATAAAAATACATGCAAGATGTTTTTGTGGAATTTATAAGCAAAATATAACTGTAGTTGTCACAAGCTATAAGATCAGTGTGACAGTACTATGTCAATATACCATTCCAGAAGTTGACCAAATTCAAACAAAAAGACTTCACTATGATCTAGAACAATATAATTCATTGAACTTAGTCACACAAAAACATAACCATCATATTTATTCACCTTTTCGTTGGTTCTATTCACACATTTGTTGGGTTATATATAGGTGTTTGACGAACTAACACTATGAGGGGAGGACTAACCATAGGCCCATGGTTTAAGGATTTAAACCCATTGTTTTGCATCGATGATATTCACCACATGACCAAGCTTAGTATTGTATGGAGAGACTCGAAACTTCTTCACCCATATGACCTTGCCATATGACCATGAACGAAGGGTCATTGATCATTCTTCTAATGATGTCATAGTCACCATGTGGCATGCTCTAAGTAGGCCACATGTTGTCCAATTTTATGCCTATTAGACATCTCAAAATCCTAAATTCACCTACTACATGGCAACCTCTAGTGGCTCCACGTTAGGAAGCTGACATCATCCAACCATGTATGCATTATTCCATATGTCAAACATTAATAGGCCCATGTCTCTAGCCATTAATCTATTGTTATGTGCCATCAATATGTTGGCCAATGGGACCAGTTAAACACTGATAACCTTTCCTACCGTCTGGTCATTGATCTCTTTATCCAAAGGTGGATTCACTCCTAACTTGCATGATGTTTAACAAATTAATATTTTGGGTTTGGCCATATAGTCTATCCTTTTATTTTTTCCCCAATTATTATTGATTTTCAACAGACCATAACTTCTCATTCAAGAGAATTTTATTATTATTATTATTATTATTATTATTTATTTATTTTTACTTTTATTTATTTATTTATTTATTTTGTTTATTATTGTTTATTTATTTATTTTAATTATTATTATTTATTTATTTATTTATTTTTTTCTAAGAAAAATATTTTGTTGGAAAGATATTGATGAGCACTACTCAACTATGTTATTTGTAAGTTATTTTGAGCAAATTAACATCATCAAAAACTCAAATAACTTTAAGAACCCATATCCTTATGTAATGATACCTTGTGAAGCGTCAGGTTGTCATACCGCTTCACTAAAAGTCTTCTTACTTCTTTGATCATCAAGGACGGTCCTGCTACCAATGTCCACACATCCCCTTTGACATCAATGGCATCTTGTTTTCACCATTGACAACACTATGTGAAACAAAATGAACAAGCATGTAAGAAACACAATATAAATGGGAAGAAAAAATCTTTATTAATAATGGAGCAAGGCAATGGTGGCTTGCAAATAAGAGAAGAAAGAGTATGATTTTGGGCTAGGGGATCCTTCTCCAATTATCTAAGATACGGTCCCTGTTGATCTACTTTGTTGGTTCCCCCTCTCTCTACTAATCAAGAAGTTTCTAAGCTTTTTCAATGATGAAATCTTTCCGATAGTGTTCTTGCTGAAATCCTAAGACTTGAAGGCACTCTAGTAATATTACTCTAGTAATATTTGGGTTGCACAACGTTATTTTTGTTTTTTTTCAAGTTGTTTCCCACGACTCATACTTTACAAGATTTTTTCTAGCTCTTTTGGAATTGGTTTATGGTATGAATGAAGCTTGATTCCATTATGGGATTCCCATGCTTAAAAGGAGCATAATAAATGCCTCAGATTGTCCAAGTACTTCTCTTTAAATTTTCTAGAGCCTTGAATTGGCCTACTCGATCTTTGTTCTTGGCACTTTCCTATTGCCAAAATTTGCATGATTTTCCATGCCAACTTTTACAAAAATGTCACTTTCTAGGGGTCTGTGCGGATGCCGAAGGGAAAATTGTGCCAATCACACAAAATCTACACTATGACTTAATGTGGATGAAAAAAATCCATTTTATAAAGTTTTATCAACTACTTCTAGGGTGTTGATTAATTGTGCAAGTGAATTAATAATATTTTCTAATAATCATTTATATAACTCCGTAAGCAATTTTTAGGTAATAACACACAATTATCATCATCAAAAAAGCACCAAATATATAATGCCTAACAACTTCAGATTAGAATAAGAATAAAGATATCCCATTAACAAATGAGAGCTAAATAATAATATTAGAGCAAAATATTAGAAAATAGATTTTAAGGACAAATCTTAATTATTCATAATAAATTCTAACATATATTTATTTTACTCATAATTATTTATAACATGTGGTTCCTTCACATATCAAATTTACTTACATAAAGATAAAATATAAATTAATATGATATTAATGATAATAATTAAAAATTATATAATTAATTAGTCATTTTTAATTTTGGATAACATTTAGTTGGAGCTTCTAAAATTTTAATTTAATTATCAATAATTAATAGATGGATTGTAGAGACCTAGTGCCTATGAAATATCTACAAAATATTTTTAGTAGATGTCAGGTTAAAGTGTTGACATTTATTTGAAAAGTAGTTATGCTTTTTCTGTTTTCTAATTTAACTAGGACAACAATATAAATTAAATGACTAATAAATACCAATAGACATCAATCCATAATAAACTTCAAATCACTTATTTCATACTACACTTCACATTGTTAAAATTAAAAAAATCATACAGACTAACTATATTATTATTTTGAGATATCAAAAATTGCTCCACGTTGGTCTACACCAAGACCCATCATTAGGTTAGGACACGTTAATCATACAGGTTTATCCCACTTTACCATGAGCATTTTTAATTTATAAATAGGATTTGTTACAATATCATGGGCCAATACCATGATTTATTAATACCACATGCCTAAAAAACCATTAACTCACTTCATATGACACTTGTTCATATGATACTTTTTATAATTGTTCAATTTAAGTAAAAGGGGTAAAAGGGCTTAACTACTTTGGAGATAAATCTCAAACTTTGATTTGTGTATACTACTAGAAATATTCTAGAATATTTTGTAGAGGTTAGATCCCTACCACCCACCTAATAATTATTAATAATTAAATTAAAAATTTGGAACCCCTAATTAAAAAAGTGCTATAAAATTAAATTAAATCGCATATAAACTATGTTCACTGTGAAATGAATTATGCTTTTGAGACATGTGGTATTGATAAGAAACTATATCAACCCATTTTATTGTAACAAATCATATTTACAAGTTAATAGTTAAGAATCTTGTTATACATTCTTTTTAAATGTATATATGTTCAACTTATATATTAATTCTTTTTATTATTAATAATAAGTTTAAATAAAACTATAATTTAGTTATTTTTTATTTTATTTTAACAACTTAAAATATATAATAAAATATTTTCATACTTGATACTTATTAACATTAACTAATTATTTAATTTTTAATATAACTATAATATAATAGATATCATAAAGTAAATATTTTATTAAACATTATAAATTAATCTTATCAATATTTACTAACCATTTTATTTATACACCTATTTAATATAATAAAATACAAAATTGATTATTACACCATTCCTTACATTTATTTCCCAAACTTATAAGCATTAATTATAACAATAAAACATCTTTATCCCCATAAACA
Organism: Pinus tabuliformis; assembly: GCA_031772625.1. Classification (NCBI taxonomy): domain Eukaryota; kingdom Viridiplantae; phylum Streptophyta; class Pinopsida; order Pinales; family Pinaceae; genus Pinus; species Pinus tabuliformis. Next base: position 202,612,156 of record CM062819.1, read on the forward strand.
TGTATGAGTTCTTGATATTATAACAATAAAACATCTTTACAGCAAAAAAAACATGTACCGAGTTCTTGATATTTGCTTTCAATATTATTGCGCAATTTGCGTTGGTACAATAAATACATTTTGTCCTTTTCTATGGGATGGGTGAATTTATTTTTCTCTTTTATTTATTAGTCCAAATTCATTAACCTAGTTTCAACACATAAACAGTAAAAATAAACCAAAATTTTTATTTATTTTTATTTATTTATGTAAATAGATAAACAAAAAATAATTATTTATTTAGGTAAATAAGATTATATAATCAAATATCTATTGACTATCTATTTTTTTATTATTTAAAAGATAATAATTTAAAAAATTTTAATTAATTAATTTAGTATTTCTCTTTCAAATAAAACATTGTTTAATATATATATTTCACTAACATCAACTTTTAACCAACAGCGTTGTTCACCTCTTTACAAAAGTCAACCATCTTCATCTCTGAAGATTTGTGAGGGACAAACTTTCAAAAAGTCATCAAAGTGGCCACAAAAATATTGGAAAGCAGTTGAATCTGCCCTCCAATGTCACTTCTTGGCTTCCATTTTCTTCAGATCACTGCTGCTCTACAATATATCGCATGGCTGACCCCCTCTTAGACAAAGATTTTTCATACAAAGAAAAGCTACCCATATATTTATTATTTTATTTTTATGAGTCCATATGTTAACAAAAACAATTAATTTACTTAATAGAGCAATAATCTACCTACCCCTATGTGGATGCCGGGGATACCTCATAAGACAGCTTATATCTTTATAAATGGCTGCCACTTTCAATTTTTGCTCATGAAATTTTATATAATATTTATTAAAGACTAAATATCATATTTATTAATCCACTCTATAAATATATAATTATACCAATTCACGAATCTACTTTCTATATATAATATATAAATTTATTATTTCCATTTTTAAACAATATTGAGAAATTGATGTAGCATTTGTAAACTATTAATTTTAAAAAAGAATATCCATATAAAGAATTATTTTTAAAATAGTCACACCTAACATATATTTGGTCGAAATAAGCAATAATACTGTTCACTTATTTGGTTGAAGGATGTCTAAACAATAATATCATCTACTCAATTACGATCATAACAAGTATATCCATCATTAGTTTGTGGCGGTCTTATGGTTGATTGATCGTGAATTTTTTAATAAGAGCATCTGTACCTCCAATAAAATAGTAGTGTTACTAGTCTTTTATCAGGTTCGATGCATCTAAGTCTCGTCACAATATGTCAAGTCTTGTCACAATAAATTGCATAGCACTGGGTGAAGGTGGATTTTGGGAGAAAATATTATTATAAAATATATTATAATGTTTTACTCGAGGGTGAAGGTGGCGTTTCGGAAAATATTAGGTAAAATATATTATAATGTTTTATTTAATATTTTCGATATGACGGAAAATTAAATATAAATTTAAATAAATTTTAAAAATTTAACTTTTGTATTTAATAACTAGATATTTTAGCATGTAAGATGGTTAAATTTCTAATAAGATATATTATTTAAGAAAATCATATTTGACACAATAAGGCGGAGAGGAATGAGTAAACACAGCCATGATGAAGATATATTTATATTTATATTTAAATTTAAATAAATTTTAAAATTTTAACTTTTGCATTTAAATTTAAGATGGTTAAATTTTTAATAAGATATATTACTTTGAAAAAATAAAGCGGAGAGTCTTATAATTAAAGGAATGAGTAAACACAACCATGATGAAGCTATAACAAAGATAATAGTAGGATTTTTGAGAAATATGATGGTTTGGCGAAGTTAATGTAGAAAAGAAAAGGTTGGTAAATGGTACAACCAATAATTTAGAGAAATCATTGAAGGTCATAATTCTTATGAATGAGACTTGGTCTAAATCCAATAAGAAATGAGGTTAAGAAATAAATCGCATAAGAAGCGAGGTTAAGAAATGAGGTTAAAGGGGTTTAAATGGTTCATGTCACTAATATAAGAGTCTTTCCTAAAAAAATCATTTTATCATGTCTGGTCAGGTGGCACTATGTTGCTTCAACCACAATGGTTCTATTGACCTATGCCTACTATAACCAATCTACTCCTCTTCACTTAAAGTCTCCCCACAAATTCACTTTAGGCTACAATTATTAGATGCAATACCAAGTCATGTGCAACTTAGATCATCCAACAATGAATGTGTAAGTATATGTATAGCCACAACCTTACAGCATCTTCGTAGAACTTATACTTAGCTAATATTTCAACTTAATGAGCACACACATACAAGAAACAATAATATCCAATACGCATGAAGCAACCATAGAACACTATGGCTAAGCATGAAGGTAGGTGCTTTAAATCTTTATCATATAGAGAATGTTGCATGTACAATAGAGGAGTATAATTTGTTCATTTGCGGCTCTTTTATAGGTTGCAATTAAAATGGAAAGTAATAAATTAAATCGTAAACCCCACCATTGAAACAACAAGAGGCTTTCCTCCTATAGGTCTTGTTTCCATCTCTTTGTTATTTATCCAATGCATGTTTTCTATGCTGCCCAAACCCTAAACATGACATAATCATAAAAACACTTGATGACTCCTACCCTTTGCAAGTTGATTACTTATCACCTTGAGGTCTCCACTTACTTATATGAGATTGACATGCATTACAAGTCGCTTCATTCCAAGGTGGACTTGAGTGTTGTTCACCATCATCTTCATATCAAATGTTCATGAAGTCATTCTAAATTGTTCCAAGTTATGTCAGATTTGCTCAAGTATTCCTAAGGTTCCCAAGTCATTCAAACTCATCTAATCTATTCATTTGACCATACCTAAGTGCATTAACGGAATTGGTGGCATCTCAATTCACCGAAGGAAACTCCATACACTATAGGATGAGTCAACCCTTATGTTTGCAATTTCAATGCATGTACCAAAGGCATCCAAAATACATATAAATGAAACATATATGGGTCACTAGTCCATCCATTCAAGCAGGTGCATATAGCAGTGCAAATTTCTATGGAAACCCTCCATGCCCATCATTGCTAGCATGCCTATTATCATCAAAAGATGGAGGTCTTACATCTTTCCCCACTAAACTCATTTCAATCTTGAAAATTTCCAACAAAGACATATCTAAGTGCTCCAAGATTCTATTTTTCAATGTCTTCGTTCTTGTCTTCCATAATACATCCTTTCTTTCCCAACTATTCTCCTGTTTAGGTCTATCATTTCAATGGAAAAAGTACTCACATCTTTAGTTTTTGCTAATGTAGGAGGTATTTGCAATTATTTTCTCCACTTCTGACTATCACCAATCTATGATTAAAATAGGGTATTGAGATGTTGCAACCCTACCAAAATCATAGTCATCAATTCTACAAGGATTTAGTTGAATTATATGGAAAATTAATTAATGATACCTCATGTGGTTTTGTAGCTCCAATCTATAGGTGAGATTACCAAAAATTTAATGTATCTTGCATGGACCTTCAAACCTTCATAAAAATTCATTATACAAGCCACTTGGTGGCTTGAAATATTTTTTTCCCAACCCAAGTAAGACCAAGTTTTGAACATGGGATGTTTTGTCCTTCCTATCATGTTTCATACACCACTTCATCCTTTCTATTTTGTTTTTCAATTGAATTCAAGACATCTCCAATATTCCCTATCATCCTTTCATGAATCCCAAGGCTGATGGGTTATTCCCATAATAGATTTGTAGAACTATATGTAGTGTTTACTCTTGTTTCCCATTTTCCTCCTCATTTAGAAGATTACACATTAAAAATCAAGATCAATAGGAGACCCTACAACAAATCAACACTCTTAACACCTATGAAGCCTTCCACTAGAATTTGGAGGCTTTCTTGGTCTTACTATGTCAGCAATTTGATCCACCCCTCAACATCCACCTTTGAATGCCACCTTATTAGGCTCCACAATATTAGGAGAAACTTTGCTTTGTACCACAACACATCACATTAATCCTCCTTTAAACTAATTACCAAACACATGCAATGGAAATTGCAACCCCACATTTGTCATTTATTGCATCATTGAATCTCCTAGATTTAATGAAGCTTACTAATGACCCCATTACTCATGTCCCATGCAAACCAAACTCCCTTTCGATATCCAAACATTTGAAGGGAAGCTAGGTGAAGACTTAAAAAACCACATTATATTTCGGTGTGTGTTATATTCTTTCCACAACTAGTTGGGTCAACCCAATAATAGTTTGGCGGAGCCAACTATTATTTAGTTTTTGGGTGTGTGTATATCATTTCAATGGACAAAGTACTCACATATTTAGTTTTTGCTAATGTAGGAGGTATTAATTGCAATTATTTTCTCCACTTCCGACTGTCACTAATCTATGATTAAAATATGGGATTGAGATGTTGTAACCCTACCAAAATAATTGTCACCAATTCTACAAGGATTTAGTTGAATTATATGGAAAATTAATTAATGATACTTGATGTGGTTTGGTAGCTCCAATCTATAGGTGAGATTAAAAAAAAAATTAATGTATCTTGCATGGACCTTCAAACCTTCATAAAATTCACTATATAAGCCATTTGGTGGCTTGAACTATTTTTTTCCCAACTTAAGTAAGACCAAGTTTTCAACATGGGATGTTTTGTCCCTCCTATCATGTTTCATACAACACTTAATCCTTTCTATTGTGTTTTTCAATCGAATGCAAGACATCTCCAATTTTCCCTACCATCCTTTCATGAATCCCAAGGTTGATAGGTTTTTCCCATAATAGATTTATAGAACTATATGTATTGTTGACTCTTGTTTCCCATTTTCCTCCTCATTCAGAATATTACACATCACAAATCAAGATCAATAGGAGACCCTACAATAGATCAACACTCTTAATACCTGTGAAGGCTTCCACTGACATTTGGATGTTTTCTTGGTCTTATTTGTCACCAATTCGATCCGCCCATAAACATCCACCTTTGAATGCCACCTTATTATGCCCCACAATATTAGGATAAAATTTGCGTGGTCTCACAACACATCACATTAATCCACCTTTACACGAATTCAATAGTTACCAAACATTCGCAAAGGCAATTGCAACCCCACATTTTTCATTTATTGCATCATTGAATCTCCTTGATTTGATCAATATTACTCATGACCCCATTACTCATGTTCCATGCAAACCAAACTCCCTTTTGATATCCAAACATTTAAAGGGAAGCTAGGTGAAGACCTAAAAACCTACATTATTTTTGGGTGTGTGTTATTTTCTTTCCACAGCTAGTTGGGTCGACCCAATAATAGTTGGGCAGACCCAAATATGGTGGGTGTACCTACCCATGGTTTTGTGCATGGTGTTTGCACTTGGTGTTGGGCATTGTTAGAGTGGCTACAACCACCCTCCGAAATTTTTGCTCGCATGTAAATGTTAAAGCCTACCGTGGATCCTGTGATTGACCATTCCTTGGTCACTTATTAGTAAGATAATGATCTCAAGCCCCCTCCTTGATCTTAAGAGTTCTTCACGTTCCCATCTTTATGCAACATGTGTCATATTTGGGCACCAAGATTACCATTTGTCATGCAAACAGAAGTTTTCCTCCTTCAAGGGGAAATCTTTGTACGTACAAGTTATCCTCATTACATACCCATGTTTCACACTCACTTCACGCACTCTTATGATGAAGGTTGTTGCATAAAGTAGAGTATGCTTTATATGTTTTGGATGGTCTATGTTGTATGACTAACTGTTCAAGTGTGTGATCATAGTCAAGTTCTATCATTGTTTACATCAGTTTCACTGATCTCACACTTAGCCAGTTTCCTGAGCAACCTAGCCTCATCCAACTTTCCAGAATTGCAAACATCACTCCTGAAACCCTCAAGATTTTCCCTTTCCTACTGGAAGTGCACAATGCAGAGAGACCCCAACCTCCCACTGTCTCTAGAAACTACACAGTATTGTCCCTTAGTTGCCAAGTCTGCCTTGCATCCCAAAACTGTGCAACGTTTTCCCCAACTGCCCAGCCTGTCTTGCAACCTGAAACTACGTAGAGGTGTCCTATAAGGACCTGTTGTGGTCACCAACAACCCCCCTCTGTGTTTGATATTAGAAATAACACCAAGCAAAGGGGGACCCTGAACAAAAAATCCAAAAATATTTTTATCAAAGTTTTTGTATTTTAAACTCCCTAAAGCTAGATCGCATTGCGAAGAGAGAGTAAAGCGTTTCCTATGCGCATAAACAAGCTGCGAAGAAGCGAAGCGAAATTCATCGCGTCACATATATTCAAAGCGCTCTTAAAATGAAAAATCATAAGGAACCACCGACCGCCGATATGCGACGTCGCATATCGCAACATCGCATAAAGCAAAACATAGTGATTGAATGAAAAACTGCGATCTGCGATATCGCGATTTGCGATTTGCGATCTGCGATCTGCGATTAATGAGACTATCAATTCCTGCGATAACACTTCTTGACATCGCAATCCTCAATACTGCGATGCGAATCGCAGAAATCACTCATCGCAAGAGTTCCTCGACATAGTCTGTAAACCCAAAATTGAGTGCGCACATTAAGGGAAATTAATGACTGTACGCCTGAGTATCCAAGAATGATTGTGTCACGTTTTTCGAAGAGTCAAGTCATGATGAGTGTCATAATTATGCATTCATTAGAACTTAAAGCTTTCATGTCAATCTTTTCGTCATTTCTCTTCTTCTTTGCGTAAACTGCAAGGCAGCAACTAATATAAATCAATGTGCAGGAAACATCTAAGGAAAAGGGGAAAGCGCCAATACTAAGGTAACAGAGAGAAGATGCCTCCGCAAATGGATGCCGCATGCAGCAGGACCGCGGATTCCAGAGTATCACTCAACAGACACTGATGAAAATAGACTATCCAAGACTCAGAGTCAAAGGCGCACAAAAGCAGCGTGTTTACAAAAGATCCTGAAGCTCAGACTGGGTAAAGCAAAAAGAGAAACGCAAAAGAAGGAGGACGCTCTAGAAAAGCCTGGAACAAAGAACGGAAGCAATTCTCGACACAGGGGATTGTCCAGGAAACGAAACTCCTAACTCATTGAGTCATTCGCACGGCCGGAAACCGAAATAGCAATAGCACAATCAGTTCGAAAGAAATCTGGGTTATACTAAGTATACACACAGCGAATACACCCAGCCAGAGGAAGATTTTCGAAAATATCTTCTAGTTTGTCAGAAAGAGGTGCCAGCTCTTGTTATTTCTACTTTTATCACTCGAACGAAAGGAGAAGACAACCAGCCGACTCTTCCCAGGCAAACGTTGCATTGCTTACAGCACTAAGGAGCAGATACAGAAACGGTTAGAAATTAGATTCAATTTTTAGAAATAAATTTGCTTTAGTAAAAGGGCGGTCATTTGAAGCCGTTTCCTAAATTTGTGTAATTAAGATTAATTAGTTAGTAGTATTTAACCCTTCTCATGGCATTTGGAGAAGGGTCTGGAAATCTGTCAAAAAACTTGTCCTCAGAACATGCACTTTTGCACCCTCGGAGGGGGTTTTTGATGAATGGATGGATCGAGATTTATTTATGTTTGCATTTTAATGTCTGCTACTGATGTTGCACTTCTGTACTCTTAGTAGATATTAGAACAAGTAGAGATAAATCGTTATTGCTTAAAGTCTATTAGTGAAATCAGTCATAAATGGTACTTTTATCTCTTGACTAATTTCTGCTTATATTCTCAAAGTGATATGCAGCTGAGTCGTTTATATGTTAATGTATGAATGTGTGTATTACCATTTGGCACTTCTGTACGGTGGAGTCATTTATTTGTGCTTGACATATGAATAACTAATTATGCGATATGCTGTCCACAACTGTTTTGCCTAACTTTTTATGCAGAATGGTTTATCTTAATTGATTTCTATTCTTATGGTAGCTGAATGATCTTTATTACCAGTTATTATTCGAAATCTTTTTAGATCGCATAATAGAAGAAATCTACCCCGGGTTAGCGTAGATTAGATGTGTTGTCTTTATTAGATTACAATAGCATAGAGTCATCTTAGAAGTCAGAATTAAATTAGCTTAAAAATACTTCTAGATCAACACCATCAAGCTCTACACACACACACCCCTTACATTGGGAAACTGGTCCCATTACCCCCAGTCGGACCCGCTATACCAAACGGGCAAGGAGCTGCCAACCAAGTTCCGGACCGGGTGGGTATCCCCCTTGTTGTTGACCCGATTTCGGGGCCCTCAACATATTTGGCGCTAGAAGGAGGGCACGAACTATGAATGGCACATAAATCAAAATCTAAATACCATTCTGAGAGTAAAACACCCTCACCAACTCCCCCGACTTCTCCAGTACGATTAAACTCGGAGTTAGAAGTTGCTCGAGCATCCACCACTGCTACATACCCTAATATTTCAGACCAGCTTATCACTGAGCCCCTTGAAATTCAAACTTTGATTCGTAAACTCCAGGGATTCTCTATTTTTACTAAAGGTCTGATAAATCTAAAAGCAGCGTGACTTCGCAGTACAACCCTGCTCATCCCCTGACCAGATTGAAGAGTGAAACGTTTTGCATCCAGCCAACTGAACTTCCTCTCCCCACTAGGAAAAGAGCAAGGAAAGCACCTCCAGAGTCTGACAGTGAGACTCTTTCATCTACCTCGTCCATTTCAACTCCCTCACCGCGACGTCAGCCACCCACATCTTCATCCCAAATCACTCATCCATCTTCCACAACCCTTCCTCTTCAATCATCGAAGATCATAATATCTTCATCTTCTCAGCATCAGGGATCATCTTCTGCAATTTCATTAACTAGCAGCTCAACGATGGCCCAGTCTCCATGGAACAATCCTGGGGCGGTTTTAATGCCTCCACCCCTGAGCCAAATACCGGCCCATCCTGAGAAATGGCTACCTAAATTCAATCCAGAAACAGGCATGCTAGCTGAAGAGCACATAAATAATTTCATGCTTTCTGTTAATCTCAACGGAGTTACCAATGAAGATGCTGTTGTCCGGCTTTTTTCCTATACAATGCAAGGAACAGCCGGGTCATGGTACTTTTCGTTACCTTACGGGTCTATCACAAGTTGGGACATTTTTCAAAATCAATTCCTTATCAAGTTCGGTGATGATAGATCAAAAGCAACGTTGATCAATGACCTATCCAATCTTAAAGCTGAGGCTAGAGAACCCATTAAAGATTTCAATTTACGGTTCAATAAGATCCTCAACAAAATTCCCGTTGCTTCTCAACCCAGCGAGGAAGTAAGATGTGAATGGTATATCACGGCCTTACCATCAAACATGGCTATCTTCGTAGATAGGGCAAGCAAGACGACCTTAGTTGAAAACTTGACAGAGGCATTAGCAGTAGAAAAGCGCGTAGTAGCCCTAGAAAAGAGATCTGCAATAGAGGAACGCAAATCTAAGAAAATCTCTTTCAAAGAAGACACAAAGAAGAAACAAACAAAAGATCCTTTTGATATGGAAGGATTACAAAAAGTGTTAAAGGCCATGTCCAATGAGATGATTGACATAAGAAAACAAGTAGCAGAAACTTCTTCAAAAAATCCCTTCAGAACTTTTAAAAGAAATCCTCCCATGGATGTGAAACCACCCAATGCTGTCTCAAACGTTGAATCTGAAGAAGAAGAAGAAGATGATACCATTGAAGGACAGACCGATGATGAAGAAGTTGTGGAACTACAAGGAATGTGGGATTTCATCCTCCCACAAGAAGAAGATCAAGAAGCATTTCCGGTTAGCACACGAAGCAAAAATCAACTTGATCCTCCCCAAACTACCCCTAAACAGAAGGGCGCAAGCCTTGCAACAAAAGATAAGGTCGCAACAAAGAAAACAACCGCTAGAGCGACCCAATTTAGCCCAGTCCAATCAGATCAATCACCTCCATCAAGAACACTGATAGTGTCGGATGAAATGGAGTATAACATCATCGATGACATGAAAAAGACTAGAGCTAATATCACTCTTTACGAGTTGAGCAAATTTAAACATCAACAGAAAATAATGATGAAAGAATTACATGCTGTGCCTACTACATCTTTACCTACAGCTGTAGCCTCCCACAACATGGGAAGACCTCCAACCAACACGATCAATAAGGTTGATCCAAATGACATCGCCTTGATTGGAGGAAGATCTAGATCTCATACTCCTCCTTTTCTCCTCACTTATGAAATTTTCAATAAAAATGTGCACAATTGCTTGGTTGATTCTAGTGCTTCAACCAATATTCTACCCAGATCAATATGTGCCGAATTGAATGTTCAACCACAAAAATCTGCAGTGCGCATAGTTCAACTTGATCGATCGCAAGTCGAAGTGATTGGTGAACTTAATCAAGTGACCATAAGACTGTCATCTAACCCGAAAGTATGCCAGGTTATCGACATTCTAGTGGCTGATATCCCTGAATTCTATGGTTTGATTCTTAGCAGGGATTGGTTCGAAAAACTCCACGGATATTTCTCAACCGACTGGTCGCACATGTGGTTACCCTACAACAGTAAACCAAATCAAATAAAGGTTGAACGAGAGTTGCACCAAAAATACATAGTGACGGAATTGGAAGGAGAGAATGAAGCAATAGCATACAATAGCAGTATCATAGGCAACTACTCGGTAGATTCTTTCCTCGGCAATTTCAATGATCATATTTCACCTTACTTGGAAAATTCAGTTTTGTCCCAAGTAGAGAATTTTTCCCAAACTGACAATTCAAAATGTGTTAATTTTTTAGATAACCCTGTAAATACATCTTTGTTTTGGAAATTATATTTTGATGGCTCTAAATCCAACGAGGGAGTAGAAGCAGGATGCGTTCTGATTAGCCCAGACGGAAATAAGACCATGCTTACCTGCAGACTTGAGTTCGATTGTACAAACAATACAGCGGAATACGAGGCCTTGGTGCAAGGCCTATACAAAGCAATCGGGTTGAACATTAAGTATCTTCAAGTCTTTGGAGATTCTGAGATTGTCGTCAAACAGGTACGTAACACCACACATTGCCTGTCAAGTCATTTGAAACACTATCAATCTTTAGTACAAGATCTGACTGCACATTTCATAGCATTCAATATTTCGTCAGTCCCAAGACTCCAAAATGCAAGCGCAGACCTGTTAGCTAACGTGGCCTCTAGACTTATTCCCTCCGAAGATTTTAGTCTAGATAGATTCTCAATAGAATTAATCTTTAGACCGTCCATCCCTGACAACATCACCAACTGGAGAGTATTCAACGATGATCCTGACATTGTAAGTTTCCTCACTTCTGAAGGATCCTACTCAAACCAAATAATCGACGAAGACTATCATGATCACCAAATACAACAAAATAGCACTGATAATGCTATACCCAAATCGGTGGTTAAGTTAGAAGACTTATATGATTTAAAAAGTCGGTTTAAAAGGTCAGCTAATGCTAAACTCTACAGTTCGACTCTGAACTATGAATCAGTGAACCTAGGAACCGAGGAGAAGCCACAAAATGTTAACCTAGGCCACGGCCTAGCCCCTGAAGAAAAATCAGCATATATCCGTCTTCTGAGACAATACAAAAACGTTTTTGCCTGGAATTACGATGAGCTGAAGACTTACGACACTTCTATCATTCAACACACTATCCCTATGATTGAAAATGAAAAACCTGTCCAGCAGAAGCTCAGAAAAATCCACCCCAACTTAGAGAATCAGATAAAGACTAAGCTGAATAAGTTGTTGAGAGCCAGAATAATTTTCCCAGTCAGACATTCCAAATGGGTATCCAATATGGTGCCCGTTACAAAGAAAAACAGAGATATTAGGATCTGTATCGACTTCCGGAATCTCAACAAAGCCTGTCAAAAAGACAATTTTCCCCTCCCACCTATGGAGCAAATATTACAGGCAGTAGCAGGCTCAGAATTAATGTCTTTTCTGGATGGATTTTCAGGATACAATCAAGTGCTGGTACATCCCGATGATCAGTTAAAAATCACCTTCCGAACTAAATGGGGTACATACGCATGTCGGAAGATGCCATTCGGTCTGATCAATGCCGGCGCTACGTTTCAGAGAGCCATGGACATCACATTTAAAGGTTTAGTCAATAAATCGGTAGTGATTTACCTGGACGATATAACAGTGTACTCCAAGAAGAGAAGCGACCATCTCAAAGACTTGAAACAAATCTTTCAAAGATGTTTAAGGTATGGGATTTCACTTAACCCGAAGAAATCTTTTTTCGCATTAAGTGAAGGGAAATTGCTTGGATTCATAGTGTCAAAATCTGGTATTCACATAGAACCTGACAGAATCAAAGAAATTTCCGAAATATCCATGTCTCATAACAAAAAATCCATGCAATCTTTCCTCGGACAAATCAATTTTGTAAAAAGGTTTGTCCCGGATTTTTCACGTATTATTTCTCCTTTACAAAATATGATAAAAAAGAATTCAAATTTTAAATGGGGTCTAGACGAGCATGAAGCATTCAACTTGATCAAACAAGCTATCATCAACGCTCCATCTTTAGCAACCCCAAATTTTTCAGAACCTTTTATCTTATACACGTTTGCCTCAGAGAAATCTTATGCCGCGATTTGAACTCAAGCAAGTCAAGAGAAGGCAGAAGCTCCAATCGCATTTTTTAGCTCGAACTTACAAGGTGCTGAACTCAATTATTCAGACGTGGAGAAACAGGCATATGCTGTTTTCAAAGAAATCAAATATTTCAGACCTTTCTTGCTTAAAGCCCATACCAAAGTCGTAGTACCGTTTCGAGCGGTAAGAAACCTTCTGATACAGAAGGATGTGGGCGAAAAGAGAGCAAATTGGATTACCGCCTTACAAGAATACGATCTTGAGATCAAGCCAGAAAACATCGTAAGAGGTCAAGGCTTCTGCAAGATGTTAGCGGGAGCATCGCAAATTCCTGAGAACTCATCTGAAGAGGTACACACGTATGAGGTAAGCCTAAACGATGCAGAATCATTATATGCTGACACCATTTATTATCTTAAGAATGGGTATGCTCCATCACACCTGGATCACACCAAGAAAAGAGCCCTGAGATTGAAAGCTAAACAATACCAGCTCATAAATGATGTTCTGTTTAAAAGGAATTACGATTCTGTACTTCTTAGGTGTCTTGAAAAAACTGAAGCCGAAAAGGTTTTGCAGGAACTCCACGATGGACCAGCAGGTGGACACTATGCTGGAGAAGCTACTGCACATAAAATCTTATGTGCAGGATATTACCGGCCCACGCTGTTCAAAGACTCACACAATTACGTAAGGAAATGCCAGGTCTGCCAGACTGCTGTAGGGAAACAAAAGAAATCATCCATGCCACTACAGCCGGTTAACATCGAGCAACCATTCAGTCAATGGGGCTTGGACATAATAGGTGAGATCGTTCCTCACTCTTCTAAGCAGCATAGGTATATCCTCACGGAAACTGATTATTTTACCAAATGGGTAGAAGCAGTTCCTCTCAAGACAGCTAATTCTGAAAACATTATTGAATTCATAGATCAATTTATCATCACTAGGTTTGGATTGCCAACGGCCTTAATGTTTGATAATGCATCATATTTTTCTGGAAATACAATGACTGAGTTTGCGCTTAAGAGAGGGTTCAAATTGAAGTATTCTGCCAACTACTATCCGCAAGGTAATGGGTTGGCTGAATCAACAAACAAGAACCTAATTAGGATTATTAAAAGAACAGTCGACCAAAACCAAAAGAATTGGCACAAAGCGCTGGTAAATGCCTTATGGGCAGATAGAATTACGAAGAAAGCTTCAATCGGCACTTCTCCCTTTAATTTAGTTTATGGGAGAGAAGTGGTTCTTCCAACTCACTTATTCATTCCCTCTTTGTCCTTAGTACAATACATTGATGAAGTACCTACTTCCTCCTTACAATTGAGACAAATGGAAATAATCAAACTAGAAGAACGACGAGAACAAGCTAAGAAAACCCATGCTCACCACCAAGCGCTAATAAAATCCTCTTTTGACTCAAACATAATGACCAGAAAAAGCTTTCAGATGGGAGATTTAGTTTTAAAATGGGATAAGGCTCATGAAGGAAAGGGCAAACATACGAAATTTCAGAAGCTGTGGCTTGGTCCTTTTCAGATTGTAGAAGTCATAGGCCCATCGACCTTTGTGTTGTAGGATTTGGCAGGTAGAAGAGATTCTCTGCCTGTGAATGGGCAGATTCTTAAAATGTATTTTCCATAGAAGATCATTCTTCTATTTTTGTAGGATAGTTTTAGTTTTTATTTTGTTTTTCTCTTCTTATAAATAAAACCGGTTGTGAATGATCATAAATAGGATTCATGAAAGAGCACACCAATTCTCTATCAGATTTTGATTTCGCTTGTACAAATAGCAAAACTTTTCGGTAAAAAATTGTTTTATGTCAGCACAATGAAAGGTATCATCAATAATAAAATAAGTATTCTCTGTAAAGCTATTGTTTTCAAACTCTATTATTGTCGTCTAGAGCTTTCTTAAGGAAAAACAATGACTTCCTCCCTGCTGAGGGAAATCGCAGCATTCAAAGAAACAATCCGAGAAAACACTATATCTCAAAGAATAAGAGGTCTCATCACGAGCCGGCTTATCATGATCACAGATATTATAACTTGCTGACTTTGCCAATACTGTCTATCAAAACAGGGCAACGACTCAAGATTGTTGCAATCAAAAGACAAGGGGTCTCATCACGAGCCAGCTTGTTCAGCAAAAGTGTAAATCAAGTGAATGACTGTGTCATAATTTGGCCACCAAACCAAGACATTGTTCTTTAGAGAATAAAAAAGGAAAAAGTGTCAAAAGGATTTTTCTCTGGAAAGTTGTAGATAAACTCAAGCAGGAAAAATGATCATTGCTTGATAACATGGTAACCCTGTTGAGGCTATGGACGCTTGCGGGCAGCAGAGGCTCTACCTACGACAAATGAGCATATTTAAAAAAAAACATTACGCAGAGAAGACCTTATTTTATCTTTAAAAAGACCGAGTAATGTCTGGTATGAATGCAAGAACTAAGCCAAAGGAAGTAGACAATCAGAATATGAAAAGGTTGGGACAAAGTATCATTGACAGGATAAGGGGTAATGTACTCTATCTGTCCATCTCAAAATTTAGACATACGAAAATTTTTCTGTTTCGGAAGTGAAAATGCAATAGAAAAGCAGAGATAACTGGTTCTTCACAGTGAATCGCCATTGTTGTGGTCACCAACAACCCCCCTCTGTGTTTGATATTAGCAATAACACCAAGCAAAGGGGGACCCTGAACAAAAAATCCAAAAATATTTTTATCAAAGTTTTTGTATTTTAAACTCCCTAAAGCTAGATTGCATTGCGAAGAGAGAGTAAAGCATTTCCTATGCGCATAAACAAGCTGCGAAGAAGCGATGCGAAATTCATCGCGTCGCATATATTCAAAGCGCTCTTAAAATGAAAAATCGTAAGGAACCACCGACGGCCGATATGCGACGTCGCATATCGCAACATTGCATAAAGCAGAACATAGTGATTGAATGAAAAACTGCGATCTGCGATATCGCGATTTGCGATCTGCGATCTGCGATTAATGAGACTATCAATTCCTGCGATAACACTTCTTGACATCACAATCCTCGATACTGCGATGTGAATTGCAGAAATCACTCATCGCAAGAGTTCCTCGACATAGTCTGTAAACCCAAAATTGAGCGCGCACATTAAGGGAAATTAATGACTGTACGCATGAGTATCCAAGAATGATTGTGTCACGTTTTTCGAAGAGTCAAGTCATGATGAGTGTCATAATTATGCATTCATTAGAACTTAAAGCTTTCATGTCAATCTTTTCGTCATTTCTCTTCTTCTTTGCGTAAACTGCAAGGCAGCAACTAATATAAATCAATGTGCAGGAAACATCTAAGGAAAAGGGGAAAGCGCCAATACTAAGGTAACAGAGAGAAGATGCCTCCGCAAATGGATGCCGCATGCAGCAGGACCGCGGATTCCAGAGTATCACTCAACAGACACTGATGAAAATAGACTATCCAAGACTCAGAGTCAAAGGCGCACAAAAGCAGCGTGTTTACAAAAGATCCTGAAGCTCAGACTGGGTAAAGCAAAAAGAGAAACGCAAAAGAAGGAGGACGCTCCAGAAAAGCCTGGAACAAAGAACGGAAGCAATTCTCGACACAGGGGATTGTCCAGGCAACGAAACTCCTAACTCATTGAGTCATTCGCACGGCCGGAAACCGAAATAGCAACAGCACAATCAGTTCGAAAGAAATCTGGGTTATACTAAGTATACACACAGCGAATACACCTAGCCAGAGGAAGATTTTCGAAAATATCTTCTAGTTTGTCAGAAAGAGGTGCCAGCTCTTGTTATTTCTACTTTTATCACTCAAATGAAAGGAGAAGACAACCAGCCGACTCTTCCCAGGCAAATGTTGCATTGCTTACAACACTAAGGAGCAGATATAGAAACGGTTAGAAATTAGATTCAATTTTTAGAAATAAATTTGCTTTAGTAAAAGGGCGGTCATTTGAAGCCGTTTCCTAAATTTGTGTAATTAAGATTAATTAGTTAGTAGTATTTAACCCTTCTCATGGCATTTGGAGAAGGGTTCGGAAATCTGTCAAAAAACTTGTCCTCAGAACATGCACTTTTGCACCCTCGGAGGGGGTTTTTGATGAATGGATGGATTGAGATTTATTTATGTTTGCATTTTAATGTCTGCTATTGATGTTGCACTTCTGTACTCTTAGTAGATATTAGAACAAGTAGAGATAAATCGTTATTGCTTAAAGTCTATTAGTGAAATCAGTCATAAATGGTACTTTTATCTCTTGACTAATTTCTGCTTATATTCTCAAAGTGATATGCAGCTGAGTCGTTTATATGTTAATGTATGAATGTGTGTATTACCATTTGGAACTTCTGTACGGTGGAGTCATTTATTTGTGCTTGACATATGAATAACTAATTATGCGATATGCTGTCCACAACTATTTTGCCTAACTTTTTATGCAGAATGGTTTATCTTAATTGATTTCTATTCTTATGGTAGCTGAATGATCTTTATTACCAGTTATTATTCGAAATCTTTTTAGATCGCATAATAGAAGAAATCTATCCTGGGTTAGTGTAGATTAGATGTGTTGTCTTTATTAGATTACAATAGCATAGAGTCAACTTAGAAGTCAGAATTAAATTAGCTTAAAAATACTTCTAGATCAACACCATCAAGCTCTACACACACACACACCCCTTACATTGGGAAACTGGTCCCATTATCCCCAGTCGGACCCGCTATACCAAACGGGCAAGGAGCTGCCAACCAAGTTCCGGACTGGGTGGGTATCCCCCTTGTTGTTGACCCGATTTCGGGGCCCTCAACAGGACCACATCCCACAAAAACGTCTTGCATTCAGAAACTGCGCAATGTTTTCCTCAGATGTCTAGTTTGCCTTGCATCTAGAAACTGTGTAGAGGTGTCCTCCAGGACATCATCCCGGCAGCAGTCATTTCCCGCTGAAACTGCGAAGATGTATCTCTCAGTGACCACAAGGAAAGATGACATGTTAGATGACTCCCAAGGAGTTGAGGAGAAAGACCAAGGAACTGAGTTATGATAAAAGATCGAGACTGCATGAAAACTCCATCAGATGCATAACCATCTGGAGGGTAAGTATGGTAAGTAAAGTACATCTTTTGAAATACATCTCTTAGTGTAGCTTGAAGTACTGATATCATTTTGTCTTCAATGACATGCATGAAAGTCATTCCATGTGTGTCCTCTATGTGTCTTTCTCCCTGTTGCTTGTTGGACCAATGGTTGTCTTTTAGCATATGGATTGCTTTGTCATGCTTGTGGTCTTTTTCTGGCAATTTTGAAGGTTGGTCTTTGTGTGCATGAGTTATCTTCACTTTGCGAACATTGGTTGTACTCACACAAAAAGTTGTAAGCACTATCGCACAAGTGTCATCAAATTCGTTCGAAGGCCTATCTCAAGTGTCGCGCTTGTCGCCCTCAACCTTAAAGACATTCTCACTGAGCACATGTTTGTCTTGTTGGTTTGTGGTGTCCTGTTGTCAAGTCCTGCTAAGTGTCTGATCACAATGTCACGTATACACAAGTTCACTTGCTCTCGCACTTAGCCATTTTTACTTAAAACCTGTCGACTGGAAAAACCCCTTCAACCAGACCCTAACTGAGCTACACTGTGTAGTCTCAGATCTTAGTGACACTGCTCTATTGCCCAGAATTGCGCAGCGCTTGAGTCTGTCTTCCAGGGAAGCTGCACTGCACAATACTGGAAGTGAGCAAGCTGACTGTCAACCAGAATTGGGTAGAAGTTGTCTCCAAGCCCAATCCACTTTGTGCTTCCTGCAACATTAGTTATCAATCCTCCCTGTTAGGCACGAAATCCCCCCAAGGCATGTTTTGGGGCTCAAAGCCCAAGTTTTGACCCGATATTGTTCTAAAGACTCTGCGAATTGCGGGCGCAGAGCGCGAAATGTATGATAGAGTCACAAGGTTTTCCGCCCTAGTCTTGTAATGTAAGGTCGGCCTACCCATGGTCTGCGGACCATGGGATTGTATAAATAGAGTGAGGCTCTAAAGTGTAAGAGTAAGTAAGGAATTAATAGAGAGAAGACAGAGTCTAAGTGACTAGGTGTGTCTTTGGGTCGTAAAGTAGGAAAAGGCTCTACAGCTGAGTGCGCAGAGGCCTAGTAGTCCACAGCTGAGTGCTCGGACCACTGCAGCTAAGTGCGCAGGGCGGAGTCAAGTTTGTAACCAAAGAAGGAATAATAAAGAGAAGTTTGATATCAACTTGTGTATTTGTTCTTGGATTAATACATGTTTGATATAAATTGCAAATATATTGTTTATTTACCACGCGCATCTGTATGAATGATTTATGTTGTTAAGTATAACTTAAAGCACACAAGTAGGCTAAAATAATCAACTAACATTGGAATACTAGTAAGGACTTGGGTAATAACAACGTTCAGCCCTCTGGTAGGGCTGCACGAAGGCAGCATCTCAGGCTGTGTGTTATGGGAAAGTGCACGTAGTGACGTGCGCACAGGGTCGAATTGCGAAACACTTTAACTCATTAGACATCTCCAGGGTGCGGAAACCTGGTTCTAGCAACCTCCCATACTACTTCGGATGAGACCTCAATCCATGCTTTGGACTATTGCTGAAAGGGCCAATAGTATCGAGATTTGTTTGGATAAATCAACTCTGAACCTGGGTTAGGCCCCAATAAGCAACACCGCGCATGGTTTGTAGCGTCACTAACTCTTCATCTAAGGACCGTGCTGTCACAGCAGAAGCTATCCACTGAGGCCAAGGCCTTGGAGATCGCAATGAGACTGCACGATACCCCGATATAAGATCCTAACTTGGGAGTCCAATAGATCCACGCAGTCGAAAAACTTGTGTCTTGAGATGCAGAGTTTGAAACAAGAAAGGACAACTCACCCAGAAGTGAACGAGGAGGTATGGTGCATAAAGTGCAAAGGCCAGGGACATGACAAGGATCATTGTCTAGTTTTTGTGAACTACCTGGCAGGAGGAGGGCTGATGCCATTGAGACTAGAGGCACAAGCAGGACCGAGTGCGACACCTGCATTATGGTGCGCGATTTGTCAGATAGGAGGGAAGCATCAAGGAAAATTTTAAGGATGGAAAATTTTCTTGAAGTTTCAAACATTGGCGAATCTCACTAATCCCTAATATGCAAACTATAAAATGTTTATTGATATATTTGTAAAATTATTCAAATTTATAATGATTATATATGTAGCCTCTATATAATGTTGGCGATTTTTAAGGTAAAATAATTTTATATTCTAAAATCTGGGCGAATTGTCTTTTATAAAAATTGGAAATTGGCGAATCATTTTGTGGAAAAATCATGGAAAATTAGCCCACTGGGCGAAGATTAGCCCCTAAAATTTTCCATGGAAGCATGCTACAGATAACTGCCACCTATTACAGAAATATATGCAGACGTCCCAACAGTTGTTCTATAATTTCTGTAGGTTAGTAGGCCATGATGAGCATATCTGTAGAAGTTATGAATTGATGATGGATCAGACCCCTACCTACAAAGTTTAGACTGAAACGTGAGCCCTCGATCAAAATGCAGGGATGGCGTGCACTGGATTTCTGGGGCGTGGACAAGGTCGAGGTGGAATGGGGCCAGGAAGGGGTCATGGACAATTGATCTATCACAATTGTGGAGGGCTAGGGAATTATGCTCGTGATTGTACAAATTCGACGAGAGCATCATGTCTATATTATACCCAGTTTGATCATGAGACGGAGGACTGCCCCACACTGATAGCAAGGTTGCGCGATAAAGGAACACTCCAACCTCCCCTGACTTAAAACCTACAAATGATGAGGTCTGAGCTGTGCGATGAGGAACCGAATGTAAATATCGTGCTTCAAAACAATATCACGATAGGAGATGATAAGGGAAAGTACCTGGGTTCGCAAGGCTCCAACAAAGGAACCAGAATTTGATTTGGAGCACGCTGAGGAGACATTCATGGAAGCTAAGAAGAGCTTCACAGAGGCCTCCACTTCAGGTAGTAAAGACAAAATAGAACTGGAGATGGACCCGTCAATGCTCACTACCTTTCTGGAGACATGCATGAAGCTGTCGTGTGACAGCAAAGCGGTGAAGGGGGTGCAAGAACTCATCACTAGATGTGCCGGACCAGGAGAACCGCGCATAGTCTGGAAGCTCAGGAAGCACACAATGCAAACAGGAAGGGAGATGAGATTGACTGTGAAAATCGGGAATATGAGATGGATCAAGTGATTTTGGATCTAGGATCGGACATGAACGTCCTACCAAAGAAGACATGGGAGCACATAGGCAAGCTCGCATTGCAATGGTCTCCTATTCAATTGCGAATGGAAAACCAACAAAAGATCCTACCAATGGGAAGATTGCAGGGAATCACAGTGAATATTGAAGGTGCGAGCGGGCTTGTAGATTTCGAAGTGATAAAGATTATTGATGACAATAATACCTATCCAGCACTATTGGGAATAGATTGGTCCACTGACATGAATGGAGTGATAAATCTAAAGAAGCACAAGATGATTTTTGAGAAAAAGTCACTATGCGTAGTGGTACCGTTAGACCCTGCGGAAGGATCGTGCTACACAGAGCCGGTGTGTGACTGCGACAACGATGACGATATAGACTGTATCTACAAGATAACCGCTTGGGAGTATGATTGGGTGAATCCTACAGTAGATGACAGGATTTCATGGGAGTGCGAAAGCTCCTGCACCTCAGATTCGGACGAGGAAATAGAACGATGGCAGAACGATTACACGAGGTAACCATGCTCAACTGCAACATGATGATAAGGTCATTGCTCTGCGTGATAATAGAGGTAAGAGATCTACCTATGTATGACGGGTTGAGAGAGGTGGATGATTTCCTAAAAAAGTTTGAAAGAGAAGTACCGGAACAACAACGTTTTGATGCTCTGAAATGGGCACTGCGTGCTATGCCTGCAAGGTGGTGGGGTACACACCAACATAATTTTGACGACTGGCATGAATGCAGAAGGATGATGCTCATGCAGTTTGGAAAGTCTCAGATGTGGATGAAAGCTGGGTATGATGGACGAAACAACCTACACGCCCAGCCCTCCAGATGGGTACAAGCGTATGGCACGCAACTTGCATGAACACAGACCGTCCTCGCGATAGGTGATAGGACCAACAAGCAGGAGCAGGCAAGATGATGGCGTGAATGATGAAGTATGATAAGACCAAGCGCACCGAAGATTATCCGTGTGGAAGCCTTTGACAAAGTATGCGAAGTACTGAACACGGTCCACCATGTGAGACGCACTGACTGGGACTTGCACGTACTAGCGGTTCTATGGGCTTATAGGACCATGTGCAAAACCCTGATTGCGTAGGCACTTCCAATGCTGAAGTATGAAGCCGATGCTGTAATCCCTATGGAGAATGCAAAGCCTAGTCCGTGCATGGCAACACCCGTAGATACGACGGTTCACGAAGCCCAGAAAGAAGGAATCACATAGTTGCAAGAGACAAAACACATGAGACTTGAGGAAGAAATCGAATAGGGAAACCTTAGACTCCGCGAACTTGAAAAAGAAAGGGTACGGTTAAGAAAGAAAAGTGCTTTGATGGACACGGAGGTCAAGAAGCTGGAGGACAAGATAAAGGAAGAGTTTCTCACCGAAAACACTAGAATGGTAAGGCAAGGTGCATACAATCATACTGACAAGTTTGAGAACTGTCACCGTGAATTCGTTAGTCTGATGCCTTGGCTTGGATCGCATATCGCCAAGCGTAGTGACTAGGGTAGTGTGTTGCAAATGGTGAAGTGCGCGATGCCGACCGTAACAATAAAACATGGGAATTCTCCAGGAACCATGATGTAGGACAGGGTGGAACTCCACACGGGTGGTGCGATCACCTAGCTAGCCAAGGGAAGGACAGTCTTAGCACTCCAGGCAGTTGGAAGGGAGCGCGGGACTATAAACTATCTTGCTTGGGAGCTACGTGATATTGGAGATGCACGTAGAAGTAGAGAGTCACAAGGTCCGCGATCGCGCACGGGGGGTTGGGCTACCACGCGAGTTGGCTAGAAAGTGACCATTGAAGTCACTATTCACGATGGGATGCTCGATTTGAGGCCAAATGGAGTGGGCAACAGACATTTAAGATGCGATTTATGGGCAAGATTTGGGAAAATCTGTTGCCTCGAAAGCATTAATGAACTGGAATTGGAGGGAATGGTCGAATTCGAATTTCAAAAGCACTATAAAACACAAAGGGATGCCCAGAAAACAACACTTGGTCATTTGAGAATTGAGCGATTGAGCAGAGCCCTGAGCATTGCGAGTCGAGCATTGATTGAGCCACTGGATTCGCGAGTGACAGATTACAACCCAGATACAATGACAACAACTAAGGATGGTCTAGGAATAGAAGAAGTGACCGTTGGCAAGGTCACGTAGGCCCTAACTATGGAGGATGTACTAAAAGGTGTCGGGGTTGTGGCAGAGATCCCCAAATCACCACATATGCCAAGACTCAAGAAGGATAAGAAATCAATGGCTCCCCTATGCGTGTCCCCGAGGAACCCCTTGTGCAACAAATATCAATGGAAGAGAAGGAGAAAGCTGTCACGATAGAAACAAATGAGGAAGAAGAAGATTTGTAGGCCCTTGTCATCGCAGAGGAAGAAGACGAAGGCATGGAGGAGGATATTCAACCTGCACACTCTGCAAAAAAACTACCCGCATATGTCCCCCTGCAAAAAGGGAAGGCCAAATTTCTTAAGGTCCTAGACGAAACCAAGAGTTCACTCCAAACCCTACTCCTCCCAGACAACATTATGTTCGAATGCACGCACCTGGGCCACAGGCCAACCATGAAATTTGAAGATTGGGACCTTGCTGACCGCGAGAAGTTCCCTCACCTGGAGACTAGGAACCTCATGAAGCAGAACACCGTGGGGGTGGTGACAACGTTAGAGCCGTGGAAATGGCTGCGCGGAGTGGAAAAGGCTGAGCTGCTGAACCTACTATGGGTGTCACATTTCCACTGCGCCCCAATAGCCATTTTCGTCATTAGGCTGCTGCTCTGCCTGGTGCATGATGGGTATCTATGGCTGGAGGAACCCATCCCCATCACGACAGATCTAATTCATTGCATTTCCTGATTAGAATACAAAGGAAAGGACTCCGTGACCATATCGGAAGGGAAGGGTAGTGATTTGGTCCTCGCGGAGGCCATGAAGACGAAGTACAAGTTGGAGAAGAAGAAGAGGGGCTACGCCATCTCCAGCATCAAGGACAAAGGGGTACATGTAGCAACCCAAATCCTGAGAGGCAAAGTTATGTGAAAGTGTCGCACATATGAGGTACCTGCACCGGTGATCGCGCTAGCCGAGCAGTTCGCGTGGGGGGTCCAGTTTAACTGGGCTGAATTCCTCTGCAAGAAATTTTTGAGGAATTTTCGCGAAACCCACGAGCAGGGTAAAACCTTCCACTATGCATGGTTGTTGCTGTCCATAGTTCTCGTAGCAAGGGAATTGCTGGAGGATAATCAATTCCCCATAATTAACAGAGATTTACTAGAGGCCACGAAGTACACTTCGCTCTGGGCCATGAAAGATGCGAAAAGGATACGTGACAACAAGATCTTCTGGGTGCTCATGGAGATGAACATCTGAATGTGGATCAACTAGAAGCCGCTCTTGTCACCCACGATGTACAATAGTTTGCAGAGTTTTGTAGAATTCAAGGCAAACATGCACAACATCTTTATCAAGGCACAAAAGGATCCGATGAAGCAGTGGAAAAAGCTACCCTTTGTAGCCACTAATGACGCCATTTTCACTTTCTTGGAGGCATGGCCTCCGGAATGGCGCACCCCAGATCTTGCAGAACTTGAGAGGGGAGCAGCACAAAAGAAGAAGGACGATGCCAAGCTATGCGTCGCGCATGTTATCTCAAAATCAGACCCTGGAAGGCTGCTGACCAGGAATACTTCAAGTAACTGTTTCAAACCAATCTTTTGACTAAGGTTTAGCCTCCTTAGCCTGAGAGGGCTCTCTCAAAAGGTTATTGATTTTGATTAAAAATAAGAGGGCTAACTCTTGTGAAATAACAATGACAAATATGAAGGTTGGTCAAACATTACATAAGTTTCCATTGGGCCTATGGAGTCAATAAAACTTCAGCAAATAATGATACAACCTTTACATAGAAGTCAGGGCATGTGGCATTTAAATGTTCAAAACACAACTCTTATAAAACCACAGTTCATGAATGTGTACAGGAAATCAGAGCAGCATAAGTGAATTCTGAGTGATTACACATCTATGCAACTGTAAAATAAATCAAGGATAAAGTAAAACCACACATCTTGAACATAGAAACACTTTATGAATCCTGAGAAGAAAAGCAGTTCTATTATATTACTGAACTCTGTCTTTCTACATAAGCCAAAACAGTACTCTGTTTTATAAAATCTCCAACCCTCATTACATCGCTGTCTTAGCTATATATAGAATCCTTATTCTAACTAATTCGAACTTCCTCCTCCAGCATGAGGGGAGTCGATAACTACCTCTACTGACACCTATCAGCTATTGAACTAACTAATAAATACAACTAAAGTGCTGACTGGAGTTTTTAAAGAGTTCTAAATTAACTATGACTCTAACTCTATTTTCCATGCATACGGCTTCTCCTTGTTCTTTGACATATGGAGTTTAGCTGAGATAGCTGAGATGGATGTTTTAATGCCCCACGTTTACCTTTGATGCTGAATCCTTTAATTATTCAGAAGTATTAGAAGATGTCCCTGGTTTCTCGGCTTCAGTTTTATCCAAAGTACTTGAATGCACAGAAACATGTCTTCAACCTTTAATTATCCAAAACATGGAACACTGCCACGTTCTTGATGTGCTGTGAGCTTCATCAATGGACATGTGTGCGGGAAAAGTTTCTTATAGGTAGCTCGTTTGTTGTATCTTGAATGGTGATAAAGGGGCTTTACAACAAAAATTTAAAATTGGATTTAAATCTTCAACCTTTTTAGGCATCCACCTGTCTTGACTTGATTGAGTGCTGGCAGCTCCAGATGATGTTCTTGCATACCCTTTGGCGTTTCCCTTTCAAAATTCCCGCTCATAATACAAAACTGTTTATCTGTGTTAAAATCATCACCTACAGCAGTTTCGTAGCGCGCTACGAAACTGCTGAATTATTTAAAACAGCTTGCCTTTCATAGCTAAATGATCGCCACTGTTCATGGCTTAAGCACCCTACTCCCTTGATCCCTTTGACAAGATTTGCTTGCAACTTTTTAAGAAACAGATATTGCTCCTGAGGACACCATTGACTGTAAATGGAAAAGATTGTTCATGGAGCTTTTCCCACAATCTTCTAATAGTCACCTGATCAGATAAGTCTATCCCTGTGTCTTCAAGATATTTTTCTGCTTTTCATTGGTTATGACATTCTTTGAGGTTAGGAATACCAGAACAGCTGGAGCCATCTTTTAAAACCTCATCTAGAAACCTTAATCATACAGAAAGTTCACAGACTTCATTTTTCATGAGTCGGTAATGTTCATCAAGCCAACCTTGAATTGGCTCCTCTTCAATTTCAGCAATAATCTCACGGATACTAAACTTAACAGCACCAACCTTTAGCAATCCAGTATTTGAATGCTTTGATCTTTTTGCTTGAGAGGGATAATGATTGTTTTTTAGCAGCCATAACTAGCTTCAGGCCTTGGAGCATATCTTCAACGGCATTGCACATAATTGTAACAGGAGAATCGGGGATGCAGGGCATTTGTAGTCGATTACTTTTAAAAACTGTTGCATCATTAAAACTAATTTCGAGATATTCAAGTAATATTCCAATATTAGCCTCCTCTGATAATATTGACTGAACTTGCACCAAACATTCAACACCATCAGCAAGGCCAGCCCCTTACTAGTCTTCATTTCCGAAATGTAGTGATAAGCATAACAACCAGAATGATGTTTGTTCAATATCCTTGGGCATTGAATTCCCCATGCATAGGTAGACAACTTCTTCAGTTACATGAGGAGAAGCCATCTGTGTAGACTGCAAAATATTAAGAGCCTTTCTCATGTTACCACAGCTAAGCCTCACTATTGCAGACAAGCCATCCTCTGTGACATCAAGCCTTTCTTCAGTTATGACATGTTGTAGCCGCTCCGTAACATTGGCAGGATCAAGAGGAGCAAACCGAAATCATGTGCACCTTGATTGCAAAGCTGGAATAATCTTATTGACATAATTGTAGATGAGAGCAAACCTTGTGCTCTTTGTGTATTTCTCCATAACCTTGCGCAAGGAAGTCTCCCATACCAAACTACCAGTAACCCTTTCGAGTAACAGGTGTATACTGATGTTCACCCTTGAAGTGTTCGGGATCAACACCGCCAAATACTATCTCTCCTCGAGATAATGATCTCACATTTGAGTTCATTTTGTCACATCATACACTCTCAGGCAGTAGAGGACAGCCATGAACAGTGTGGCGACCCATCTGGGCACGGGATGGGGTGTGGATTTGTCCAAGAGGTACTGAAACCTGCGCAATACATCGTTCTTCTACTGCATCGCCGGAGATCCCGCCGTCGAATCATCTTTATAGGCCGCTTCCATCGTTAGAACCCCACGCAGCACGAAATCTGAATATGAAGATGAATCAATGCCTGAATACACTTTGAATTCTCCACAGATTTGCGATCGTTATACAGAAATCAAATTCAACTCAAACCCCATTTCTTGTGCTCCTCATCTGCCTCTGCTATGAAGATTTGCTGCTCTTCCCTCTTCTCTACTGGCTTAAAGACTGTTTCGACTCGCCTTGGCTTCTGTCAATTGATGGACATATCAATTGACGGGAAAACTTGAGCTCAAACTCTTCGTTCCACTCCCAAACGCCATCTTCCTGCTCTCCGACAATTTAGAAGACCATCTCCAGGGCGTTCCTTTATATATGAATAGTAATGCCCAGCAAATGCCGTTCCAGTGTGAACACAACACCAACAAGATCATACTGATAAAATGAATCTGGTATGGAAACACCAGGGACAATTCGATTGCCTTCACTAACATTTGTATACTCACTGCTAGCTTCTTTTGTTTTCCACGCCAGGTGTACCTTGCTCCAAAAATATTTCCCTTTAGATTCAGAAATGATGACAAGCATACACGCAGGAGCTTCAGAGCATGCCTCGTGTAAAATGCATCCACACCAGAGCTATTTTGCATGACAGTTGCTATTGATTCGAACAAATCCCCAATTTTGTAGCGCAGCCTAGAACATGTTGTGCTGCGAAACTACAAAAAGGCTTTATGCACATCAAACTAATGTGAGCGGTTTCGAAATTTTGGCATTAGAATTTTCAGTGATAACAGCACAATTGACTAAGAAAAGGCAGAAGGAAACAACAACAACTAAGTTATGGGCAGCGCGAAGTGGCACAGAAAGCCACCGAGTAGAAGAAGGCTGCAGAAGTAGCAACAGTAGCACAAGAGGGAACCACGAAGGTGGGCGAGGGCCAAGCAATGCCCTTGCAGGGGCAGGAGGCAGAGGAAGCATAAACAGTAGAAGGAAGCGCAGACCCAGGGATCGCGTCCACATAGTTGAAGAGCCCACACACGGTAGAGCGAGCAGGACTGAGGAAGAAGGTCAAGGCCTCGAAATTGACATTGATCTGATCACGCTAACCGAGAGTGATCTGCATGACATCGGCGAGATGGTGTGTGATGTCACAAATGAGGCCCTTCAGGATTTTATCCAGGAGCACCAAACTGTATTGGAGGCCCTCAGAGTGTAGTTGTAGGGGTTACAGGTGTGTCCCCCTCAGGTTGGTACCCTTTCAACCCACCTCGCAACAGGATCCTCGGCAGTAGAGCAGATGTTGCACGCATGGATGGAAAACACAATAGTGTTTCCGGAAGGGGCTCTAGTGACATCGAATGAGGCTGATAGATTTTTGGTTAGCATGATGAAAGGCCTTGGCCTTAATCTTGCTGCCCTTCCACATGAGACACTATATTCATTACAGGATGGGATAACGACAAAGGAGAGGGTAAAAGTGAACCTCTAGATGAGAGGTAGTAGTACCACCCAGGGAATGACACATGCGTATACCCCCTCATTGATGCGCGAACGTATTTGATTATATTTGTTAATTCAATGTGAGCAAGTCCTCAGCGAGCAAAAGATAAACATGGAACAACTCAACTTGCAGCGTGATGAATTGGTGTCACAAAATCAATAGTTAGTGCAGGTGGTAGATGACACTTGCCACAACATCCCGGAGTTGGCCATCCCAATAGATATACCAGTGGAGGTGCGGATCCACAGGTTAGCAATAGGAGTCTGCGAGGCCCGAGAAGAAACGACCAAGGTTCAGCTGGAGCTAAATCTTCAGATCACCGATCTGCAGTTAAATGAACAGCCATCCACTTCCCCGGAAGTTAGAAAACAACCCACTAGTGCAATCATAGTAGGATTGGAGGAAATCGGAGGTGCAGTGCAAGACTGTACCAGCATGTTGGAACAAGCACATGAGGCCATCACGACTCTGCAGGAGGACCCCAACATCCAACGCTTGGAAACAAAAGCGCGAGAACTCCAACAGCAATACGACAGTGTTCGAGGAACTGCACACACAGTATTCCTCACCCAGAGGCTTGCGAGGATGCAACAAGCTAAAGCACTTAAGGAGCAGGTGGATGTGACGCGACACAAGGAGGTAGTTCTCAAAGCGTACGTTCAGCCTTGGATCGACGAGGCCTTCACTATCATGGCAAACATCAAAGGAAAGCTCGCACACATACAGGGGATGCACACATTAATGCAGAGAAGCACCCCAGACACAAAGGTCTTGGAACAACGGATGCAGCAGATCCAGCAAGCAGCAGTTCAGTGCGCTGTTGACCTCATCAAAGTTCGATAATAGTCGGAGGGACTCCGTGCAAAGATCGCCGCATCGACAGAGTGACTCGAGGGTGAGTCACGATGTTTGTGTTAGGGGTCTGTTGGGCATGGAATCCCCCCAAGGCATGTTTTGGGGCTCAAAGCCCAAGTTTTGACCTGATATTGTTGTAAAGACTCCGCGAATTGCGGGTGTGGAGTGTGAAATGTATGATAGAGTCACAGGGTTGTCCACCCTATTCTTATAATGTAAGGTCAGCCTACCCATGGTCCGGGGACCATGGGATTGTATAAATAGAGCGAGTCTCTAAAGTGTAAGAGTAAGTATGGAAGTAGTAGAGAGAAGAAAGAATCTAAGTGACTAGGTGTGTCTTTGGGTCGCAGAGTAGGAAAAGGCTCTGTAGTTGAGTGCGCAGAGGCCTATTAGTCCACAACTGAGTGCGCGAACCCCTGCAGCCGAGTGCGCAAGGTGGAGTCAAGTCTGTAACCGAAGAAGGAATAATAAAGAGAAATTTGATATCAATTTGTGTATTTGTTCTTGGATTAATACATGTTTGATATAAATTGCAAATATACTATTTATTTACCACACGCACCTGTATGAATGATTTATGTTGTTAAGTATAACTTAAAGCATGCAAGTAGGCTAAAATAATCAACTAACATTGGAATACTAGTAAGGAATTGGGTAATAACAACATTCGGCCCTCGGGTAGGGCTGCGTGAAGGCAGCATCTCAGGCTGTGAGGTACGGGAAAGTGCGTGTAGCGACGTGTGCGCAGGGTCGAACTGTGAAACACTTTAACTCATCAGACATCTCCAGGGTGTGGAAACCTAGTTCTAGCACACTCCCATACTACTTCAGGTGAGACCTCAGTCCACGCTCCAAGGATTGTTGCCGAAAGGGCCAGTAGTAACGAGATTTGATTAGCTAAATCAACTCTGAACCTGGGTCAGGCCAATAAGCCAAAACTCCCTCTAGAAAACTGTAAATTTGCACTACACTATGACCCGGGGCTTCACTCCTCTCTAGAATTTCGTAGATATACCCAACTACCTTCCCTGCACTACTTGCAGAAATTGCGCAGTCATGCTGAGTCGAGCCTCCTGCTGGCTTACTCTGCACTGTCCCTGAAAATTGCGTAGATTTGGCTGGTACGCCTGCTGCTGCCTCGCTCTACACTATTTTTGGAAACTATGTAGAACCTACCTATCCTGCACTGTCTCTTAGAAATGTGCAGTTATGACCCGTAGCTCCCCCCAGCCTAACATGCCCTGCTTTAGAAAATTGCGTAGAATTTCCTGCCAGCGTCCCTTGCTGCCCAGCTCTGTCTCTCTCCTGAAAATTGTGCAGATTCTTAACTAAATCTTGAGTGATCTACACAATCCTCACCTTGAAAAATGCACAGAACTTTCCAACAGTTCCCTTAGACACCCTACCTTTTCTTCCTCCTAGGAACTACGTAGTTCTGTCTGGCTAGGTTCCACCTTGCAGTTGTCATTTCTGTCCCTCATTTTGCAATTTTACCTCCTAGTGACCTCTAAGAAGTTTTTCTCGATAGTAATCTAGAGTCTCTCATCCCGACCTGATCTATGCTTTGCATATTTTTAGTGTCTTGTCATCCCTCTTGGTCACCTGAACCCAAAATTGAAAACAATACATCATCCTAGACTAGGAGATTTTTAGATTTGATGTCATCCCGTCGTGAGTGAATTGCAGGAACAAGTACATTGATGGAACATGGTGCGACGATGAATGGGATGAAGAAGGAGTGCATAGTAGAAGACTTTCTCGTAGCCGAATGAACATACCAAGTACATTTAGCAACAAGTAAAAGGGATACATTATTCTAAACCATCAAGCAAAGACCAAGATCATTGAAGACCCCACAACACTTTTCCATGCGGAGGTGAAGACACAACACACCAAGAGCACATCCTTCACTCAACAGCATAGCAGTTGGACATGTACACCATATTCAACCAGTACATGTCAGCAGTGTCATGTTGAGTTGTGTCATGAGTTATCTCGGCCACATCACTAATAAGGCCCCTACTTATTGTAATCAGATGTAATGTAATGTGAAAGTCCAAGAGACACACATATGGAGTTGAAGAGTCACATGAAGTTGAAAAGTCATAGGAAGTTGAATGGTCATGAGGGAAGTCCAAGAGTCACAAGGGTCAAGCATCACCCTTGGCTATATATACCCCCTCATTGTATGAGAAAAATACTTTTCACCTTGGTTCCTCCCACATAGCCTTGAGAGTGTGTAGTATGTTCTTTGAGGAGGGATGGGTGGCTCTAATGTCCCACTACTCAAGCTAGAGATGTATGGTGTATAGATGTGTCTTGGAACTTTTTCTTAATTCATAGACCTGTCTCAGGCCATCAGATTTTCACGCATGTTTTGTATCCATTTGTAAGACTATTCTTTAAACATTTGTAATGCATGTTTGCTTAACCTATATTAAGATAGTTGAGCTACTTCGGTTATTTTAGTACTTACATTGTTGAATATGTGTTGTATTGTTTATCACTGTTGTCTTGTCCATCTGGACTACTCCGTCAGACATTAGAAAGACCATTCTTGTTTTCCTTAGTTATAACGACTGTCACCCCCATGTGGACTACTCCGCTGGACAATGTATGTGTTTTCCCTTGCACTTTGGTTTTAATGACTGCCGCATCTGTTGTGGACTGTTCTACTGGATGCTAGACATACCCTTGTTCTTTTAATGTGTGTCATTCCCTGGGTGGTACTACTACCTCTCATCTAGAGGCTCACTTTTACCCTCTCCCTTACAGTAAGAAAACCCAGACACAAAGTTACATTACGCACTCACCAGGCATACTCACCTCACTTTCTTGAAGTTACAAGCATAACACTCTTAGGTGCTAAACAACAAGAGCTAAGGAAAATCTCTAAGGTAATGGCAACCAGTCCATCATACTGGATGGGACTCCTACACCAAATGGTGTGAGGTCTAGTTGGGACTTCATACCGGGGAGATCCCTTGAATGTTGGTGGGTCCATCATCGTCAATATTTCTGGCATTAGAAGGAGGGCCAGATGAAAAGGTGAGTCCTCAAAGTCTGTCTTGAAAATTTTCACATCTTTCATGAGTTATGCTACAGTTTATCCTCTGGCATGACTTTCTTATGGAGAGGATTTTGAAGTATCGGAGGATCTCTGGAATGACTTGTCACATAACACATATCATGATGAAGGTAGAGCAGCCTTGCTTAGACATGGAGGTACCTTCACAAGCTTCTGTGAAAGGCATGAAATCCATGAGGATTACATCGCCTGCTTACTGTTCGAATTCACGCTTCGAGGGCATGCATTGATGTGGTGTGTCACATTTCATGATACCTCTATTCACTCATTTCATATGTTGATCGGAGAGTTGACACGTGGTTTCTATCGTTAAGACCGCAAAACACTCAATAAAAAAATTATGGAATTATGGAAAGGACTTGATGAATCCGTTGAGAAATTTCACAAACTCTTTCGTAATCTCGCATATGAAACCCTTGAATATGAAATTTATTGGAAATTTATCGATGAAATATTTGACTATATTTTTCACATATCTAAGAATCTGCATATCTTAGAATCATTTGAACCCCTCCCAGCATACCTCAATGTAAGAGCTTCCAAATCTAACATGGAAAAGGTCGTTGTCACAAGTGATTTCCCATCCTCTTCTCATCAAGAATCTATAGCTTAGCAGTGTGAGGTGTGTAGGTTTTAACCCTGTATCGAAATTACCTACATACGAATTCTAAAAAATAGAAAATAAACGAAGCTGAGAGCATAAATAAAACAAATATACACAAAGATTTTACCCTAGATCCCAAAACCGGGACTGCCAACTTGATTTTTCATTATGTTCCTTTCGTATGTTACAATACATATATATACATGCCGAAGCATCCAATACCATGGGCCAAAAACCATCGCGCCCCGAAAACCATGCACAAAACCATAGGTAGGTTCGCCCACCTAATATAGGGTCCGCGGACCATGGGATTGTATAAAAATGGAGTCTTAGAAGAGTCTAAGGTAGTGAAAGGAAGAAGAGGTAGAGATAAAAAGAGCTTGTTCTAAGTGTCCTCGGGTCTTAGCATAGGTAGAGGCTTTGTAGTTGAGTGCGTAGAGGCCTAGGGTGTAAGTCCGCAGCTGAGTGCGCGGACCCCTGCAGCTGTGTGCACAGGGTGGATAGAGTCTGTACTAAACTTGAGATATCAATAGAGAGAAGTATTCTGTAAATCACCGTGTATCTTGTCTCTGTTTAATGCATATGATTATATTATGTTACATTTTAGGTTTACATTATAATGCTTATTTGATGCGCGAACGTATTTGATTATATTTGTTAATTCAATGTGAGCAAGAATATAGGTTTACGTGAAGATAACTGTAAATGCATGGTAGATTAGGTAACACATAAGATAACTTGGGAACTTATAATGTAACGTAGCCACAGGGGTGCGTAAGTGCCTGAATTGATGGTTAGGGCTGTACAAAGATCAGTCAGATACCTTCGTAGAGGTACTGAAGGATGGAAGAGAAGAAACGTCGATAAGCCCTAAAGGATTATCGATTTGCGCTAAGGTAGGATCAGGAAGTGTGGAGCAATATCACAACCATTTCAGGGTGTGGAAACTTGGTTCCTGCATCTCCCCATACTGCTTTGGGTGAAACTATGGTCTGCGCTTCGCGGGTTGATGCCGAAAGGGCCAATAGTGTAGGGATTTTCTTGGTTGACGAATGTTGAACCTGGGTCAGGGCCCATCAAACCAAAAAAATGGTTCCATTGCCATGACCGGGATCTGCATGAGAGATATGTGATGTCCTATCATTGGAATCCAACTAAGAAAGAAATAAAAACCTGGTTGGATGGAAAGATCCACGAATTCGCGACGCAAGAAAACAAGAATCCGTGATTGACGAAAGAACAGTGGTTTGATAGATACCTATACACAGAAATACACAAAATCTTATTATGTTCCTTCCTAGTTGAGTTATACGAGTGGATCGCAAAGTTGGAAGATGGCCAAGGAAGGTGGAGGCTTGACAAGCCGATTGTTTGGACACTAGAGCTAGTAAGTAGGTTGAAAGCTTCTGAAGATAAGATCGCGTGCGTTATCGACCATTGGGTCAACTGCATCATAGGAGGATTTGTGACAGAGTTTGTGATCGATACCTCTGTCAGTTACAATGAAGCTGAGCGCTGCTTATTCAAAGGACCATGAGGTAAGTATTTAAAATTGTTGAATACTTGGATTAAGATGCTCTTGTGTGAACAACGGGTTATGCGGTTACCTTGATATTTTGTGCTACGCGAAGTGGAAAACCTTTCAGGGATGGGGGAAGAAAATGTCTTGAGTATAGCCCACTGATTAGACCTCCTTTAAGTGACGATGAAGGAATACCACAAATTTCTCCCCTGAGTGCTAGTCATTTGATAAGGCAAGGGTTCTCACGAATACCTACACCACCTCCATTCTCGCCTCCACCACTCACCCCATCACCCACACCACCACCACCTCCACTGTTCAATATGGAAAACTCTGTAAATCTACCTGTATTCAAGGGCATATGGAATGAGGACTCGGACCAATTTTGATTCGTTATAAAGGTTGTATGGGAAGCTCAAGGTGTCACAGATGATTACATGAAGAAGGTGATGTTGGTTAGTTATTTACAGGATTACACGCTAACCTGGTACATCAAGTATTCTAATGATAACCATGCATCTACGCTGGTAGAGATCTAGAATACCCTGAATAAAGAATTTAGTAGGCCTAAGTCTGAAGCATAGTCGATTGTGGGATTCAAGGAAATCATGATGAAACCAGGTGAGACCCCTTGTGAGTTGGATTAGAGGTTGAAGGGTAAAATCCACGAAGCTAATGTGAATTTAATGGATGGAAAACACCACGAATGGTCCGTGGCTTCTCTCCTGCCTCACCTAAGGGTCGTGCTATCACAACAGAAGATTATGAGTCAAGCAGAAGCCTTGGAGATTGCAATGAGACTGCATGAAACACCGATGCACAATCCAAATTTGGGGGTTCAGCAGATTCATGCGCAATTACAAAACCTTTTTATTGACATGCAAAGTCTGAAGCAGGACGAAACAACTTGGCTAGAGGCGCATGAAGAAGTTTGGTGCATAAAATGCAAGGGTCAGGGGCATGACAAGGATCACTGCCCAATCTTTGCAAACTATGTTGCAGTAGGAGGACCAATGCCTCTACGAATAGAGGCCACGACAGGGCCAAGTGCAGAGCCTGCATTATGGTGTGCTATATGTTAGGTAGTAGAGAAGAATATGACTGATAATTTCCATTTGCTGCAGAAATTCGTGCAGAAACTGCAACAACTATTCTGCAATTTCTGTCAATCAGTAGGCCATGATGAGTGCAATTGTTGAGATTACGAATTGATGATGGATAGGACACCCACATACAGGGTGTAGACAGAAACGTGGCCTTCAGACCAAGGTGTTGGGGGAACACGAGGTGAGTATCAATGGCACGACCGAGGTCGAGGTAGAGGAGGGCTTGGGAGAGGCCGAGGGAAGCTAATATGTTATAATTGTGGAGGCCCAGGATAGTACGCGAGGGACTGTTTGAATCCAACGTGACTGTCATGCGGCTACTATACTCAGTTTGACCATGCGACTGAGGAGTGCCCTATATTGTTGGCTAAGATTCGCGAAAAGGGAGCGCAGCCTCCGCACCCGATGCAGAACCTCCAAATGATGAGGGCTGAGCCTTGCGAGGAAGGCCCTAAGGTAAACATTATGTTGCAAAGTAGAACTACAACGGGGGAGGATAAATGCAAGCATCCTGTAGAAGACGAAGGGGTCCGCAAAGCACCAAAAAAGGAGACGGGGTTTGATTTGAAGTGCTCAAAAGAAACATTTATGGAAGAAAAGAAAAGATTCGCTAAGGCCTTTACCTTAGGAAGTCAGGAGAAGCCAGTTGAAGAAATGGACCCATCCATCATTACCACTTTCTTGGAGACCTGCATGAAACTGCTCCATGACAGTAAGGTTGTAAAGGGCTTGCAGGAATTAATCAATCAGTGTGCTGGTAAGGATGGTGCTACTAGTGAACCGCGCGCGGTCAAGAAGCTTGGAAAGCATAGGTCAAAGACCGGGTGGGAGATGAGACTCATTGCACAAATAGGGGAATATGAGATGGACCAAGTTATCCTGGATCTGGGGTTCGACACGAATGTTTTGCCAAAATAGACTTGGGAAAGAATGGGGAGACCTGCGCTCCAATGGTCTTTGATACAATTAAGAATGGTGAACCAACAGAAAATAATCCCAATGGGGAGGCTACAAGGGGTCACAGTTGACATTGAGGGCGCAAGCGCACTAGCAGATTTTGAGATAATAGAGATTGTGGATGATAGCAATCCCTACCCTGTGCTCCTTGGAATCGATTGGGACACTGACATGAATGGGATAATCAACCCGAAGAAGCGGAAGATGATATTTGAAAACAAGTCACTCTGTGTAGTGGTGCCACTGGATCTTGTGGAGGGACCACGCTATACAGAACCAGTCCGAGATTATGAAAGCGATGACGATTTGGATCCAATTTACATGATAACGACGCGAGAACAGGATTGGGTGAATCTGATAGTGGACAGACATATTGCATGGGATCATGAAATCTCTTGCACGTCGGATTTAGATGAAGAATTTGAGCATTGGCAGAACTGGCTGCATGAAGTATTGACACTGCTTTATAATATGATGACCAAGTCGTTGTGCTGTGTGTCATCCGAAGTCAGGGATCTAGCTCATTATGATGGGCTAATGGTTTTTGATTGCTTATTGGATGCATTTGAAAGAGAAGTGCTAGAGAAACATCGCTTCCAGGCCTTGGACTGGGTACTGCGTGCTACACCTGCAAGATGGTGGGGTAGTTTCAGTGATTGGTGCTACAATAGGAGGATGATGAGGATACATTTTGGATAGCGAAAAGTGTGGTTGACAAATGAGTATGATGGAAGGGATGACCCACGTGACCACTTGGCTAAATGGAATAAGGCTTATGACACAGAGCCCTAACTTGAATGGGTGCATCTGTTTTTTCATACCCTGGGCGTTATACCAATGAATTGGTACTTGGAAACAGAGCTTTGCCATGGCATTGAACAATGGGACATCTTACACTAGGGATTTTTAATGACGTTTAGCTTTGAGGATGGGATTGACTGTATTGACACGACGCTACAGGAGGTTAAAGCATCAATCTTTAGGATACCACAAGATCCTTTGGACCTAATCTAACTTGATTGGACTACCTAGCTGAGCCATGCACTGGAATGCTATAACGTGACCATTGAAGAAGAAGACAAGGATCCCCAAAAAATTAATATTTTGGAAACTAAAGGTCACCGTGAGGTTGAAGGTCACTGCGAGGCTGAAGGTCCATAGATAGAGGATCCCAATATAACCACATTTCTGAAAACTAGGCAGGTCAACATTGGCACAGAGGCAGAACCAAAATTTGCAAAGATTGGGGACTATTGGGATGATGCGACAATAGACAAGGTCGCTGAGCTCCTCCGCGAATATCAGGATTTGTTCCCCACGAAGTTTTCTGATCTAAAAGGGATAATAGGAGACCTGAGTGTCATGAAGATCACCCTGAAACTATACGCGAAGCCTGTAAAACAAAGACCTTACCGCTTTAATTGTAAGTATAAGGAAAGTGTTCACGCTAAGTTAAAGAAGATGTTCGCGGGGGGAATTATCGAGCCAGTGGAGGAATCCGATTGGGTAAGTGTCATAGTGGTTCAGGAAAAGAAACAAAAAGAAGAAATAAGGATATGCATGGATCTCCAGAAGTTGAATGATGCTTGCATGCATGACCCCTTCCTGACCCCGTTCTCTAACGAAGTTCTAGATAATGTAGGTGGCCAAGAAGCATATTCTTTCACTGATGGGTTCTTTGGGTATCATCAAATCAAAATCATGCCTGAGGATAGAAGAAAGATGACCTTTGTGACAAAATGGGGATGTTTTCAGTATACTGTAATGCCTTTTGGGCTGAACAATGTGCCAACAATATTTTCATACGTAGTTATTGCGACATTCAAAGAATTCATTCATAAGTTCCTGGAGGTGTACTTTGACGACTGGACAGTGTTTGGATTGGTCAAGCATCATGTGGCGAGTCTGTGCTTAATGTTAAATACATGTCAGAGACATGATCGTGCTCAATCTGATGAAGTTTCTATTTTGTGTCCCTTTCGGGATCCTGCTGGGTCATGTGGTATGCAAACAAGGATTAATGGTAGACCCCATGAAGCTCACGGTGATAATCAACTTGGAGGCACCAAGGAATGTGAAACAGCTGCGTGCAACTCTAGGGCATACCGAGTACTATAGAAAGTTCATTAAGAGCTATGCCCGGATCACCGCGCACGTGGAGAAATTGTTGAAAAAGAATGATATGTTCTGTTGGAGTGATGAATGCCAAAATAGCTTGGGCGTGCTGAAAGAGAAAATGGTCACCGTGCCAATCCTAGTCTTCCCGGACTGGAAGAAGGAATTTCATGTGCACGTGGATGCCTCATGTATCGTGCTGGGGGCCATGATGACACAGGCGGGTGAGGGGGAATTGGACCATCCTATAGCATTCACGAGCAGGAAGCTGTCCAAGGCTGAGAAGAACTATTCCACTACAGAGCGCGAAGGACTAGCCATGGTATACACGCTCCAAAATTTCAGGCACTATTTGCTGGGTGGACATTTTAAGATGTATACAGATCATTCTGCATTGAAATACCTGGTTAATAAGCCTGTGTTGGGGGGGAAGATCTGTAGGTGGTTGTTATTATTCCAGGAGTATGATTTTGAAGTTATTGTGAAGCTTGGATGATTGAACATAGGACCAGATCATCTATCGCACATCGAAATAGGAGACGAGCCCACTAATTTGGAGGAAGTTCTGCTTGATGTGAAGCTCTTTGCACTTCACATCACGGATAGTCACTTTGAAGATATCATACATTTCCTGAAAACGGGGACTACTCCAGAAGGGTATATGAGCCAGCAGAAGAAGGAGTTAGTAGTGCATGTAGCAGACTTCTTTGTCATTGCAAGACACTTGTACAAAATGGGGTCAAACGAAATAATTCGATGCTATGTACTTGACTTTTAGTGAAGTAGAATCCTCACAGAGACTCATGGAGGAGTTGCAGGAGGACATTATGCAGGAAAAACAATAGCACAAAAGGTTCTACGTGATGGATTGTGGTGGCCAACTTTGCATAAGGATGCAAAAGCATATTGTAGGGCCTGTGACTCATGTCAAAGGACTGGCAGGCCATTGCGAATGGATGAACTACCGTTGATACCGTAGGTGACATTACAACCGTTTGAGAAATGGGCGATTGACTTTGTGGGACCAATTCAACCTTCAGGAAAGAAAACAGGTGCTCGATACATCATCACCGCGGTGGAGTACTTAACTAAGTGGGTGGAGGAATAGCCTGTGAAGGACTATACTGGCGCGATAGTAGCGAAGTTTCTTTTTGAATACATATTGACGAGATTTGGCTGTCCAAATATCTTGATGAGAGATCACGGTACGCACTTTCTTAATGAAACAATCAGTGTGTTGACAGAAGAATTTTAGGTATCATCAGAAGAGCATGCCTTATCATCCACAGGCCAATGGGATGGTGGAAGCCTTCAATAAGATACTGGAGAACTTGTAGGGCTGTAACAAGGGTCTTTTTCACCTCTAGTTATGCTACATTAATAAGTCAATCCGGGAACGCTTTGTTATTGCAAAGAGTAGCTCAATCTGAGGCTATTCATCAGAGTAATGCTTCGTAG
The DNA here is from genome assembly GCA_031772625.1 of Pinus tabuliformis. Taxonomy (NCBI): domain Eukaryota; kingdom Viridiplantae; phylum Streptophyta; class Pinopsida; order Pinales; family Pinaceae; genus Pinus; species Pinus tabuliformis. The sequence goes on from CM062819.1 coordinate 202,652,655, forward strand.
TACAATGTCTAGAAAATACAAGAGTAAAAGGATGCTAAACTATAACTAATTTGCGTTCAAAAGAAAGGAATCACACCAGGCAATTTATCAGTCGAGGGTGCGGAAGCGATAACCCATCCCTCTAGAAACTGATGGAAGGAAAATAGAGTATGGACCAAAGATCTGGGAGCTAAGCAGCGACTTGCTGACTCACTACAGCTTTAGACCTTCTCTCACACCAAAACAGTAAATGCAAGGAAATGGAACAACAGAAAGTAAAATGGAACAGCAAACGGAAAATGGAACAACAACTCAATAAACTAGAACTCGCGAGTTAGAACTGAACTTGCTCTATTGAACTAAACTCCCATTCCGCAATCAAATAACAATCTTCAAAAGCGACTCCAATGACCTTTACTTTATGAGGCGATATTCACAAATGAATTATGGAACAACATTTATCATATATACACAACACACTTATAGCAATCTGACGATTCAAGAGAAGATGACTATTTAGAATAATATTGCTTCTGGATTTCCATAAATAAGAGTTCAAATGAATCCAACACAACAATATTCAATATGAAGGCTCTGTAACAAAAACAGTTGGCTTAACTAGTGGACATGCAATCAACTCTGAAAAGATTCGTTAATACAGAGTCACTTACACAAATTTCCCGAATGAAACCATTGATGAATTAGTCGTAACAGAGCATTGAACAGCATATGATAAATACATCAGATTACCAAACTATATAAACAATCCACACAGAAACCAAATTATAATGATACAAAATCAAGTGTCCTTCGGAGCCGGGCCCTTAGCTTCCAAGGATACACCGCCTTAGATTACTCCAGACGCAGAGATGAAATAAAGCACCAGGTATTTGGTATTAATGCATTAACAAAAGTACAGCAAAACAAGTCTTAACGAGACTCAATGATCAAAGTTCAAACTGAGATTTAAATTTACATATATGAAAAAAGGTCTCTCGAGCTTAACACTGCTGCCCCTCTTTATAAGAGTAATGGCGGAGGTATCTAGGTAGCAAAAATAAGCAAGACAGCGATCCCTCTGGATCAAAGATCCTGAGGGATTCACCAAGCCGTTAATCCTTGATTTTCCTTCCCCTGCTCCGCCGATTCGATAATTCTTCTTTCTTTTCCGGGTCGTTCTGCTTCGATCCGCTTGATCTCGTTCGCATCCGGTTCCCTTCCGAAGGGACAGCAGTTACTCTTCCGTTGTCTTTTCCTCTTAAACAATAATCCTTCGTTTCCACCCTTTTCTGCATGGAAAAATAGCAATTATCAGTGATTAAGCGTTTCATACTAATTCTCACATATTCTACAAAAAATGCTTTATCTCTTTAAGTTCATTATGCAGAAAGGGTTACAATTGCTACCGAAAAGTCACTAAATTGTTTGTCAAAAACATACCTTTCCAGAGCTCCACACACCCCCCTGCTTACCCTGTTTCATGCCCTCATGAAAACATTATAGTTGATATGCAAAGCAGTAAGAGAATAGGCTGGAGAGGGAATCTCGTGTGGAGGCCTACAACCGTGATGAGCAACCAAATCATCAAAAAACTGATTTGTTTGTCCTTCAGGCATTTCATACAAGGCCTGGTATCTGGGTGCAGGATGCCAAATGATTGGACTACGAAATCGATACCCTAACCAGGATGGCCCTGCCTGCAAAATTTGCTCGCCATAAAGGTTCAATCGGCTGGCTGCCAGCTCAAAATTTTCATATCTGAATGGTTCCCTGAGCTGGATGTTTGGGTTCGAAATCTGATATCGGAATTTTGCAGCATCGGTAGCAAGGTCTTTAATAGTCAGAAAATATTCCAAATTTTGTCTGATTAAGTCCTCATGCATGGGTCCTAATGTCTCCATAACACCCGGGGTTCTTATAAGGTTCCTATGCGCTCTCCACAACAGTACTGGGTTTCTAGGCTCGGATCTCACCCACAAGTCTAGGCTATTTTCCTATCTCTGAAAAGTGGTATAAGCCCTGAGCCATTTTAGCTGATTAACCCCGAAGGAAACAAAGGCTTGCAATTGTATGTCCCCAACGAAAAGGCCAGGATTTAAATCAGTTTCCTGGTCTAGCACGAGGTTATGCAAGTAAAATTCACATAATAATCTTTGGACCTTAATTCCATAATGCTTGCAACAATCTATGAAATCATTAAGAGTATTGATTTGTATAGGGACACCTGCCCTGACAGCTTTTATCTTTAATCGTAAATATCGTTCAAGCAAAAATAAAGCATAATTTTAGCAGGGGCCCTACAGGCTAGAACGTCATTATACAAGGAACACATAGTGTCCATCTGCCTAACAACAATATCTAATCGACGAGTTACCTTTGCAACCTTTTCCTGCTCCTTTTGCCAGCCTTCGAAGGCTTGGCTCTCGGACTGACTAATATTCCGAAGTTGCTGTTGCAACTCTTCATATTTCTCCCGGGGGACTGTTTGTTCCTTCAATTGTTCAGTTTCCTGTTGAGCTTCCTTCATCATTTTATGCAAGGTTCTTGTTTTTGGATCCTTTTTCCATAAGGCCGTAGAGGCTGGGAGTTTTACCTGAACCTTTTTGTTATGCTGCTTAGAGTTCAGAACCCGGATCACCCCTGAGGGTGGTGCCTCTGTTTGGATCTCCTTATTCTCCTTTTCTTTTTTGACATGAACAAAAGGTTGCTGTGGTTCCTCTGCTAATGGAACGGCAGTCTGTTCTTTAGCGGCAATTGGAACAGCAGTTTGTTCCTCGTTGGCCATTGGAACAACAGTTTGTTCCTCGGCGTCATTTGGAACGGCTGCAGGTCTTCTAATCGGGTTTCGACCAACAGTGCGAGCGTAAGTCCCTCGACTTCTTGTTCGACGGGATTCTGCTATAGCGGTCCTCTTCCTCTTCTGTGTGGTCCTTTGTATCCTCAGACTAGCTTTCAGCATGCGAATTTTCTGTCGGAGCCGGGCTATAGTGTTCAGCAGCCTTTGCTGTTTAGTCCTAAATTTCTTGATTTCCCTTGTCTCGGCAGAGGGTTTGGGCCTGGCCTCTAAATCTGCCCCTATGTCTAGCATTTCTTCCGGTGCTTCGGGAACAGATTTTTCCTGGTTGGATTCCCTTATTTCTTCCTCATGAACGGGTGGATTTTCTTCTCCTTGGTTCTCTGCATGTGAATTCTCGAGTATTTCTTCCTCCGGCGGTCCATCGGGAGGACCTGCTAGGCTAGAGGGTTGGCCACATTCCCCAAAACTGGCCAGGATTGCGGCCAATTCTTCTTCACCCACAGGGTCTCACAATGGGCTGCTTTTTGGCTGTATTACTTCCTCCTCCCGATTATCCTGCTGAGTGGCTGTCTTGGAGTGTTCAGCTTCGGAGTGCGTTTCTCCTTCCTTACCTCTTTCTCTGGCTTGTTCAGCCTCGTCCCCAGATTGTCCAGCATTTTCATCAGAAGGTATTTCTTTTGGTTCTGGAGGTTCGTCTGTAATCTCAATTGGTTGGCTGGTGTGCCGAATATTTTCCAGCCTCCCTTGCATCTGGGCTAGCCGAACTGATTTCCTTGGTTTTTCCGGCTGTTCAGGTGTACAAGAAACAAGTTTTTCTGCTATCACTTCTCTGCGTTTTTCTAGTCGCTCCGGTGTATCTGAAGAATGCTTTCGTTTCGGAGCGACACGTTTTCCAGCTGCCACTTTTCTGCGTTTCTCTGATTGTTCTGGCGTGCTGGAGGAAGTTTTAGGTTTTGGGGGTGGTGCAATCGATCCCTCCTTAATTACTGCAATGAGCTCCTCCCAGCTGCTCTGCTGTTGAGTGAGACTATGGCTCACTATCAATCGAATCAATCCATGGTGGCTAACAATTGTGTCTACGTGCTGGGCCATTTTCAGGCTTCGGGCCGCATCATGCAATAGCGAATTTAAAAGTGCATGCATATTTACAGAACATCTTTCTTTTAAAACAATTAAGAGTTTAAGATGGCGAGGTCTTACCACGTCCTTCCTTCCTTCGCAAGTAATGTAGCTCTGTACTATCTTTGCTAGTTCGGTCCAGGGTTCTCCTAACGTAGCTGGCAGAACTCCCTTCCCTTTCACTGTCAAGCTTTGGCCTTCGTCCTGAAAAATCTCCATAATCTTCTGCAGTCTTTCTTTTTTCAGCGTCCATACAGGTCCGGTGGCTGGTAGGCCTGAAACTTCTGCAATTACATCGTCAGTGACCAGTATCCGTCTTTCTCTTACTGTGGAGTAGTCTTCCTGCAAGTTTTGCAGAAATTCCAATGCTACTGTCTCGTTTGGTTCTTGTAGGCGATTGAAATAATTCAGCCATCCAGCCTTTTCCAGGATCTCCCAAGCAGCAGCAGAGGCTGTCAATTCCTGGGGCTCGCTTCGGACTGCCTTACCTCCCATAGTTCTACTAGAATTTTTAATGGAACAACAACTTCCTGAGCTGTTTTGGGATGCAGAGAAGGTGATTGTCACGAAAGAAAAAAACAGAGCATGCAGAAAAAATGGATTGCGGATGGCAACTTTGCGTAAAATAGACTTATCATACCGTTAAACCATGCCTTTCCTTCGTACACTATCTACTCTGAATGGTGTGGTGACACGTACCCCGTGGAGTAATGAGATTACCTTCCCCCCCCACGATGTGATAGGCTGCCCCAGCCGTCAAATAGAGGAGCAGCAGCCATCGTGTTACCAGTCATAAAGAACAGCATATAAAATTACGCCATGTTTTGGATTTACAACTAAATACTGAAATCGAGGCAAAAAGATGGATCGCGTTTTACATAAGAGCTTTCATAATATGATGCGAGGCCGGGGGATGGGACGTCTGTCACTCGTACGAAGTCCCGAGGGGTCATTGTTAGTTCCTTTGCCATGATTGGTAGTAATGAGTATTCATGCGATATGTTAATCGGGGAATAAAATATGCATTATTCATAAGATAGAAGAAAGAAAGAGGTATTAATATTATCCCTGTTGGTGTAACCATTTATGACTTCGATACCATTAACAGAGCTCTTCTGCCAAAAGGTGTCCATAACCTTGGCAGAGTTGTTTATTTCACCCCTGGAACCATGATCCTGTATGTGTATAAAAATATTTTGTCAAAATACAGGCCATTATGCTGGCTTGGTAACCAGGTAGCCATAATGCCATTCACCAGGAAGGCGCGAAACATGGGCAGGCCGGCTCGTGATGAGACCCCCTGTTCCAAGGTCTGCTTAGTTAGTGTACCTTTGGACCATATCCCTAGTATGGTGGCCATGCTGGGAATGCCACTTCGCTTCCAACCTGATGATCATGGTAGGCTGGCTCTTGATGAGACCCCCTATCCTGCATTTGACAATAATTCACATTCGTCATCATTTTTCTTTTTTTTTTTCTTGTTTTTTTCAGTACTTTTTCTTATATATTTACACATGAGGGTGGTTCAGCACTCCTTAAGAGTGGGAATGGCGGAAGAAGTCTTATCATCCCAACACGAAAATCCTTTGTTCTTATTCTTATGTAATAATCAAAGAAAAAAAAATATTTTTTTTTTTTTTAAGGAAATCGCCATGATAAAGATAACCAACCGGGGCAATGGGAATAAGTCAATGACCACGGGGATGAGAAGTAAGTATGTCCCCTCTCTTGTCCTCTTATCAATACTAGGCTCTATAAAGATAGCGATTTTATGATATGCTGACTTCGGCGTGTTGTAATTGATGCTCATTGCATAAGTGTATAGCTGTTTCTTAAAGACTGGAAAGATGATGGGTGAAAAAGCATCCTCAATATGAATCATTACTGAGACAAAGATATGACTATGGTGTTCCTTTTGAAAGAGAAGAATCCATGCAAGCAAATAGTTGGGATGCCGTTCTCCTAAGATCATGAGTGCTGTCTAAAAATGGTCAACTGCTGTTCCTTTTGGAAAGGAACAGCAAAAAGTCACAAATGCTGTCCCTTTTCGAAAAGGAACAGCAAAAACTCACAACTGCTGTTCCTTTGAAAAGGAACAAAAAAAACTCAAAACGCTGTTCCTTTAAAAAGGAACAGCAAAACTCAAACCAGCAAAACTCGAAATGATGTTCCTTTTTTGAAAAAGGAACAGCAAAAACACGAACTGCTGTTCCTTTTGAAAAAGGAACAGCAAAAACACGCACTCCTGTTCCTTTTGAAAAAGGAACAACAAAAACTCGAAATGCTGTTCCTTTTGAAAAAGGAACAACAAAAACTCGAACTGCTGTTCCTTTTGAAAAAGGAACAACAAAAACAAACCACTGCTGTTCCTTCTGGAAAAGGAACAGCAGAAACTCAAAAACGCTGTTTCGTTTGAAAAAAAGGAACAACAAAAACATACTAACTGTAAAGAGCAATCAAAGAGATATTAAAAAACATATATACAAGAAGTTATGTACAAGTCAAAAGAATGAGTTCCTTACTGAATTGTAGGTGAGGAAGATTTTACTTCCTCTCCTAAAATTTTCATGTCAGTATCTTGACGTAGCTGCTCACAGAAGGATTCCCGAGTGAGTGGCCTGCGATAGGGACGAACTCGATGGCCATTTACCTTGAATGCATATCCAGAGCCATCGATTGTAATGAGAGTAATGGTCCCATTATCATGTACTTTCTGGATTTCATATGGCCCCAGCCATCGAGTCTGTAGTTTCCCCGGGAAATCCTGAAACCGAGAGTCATATAACAGAGCCCAGTCCCCTTCGTGAAAGACTTTGTTCTTGATAAGTGCATCATGCCATTTAGCTCTCTGTTGTTGAAAAAGTCCTGTATTCTGTAATGCAGAGAGCCTTATTTTGTCCAGTTCATTAATCTGCTGTAATCGATTGATTTGTGCCTCACTTAAATCTAGGCCAACTTCCTGTGCAGTTCGTAGGGTTTGGATTTCGAATTCTATGGGGAAAATAGGTTGTTTCCCAAACACTAATTGATAGGGTGAATAACCAGTGGTACTTCTCCAGATGGTTCTATAGGCCCAGAGAGCTTCAGGTAGTCGGGCGGCCCAATCACGTCTATGTGAAGCAATAGTTTTTGTTAAAATTGATTCTATTACCTTATTGCTGCTCTCTACTTGCCCATTCGCCCGCGGGTGATATGGGGTAGTAATTTTGTGCTGGACGTGATAGTTGTTAAGTGTTGCAGCTAATTTGTTTCCAGCAAATTGAGGTCCTCCATCTGTAATTATTTCTCTCGGAAGGCCATATCGTACAAACAGATGGAATAGGAACTGAACTACCGAATCTTCTGTAGCTCTAGGTAACGCTTCGGCTTCAACCCATTTGGTAACATATTTTGTGGCTACCAAGATATATGTTCTCTGATTTGATGATGGGTTGATGGGTCAAGAGCCCATCGTTCAAATGGTTCAATGACCAATTTTGGTCTCAGAGGCATCTCGTCGACTTGACCAGGTCGTCCTGCTCGTTGGCAACTGTCACGGGCTTGAACGAATTTCTTCGCATCCTTAAAAATTGTAGGCCAGTAGTATCCTGTCTGCAGTACTTTATGTGCTGTTCTTTTTTCTGCAAAGTGTCTCCCGCAAGGTCCATTATGATAGGCTTTTAAGATGTCGAAAATTTCATCTTCTCGAATACACCTCCTGATTTGCATGTCTGCCCCTGTGTGAAACAAATAGCCCCCAATCCACGAAAATCGGGTACTTTTCTGAACAATCTGCTTACGTTCATTAGGGGTTAAGTGCTTTGGTAGTTTACCTGCTGCAAGGTAATTGGAAACATCAGCATACCAGGGTGTTTGAGCAGTAACAGCAAACAGGTGTTCATCTGGAAATTGGTCCTCTACTGCGGCTGCTTCAATTGGTTTTGGTATCCGTGAGAGAAAATCAGCTACAGGGTTTTCCTTGCCGGGTCTATCTTTGATTGTGATATCAAATTCCTGCAATAAGATCAACCATCTTGTTACTGTGGCATTTGTAACAGGCTTATTTGCTAAATATTTAATAGCAGAATGATCTGTATATAAAACAACGGGATAGCCTGTGATATAATGTCTAAATTTATTGACAGCATGTATTACATCGAGGAATTCTTTTTCGGTGACAGTGTAATTTAGTTCAGCAGGGGTTAAATTTTTGCTGATATAATAAATAGCATAAGGTTTTTTATCCTCCTCCTGTCCAAGGACTGCACCGATTGCTGTGTCTGAGGCATCATATGAGATTTGGAATGGTAAATTCCAGTTTGGTCGTCGAAGGACTGGAGCTGTTGATACAAGCTTCTTTAAATCCTAGAAAGCGCAGTCACATTTCTCTGTCCACATGAAATCAACATTACCCGTTAGTGCATATAAAGGTGCAGCAATGTGTGAATAATGTTCTATAAATCGTCTGTAATACCCAGAAAATCCAAGAAAGCTGCGTACCTCTGTCTGAGTAGTGGGGGTGGGAATAAGCAAAAGAATCTGAATTTTAGCCGGATCTACCTGAATGCCAGCTGCTGAGACGTAGTGCCCTAGAATGAGCCCTTCTGTCATCATCATGTAACACTTTTCGTGGCTTAAGCAGAGCCTGGAAGCAATGCAGCGCTGTAGGACTTTTTCTAGAGTGTCTAGAGCTGGATCAAAATCATCTCCATATGGTGTAAAGTCATCCATGTAGACTTCAAGCCCATCGTTTATTAAGTCTGCAAAGATGCTAAGAATGGCCCTTTGGAACGTGGCAGGGGCATTACATAGGCCAAAGTGTAGAACTCTATAGGCAAACGTTCCCCAAGGACAAGTAAAGGTAGTTTTGTCCTGGTCTTCAGGGGAAATCTGGATCTGATTGTATCCACTGAAGCCATCTAGGAAAGAAAAGAATTTCTTTCCTGCTAACGTGTCCAGTACTTGGTCTATAAATGGGATGGGAAAATGGTCTTTTTGTGTGGCTTTTTTTAGCTCTCTATAATCCACACAAATCCTCCATTTCCCATTCTTCTTGGGTACAACCACAAGTGGAGAGACCCACTTACTATCAGAAATAGGATAAATAAAATTAACATCTAAAAGCTTCCGAAGTTCTGCTTTCACAACATCTTTTAGATGGGGGTTGAGTCTTCTTTGCGGTTGACGGACAGGTCTTGCATCTTTTTCTATATAAATATGGTGGGTGCACAATTGGGGATCAATCCCTTTCATATCAGGGTAGTCCCATGCAAACGCTTCTTGATATTTTCGTAACAGATGGATGAGTTTTATTTCTTGGTCCGGTGTAAGGTTGGCATTGATGTTTAGCTTTTTTCTCGGTTCAATTTCCACTACTCTACTATTAGCAACAGAAGTCACAGGTGTTGTGGGGAAAAGTATCCGACTCGGAATGACCCTATCCCTACTCTAAGGGTGATAGTTCCTTAGCAACAACTGAAAGTAAAGCTTTGATATTTTTCCTTTATGAAAGTACAGAGAAGGAAGAAAAGATTGACCAACCGATGTCTTTCGCTTTTGTCGATCCTGTCTTCTCTCTTCGCCTCTTGTTCCCAGCTCCTTGCTCCTTTTGCCGGCCCAGCTACACAAAGATCCTGCAAAAACAAGAGAGGGAAACTACAAGAAACATGTACTCATAATTGATGCATGGATTAGGATGAATCAAATATACAGATGAAAACAATACATCATTGCAATACAAGTATATAGGAGAACACCAAAGCTTTATTAATAGAAGAAAAAGGTTCTGAGAAGGTTACAACCATAAATGGCTCCAATCCAGCAGCACCTCCCCAGCAGCAAGAAATCTCCTCTTCCCCTCTATAAAAGCAATCACCCAATATCTCTAACTGTAAACCAACAGCACTTCCTTGCTTTGCACAAAATTCCAGCCTCCTGAGCTCATAGGAGAGAGCTCAATATATAGATGAATTGAGAAAGGATGAGTCAGCTTGCAACTGATGTGTAGCTGCCTTGTGTCCTCTCTCTCTTCAGTTAATCTTTAGTTGATCTTCAGTTCTTGAGTCCACTTGGTGAACCTTGCTTCCACTTGGAGAAACAAAGCCTCTGACTCATCACAAGGCGAAATACCTGATCCAAGTGTCATTTTTGGAAGATTCCAAAGCAATGACTCACTGTGCCACTTGTCCTTTCTCGCTCAGCGTAGGTGGCCTTCATTGGTTTTGACTTTCAGCGCAGGTACAAGGAGGAGCAGTTGACATTCAGCGCAGATGCTCAGTGGAGCAGCTGACATGATCCAAAAATAGCCTGTTTTTGAGTGTTTTCAGGTGGAGAACTGATAGGAAGTGCTGTGGTTTGCTGACCTTGTTCCTCTAGGGGTAAGAACAACATGTTTAGGGACTGAGGATCCCTGTAATTATTGACATTTCATGCTCCATGCTGCGAGGCACAAAAATGTATATAACAGTTGCCCCCTAAAGTATGAGGTCGTTTATCGGGTGAAATGCTTTATCCAGAGGGTCCGAAGTTCATTCAAGTGCTGAGAGGTGCCCTGTAATACAATACAATACAATACATTATTTTTCATTCTGTTTTCATGATCTAGCTGAGGCGGGCATTCCCATGCTCAGCTTTATAAATACATTTTGGTACATAGAACAGACGATCGTCTGATGGTAGACTGATAATTCTCTACTGAAATTATCATCCTTTGAGTAGGATGATCATCTGCTGCAATGATGTACATGACAAATGCTTTTATATTTCCTGAATATGTATCGCAGCCCGGATGGATGAAACTAGATCCGGGGTCTTCAAGCTTGTTCGATCTTCACTCTATGTACAAGTCGATCCATGTGAGAATTTCTTGAAGTCGAACATGGAAAGACATCGCTTGATTACCGGTCAATGATGAAAACCGTTAACAAGCGCGAGAGGAATCACCGATAATGATAATGACCCTCAAGGTACTGCAGTACAATTCACGTGGCGTGAATAAAGGACTTGGCGTCGAACGCCACGCAAAATCTTCTGGTCGAAGGTCATTGATGTATACCTGTCGCCGGAAGTGAGAAACTTGCCATTGAGGCATGCAAGCTTCAAAGTACTGATGGGGTTGTTCCTAGATCAACTTCTTGGATAATGAGCTGAAGTCGACAAGAAGCGATCCGTCAAAGGAGGGCCTTAATGAATCCCACATCAATGACACGGAACGGAGCTAATGATTTTAGTGGAGGTGAAAACAAACTGTGACATATGATTCAGGGTGGCGATCATGAATGGATGAAGGATAATGTATGGCAGTGGATGGGACACGGTTGACACTTTCAGAATGACCTCTCTTGAACATATAACGACACTGATGCGATGGATCGGTAGCATTACCCCAAAATGTGGATGGTTTGGCGAAGACCATGGTGATGAGACCGGTGAATGAAACAACCCAACCCGATGTGGTACGGAAAAAGTGTCATGTTCAAGAGCGACTTGCTACCATTAAGCTTTGATGTTCTCCCAATTTTTCCCCAGTCATTTCTGACCAGTACCTCTTTATTTTTGTCAAGCTTGAGGAGGATAACATATGCTTGTTCTATAACCTGCCCTTCGGGCAAGCCCATCGCTATGATTTAACGAGCTTAGCGATAGGGAAACTCGTTCTCGTCTAAAGACAAGTTTGTCGCTATTTAATCATTTTAACGAGTCTAACGACAAGCAAAACTCGGTCCTTTTCATTTTTAGAGAGTCTGAAAAGGTACAGAAAGTTAACTCCATAATTCCTTTTTCGTCATCTAATCCCTTAAGTCCGAAAAAGTATAAAACAATACAGAAGGGATGGGTGTTCGGTACTTTTAACGAGCCGAACGAGACAAGCGCTCGATCTTTTTGTGTAATAATCCCTCAGGTCCAAAAAGATTAAAGTCTAAAAGAGGGATAGCTCTTCCGGTCCCTTTAACGAGCTGGAAGGCCAGAACTCGGCAAACTTTTCATATTTTACGAGTCAGAAAAGAGCTCAAAGACGACTCGTCTTTTGAGGAACGAGTGATAAACAGGGATAGCAACTGATTCCAGGTACAAATTGGAATTTTCCAATCACAGCAGTGTCACAAGGATGGCTAGGTGAAATCACTCTTCGCAGATGTTCCTCAAAATGGGTAAACACACAAATGGAAGTGAATGATCGGCCAAATGACGGTGGAGGTGACGGTGCACAAACACGACCAAGGCTTTTATGGCTGATGAATTTACGATCTCAGAAGGTTATTTACCGGGATAGGTTCTTTTTTTAGATAAAAATGAGCTTAAACTCTGGAGGGAACATTGCTCACTGCTTTTATTTATTTTTTAACGAGCATGAAGACCGCGTTAAAACTGCTCGGATCTTGCGTTTATTTTTTAACGAGCATGAACCATGTGCTAAAACTGCTCGAAATACCAGTCATAAAATAAGAATGCCTCCTCTAAGGTTCCATTTTTTATAGAGCTTGCGCCTTACCAAAGCTATGCTCCAACTCATCCTTCCTTTATGTAAGTTTGGAAAACGGTTAATCTTAAAACCAGATAAATAACTGCCCCTAGCTTACACTCCAAAAGGTTTGCATGCCCCCAGGTATAGGATAGAATTTCGAGGCTGCCCCTCTTCTCCCCCACTTCTGCTCTTCTTTGGGTGTTCCCAGCTACTTGTCACCTTGCTAATCTAACGTTTAACGATACTAGTCTTCTCGTTATTTTAAGGGGTCTTACGCGGTACTTGTCTTCCTGTCGGCCCAACTTTTAACGAACAGCTGTTTGTGACAAGAGAAGAACACTTCTCAAAGACAAAACATTGGTGTTATTGAAGGAGGCTTGCCTCTTTCTTATTATCCAAAGACGGTTCTATTCGCTGCCGCAAATCAATCTCTTTCTTTGGCGATGTCTATCATTAGGTTACTCAAAGATGGTTACCCTATGTCACAACAATAGAATCTCTTTCTTTGGAGGCTGCCCCTACTTATCCTTCAAAACATTTGTTTTAATGGGTGAGGCTTGCTTTTCCCCAAAGATGGTTACTGCTTGTCGCAATAAGGGAATTCCTACTTGGGCATTGCCCACTTCTTTAGACAAAGGTGAATGACTCTTTTGCCAAACACATAACTTTAACAAAAGAATACTATTCCAGAACAACCCCTCTTCCATCCACGGACGGGGTACGGACTAGTCATATTCTTCTGCGGAAATTCTACCTTATACCCAGGGTTTCTTCTGCCCGAAGCAGACCAGGGTGCATGCCCCCTGGGTTCCAGTCCCTCTCTCCGAATCACTCGCATTCATCGGGAAGGAGGACTGGGGGTGGAGGCATATCTTGAGTGAACAGACCATTTAGGATTGGTATTTGACTATTTGCGATGCGAGATCCCGGAAATGAAAGTTGGTCTACGAGCTTGACCACCCTCCCTTCGTGTGGAAAACACATTACTCTAAAGAGTGAGGAGACTCTCGCTCCCATGCAATAAATATAGTCACGTCCAAGGAGTAGGTTATAATCCAAGGGTCCTTGGACGACCATCACGTTCAAATTAACGGTCTTCCCTTTCAATGTGACAGGCACATTGGGGAGGATTCCTAATGGTCGACTGGTTCCTTTATCAAAACCTGAGAGATTTCTTAACTCAGGTAAAAGCGCCGGGGAACCCAGTGCTTTCCAAGCAACAGAGGAAAGGATACTCACAGACGCCCCTTCATCAATGATAGTACCAGCCATAATCATTCTATAGATCTGGACAATGATTCTGAATGGTATACTGGCTGGTAACCGGGGTCTGCCTAGTTGATTCCAATCAAAGGATACAACCAGGTTGCTTGGTGGTGGGACCGAATATACGGCCGGGTATGACCCTGATGATGTTCCTTCCTGCGATAAAGGAATGGGCGCATTGCCCTGACGCTCATCAGAGTCGGTGCTAATGAAAAGAACCTGGATGGTGTCATCCTTATTCTCTTCAGTGAGGGTGTCGCATGAAGATGACTCTTCGGCGACGGTGTCATTTGAAGATGAAACTTCTGAAGGTAGAACCGGGTCAACTGCCGTATCGACCTTTGGACTTTCGTCCGGTCTGGATTCAGTAGGTTCATTTTCAGTGACTGACACTTCAGCCGACCACTTGAGCGGGCCAGCTGTATTTTCAACCAACGAAGGACTTGGCACGAGTTTTTTGTATCCAGGAGGAAGTTTTACCGGTGAAACCGGACAATCTTCCAAAACTCTCTTCGCTTCGTCTAAGAAGGGACAACGGTGGATGGCATGACTGCCTTCACACAACTTACAGGGGAATCTTACTCCCCCTTTTTGTCTTGATCCTTCACTTTCGCTGGTTGACGGAAAGCAATCAACCTGATTGTCAGAGGTTGATGCCCCCGAATTGTGCAGACGAGGGGACCAGTCCCTTAGTATCCGGGGAATACAGGGACAATCTCTGTGGAAATGGTCTCCTCTACATATGACACATGGCGATTTAGGCCCGGTCTGTGCAGTGGGTGGGTTTTTGTCAGATGTCTTTTGCTTGCCCCCAGTCGCCTTAGGCTCCTTCTTCTTCTTTTCTTTCTTCTTCTTTTCCTTCTTCTCCTTGGGAGGCTGACTTTTGCCGGCTCTACCTTGCGAAGACGAAGGATCGGAGGAAGAACTTTTGGAAGTAGAAGGCTGGTGGGCAGCTCTAGACTGATCTAACTGTTGACTCGATTGATCAGGAACCATGGTGGCCTGAACTACATTGGTTGAGAACAACCAAACTGGCAGGCCTATTGTCAGTCCTGGAAGCGACAATGTGGCCATATGGGGCGCACCAACTTCTCCCCAAGAGGAGAAAGGACTAGGACTTCCATCTTGTGGACTTCCTTGGTTGGGGCGTTCCATGTTCTCAACTTATAGATCAACGCGGGAATGAGAGGTGATTATGTTCCGTTTAAAATGAATTTTATAACGACGCTTTATTAGACACAACTTTGCTTTTTCATGTTTTAAGAGTCGAGAAAAAGCTAAAGATGACTCTAGTCGCCTTCGATGTATTAACGAGCCCGAAGTGACAAATGATCGGTTGGACTTTTTCAGTTATAGAGTTTGAAAAAGGCCAAAAGAAACTGCTCTGGAGATCTAGGCAGAGGGTGTGCCAAACCTTTCGCGAAACCACAGAATACGTTTTACGGTACGGGTGGTCGATCTTCGTGAATGCTGTGTTCACTGCATCGCGATCAGTATGGCGGCCGACACGGCTTCCTAAGGATAAAGGCTTTATTCCTATAGGGGTCTCCCAATATACTCGACGGTACGCGGGAGCACAAGTCCGTATTGATACTTATCGCTTCACCGTGGAGGAATCACCCAACCACTCAACGCTAAGATATCACGTTTAACGACGCCGGAACACGTCTCTAGCTTAGACCTCTATGTGTTTGCATTATGTTTCAATGCGTTGTTATGTAAATTCAATTCATTTTAATGTTGATCTTGCTTAGCAGTTTGCCTTTAAGGATCACCACGAGATGTATATATACAACTTCCTAAATGCAATCTAAGATGAGAAGCAAAACTTTTCAATCTTTCAACTTTGAAAACCTTAATCTACTGAGGGAAAAGAAAGACATCAACTTTTCACACAGATCATAGAACACACACTAAATGCACTTTTTCCTAAATCAACATGCAAACTGTCAATAATGCACATGCACAATGCAGATATTTCTTTTCTTTATCCTTAATGTTGATGTAAGACAAAAAGGAAACTGTTGTATAACTTTGAATCTAATTTCAAGCGAAAGTAAACAAGCTTGTCCAAAATCAAAAGACACCTTAAGATCGACTTGTTTAGACACTGGAAATGTATAGATTCAAACCACAAAATGAAAAACAAACAAACTCAAACAGCCATGAACAGTAATAAAACTAGCTCTTAAGATCACAAAGACACTTTTACAGTTCAGGATCTAAGAGGCCACAGCTATACTGGTTTGCTTTTCACAATGGGAAACTGTAACTGAAACAAGAAATACTGAAAGAACAATCACAGTTTCATCACACAACTGAGGCGGAATAATGTCAAGGAAAGTTGGTTTACAGCAAGTACAAATGACAAGCAATCAGCAGCAAAATAACAGTGAAAACAAGGCTAAGACTCAGTGGGAAACCTCAGGAAGACATAGCCTAACTGGTTCAGCGCAGGCTCTAGTCTGTCAAACTGACTCTCAGCGCAGTTCCCGAAGGGAGTACCTGCGCTGAAATGCAGACTGCCTTTGGACAGCCTGCACTGAGACACGAGAGTTGCGTTTACAAGGGTTTCCGGGTCATAAAAAGCTCAAAAATTCACTGTTTTTGCTGAAATAAAAAGCTATAGGTCAAGTACAAGCTAAGGGATGATCAAGAGGATGAAAAGCTATCACAAAGAGCACAAGAGTCCTTGTGGATCAGCTCTTCAAATCATAAACTTGCTCAGAAACTGAGCCAGAGTAGCTGCCCTCTACTTTGCAATTGAAGGACTCAATTGCAGTTCGATTTGGTGCTCTCCTTGTTTATGAGATGAATAGCAAGAAACACAATAAACCAACAAGATACTAGGTTCCCCAGCGGAGTCGCCAGTTTGTTGTGGGGCAAAGTATCCGACTCGGAATGACCCTATCCCTACTCTAAGGGTGATAGTTCCTTAGCAACAACTGAAAGTAAAGCTTTGATATTTTTCCTTTATGAAAGTACAGAGAAGGAAGAAAAGATTGACCAACCGATGTCTTTCGCTTTTGTCGATCCTGTCTTCTCTCTTCGCCTCTTGTTCCCAGCTCCTTGCTCCTTTTGCCGGCCCAGCTACACAAAGATCCTGCAAAAACAAGAGAGGGAAACTACAAGAAACATGTACTCATAACTGATGCATGGATTAGGATGAATCAAATATACAGATGAAAACAATACATCATTGCAATACAAGTATATAGGAGAACACCAAAGCTTTATTAATAGAAGAAAAAGGTTTTGAGAAGGTTACAACCATAAATGGCTCCAATCCAGCAGCACCTCCCCAGCAGCAAGAAATCTCCTCTTCCCCTCTATAAAAGCAATCACCCAATAGCTCTAACTGTAAACCAACAGCACTTCCTTGCTTTGCACAAAATTCCAGCCTCCTGAGCTCATAGGAGAGAGCTCAATATATAGATGAATTGAGAAAGGATGAGTCAGCTTGCAACTGATGTGTAGCTGCCTTGTGTCCTCTCTCTCTTCAGTTAATCTTTAGTTGATCTTCAGTTCTTGAGTCCACTTGGTGAACCTTGCTTCCACTTGGAGAAACAAAGCCTCTGACTCATCACAAGGCGAAATACCTGATCCAAGTGTCATTTTTGGAAGATTCCAAAGCAATGACTCACTGTGCCACTTGTCCTTTCTCGCTCAGCGCAGGTGGCCTTCATTGGTTTTGACTTTCAGCGCAGGTACAAGGAGGAGCAGTTGACATTCAGCGCAGATGCTCAGTGGAGCAGCTGACATGATCCAAAAATAGCCTGTTTTTGAGTGTTTTCAGGTGGAGAACTGATAGGAAGTGCTGTGGTTTGCTGACCTTGTTCCTCTAGGGGTAAGAACAACATGTTTAGGGACTGAGGATCCCTGTAATTATTGACATTTCATGCTCCATGCTGCGAGGCACAAAAATGTCTATAACAACAGGTATCATTTGGTCATGTGTATCTTTCAAGGGGTCTTCTTCCAGTTCGTTCTCGAATGCTGCTTCTATCATAAAACACTGTGCATGAGGTCTAGATTCAGTTTGACTAACGAAGTTATTGATGGCATCATCTTCTGTTTGATATTTAAAGTCTAGAGCCTCCTGTATAGTCAATGGTGATCTGATATTGTCAGTAAGGTATGATACATGGTGCTGGTTAGTTTTTATCGTCGTAAGACTTGGCTAAGTTGGAGGATATAGGACTAGATTTTTGATATTTGGTCCTCTGGTTATTGTCATATTCCCCTGCCGACAACCAATGTACGCATCGGCAGTGGCCAGCCAAGGTCTACCTAAAATTAGAGGGTGTCCATCTAGTCGGGTTTTTGGATTAATTACCAGGAAGTCAGTCGGGTATTCCCAAGAATCTACAGAGACCATGACGTCGTATAGAGTTCCTTCTGGTCATACTACAGATCAGTCAACCAATTATAACAAAGTAGAAGTGGGTTCTACCGATGTAATCCCAAGATTTTGGCACGTAGAATTTGTCAAAATATTAATTGCAGCTTCTAAATCAACTAAAGCATTAGTCAAAGTCTATCCATGGATTTGAACAGTTACTATTGGGTTTCCAGGATCTTCATATTTAATAGGTATTCCTGATAACAAGTCAGATAAAGTACCGACTACTTGGACTCTTGGGTTAGTGGTTGGATTCCTCCTCGATTTCTTTATGCACAATTCTTTTATAGTTTTTGCGTAAATAGGGATGTCTTGAATGGCTTGGAGGAATGGAATTCTTATGTACAGATTTTGTAACTCCCCCAGAATGTCAAAGTCTGGATGCTATACAGGTCGTGGTATGACTAATCGTTCTGGGAAGGGAGGGGAGGGTGTATTTACTTGATGAGTCTGCTCCTCCTCTTGCTGTAACGGCTGTTCTGTTGGTAACTGATCTTCAATGTGAACTGTTTTATCTCCCTCTGTTTCTATTATACGCCCAGATCTTAACTGAAGGTCATTGCACTCCTTTAGTTCAGGTCCGATTTCTGCTGATTCTATAATTTGGAGGGATTGAACCGGTCTATTATTAGGATTAGGATTGGGCTGGGCTGGGAGTTGCGCCCTTAGATTGGACTGGGGATTTTGTTGCAAAGCTGGCAGAGTCGGTTGAGGGAGCGGAATGGTTCCTGTCGGCTGATATGTCGATCTTGGCCAATTTGTCTGCCAGGGTGAACTTTGTGAAGTAGGGGGGGTCCATTGCGGAGGGTATGAGCTATTCTGCCAATATGGTGGGAAGGAGGCACGTGAATATAAACTACACTGCCCAGGTTGGGGAACTGCACGATGAGCAACCTGCGCGGAACAAGGAGATGTCACAGAGACCACACAAGCATGCAGAAGGCTACGCTACCTAGGATAAAACCACACATGTTAGCCGGAAAGTGACCGCTAAAGTCACTGTTCATGATTTGACAATGAAAAAACGACAAAATGGAGCAGGGGGCGACATTTAAGACAAAATTTATGAGCGAGATCCTTAAAAATATGCCACCAATCTAGCATTTATGAATCAATTTTGGGGGGAACGGTCCGATTTAAATTCAAAATGGCCTATAAATTACATGTGGCTACCCACCGAAGAACACTTGCCATTTTGAGCATTGAGTTGTTGAGCTCTCAGACACGTATGAACCACGAATTATTTGAAGAGCTGATAGTGAGTTCAACGTTTGAGTAATTGCTAAGGGAGACACAAGAACTTTTGAATAGCATCATGTCGACACTAACATAAATCGTAGGTATTGGGGAAAAAGTGACACTCGAAGGGGTTGTGCTAGAGGTTGCTATGGAAGCAGAGGGAGCTTCTCCGGAGGTTGCAGAGATACCAGTTGAAGTCCCCAAGTCGCAACGGTCCCCTGGACCATGGCCTACCCTGACCCAGGCGAGTGCGAAAAGCAAGAAAGGAAAATAGGTTGCAACACCACAACCGATGCGCACGTCTCCTAGAAGAAACCCACCAGAGGACAAGCCCACCACATAAGAAAAGGGCAAAACAATTAGCCTAGAAACGAAGGGGGAAGAAATTGAGGATATCCCCATGGACGATGAGGATATTGGGATAGAAACGGAGGATATTGAAGTTGAGGGGTCTGACTCCATTACTAAATTTCCTAAGTACGTCCCTCCGCGCAGGGGCAAGGCTAAGGTTCCTAAGGACATTGATGAGAGAAAGGTCACCTTGTACACACCTCTGCTACCAAACCAGATTGTTTTTGAAGGACCGTGCTTGGGGCAGATTCCATTGTTGAAATTGGAGGACTGGGACTTAGATGACACCAAGCGATTCCCTCACTTGGCAATAGACCAGCTGATGCACCACGTTCTCCATAATACCATCGGGATGACAGCGTTGGAACCACGAAAGTGGCTCAAAGACATAGATAAGGTAGGCCTGCTCAACCTACTATGGGTGCTACACTACAATCGCACACCCATTGCCTTACTAGTAGTCAAGAAGCTGTTGTTCTTGGTACATGATGGGTGTCTGTGGCTGGAGGAGCCAATACCCATCACTGATAGACTGATCCATAAGATTAGGAGGCTGCCATATTTAGGGGAGAATCCAGCTATGATGTTTGGTGGAAAGGCAGGGGAGCTGACCCTCGCGGAGGCCATGAAGAAGAAGTTCGGATTAGTAAAGAAGTCATGCGGCTATGCTATTACCAGTATTTCCGACCCTGCGGTCAAAGTGGCCACGTAGATTTTAGCAGGGAAGTTCATGTGGAAGTGTCGCTCCAATGAAGTACTGATGCCCGTCGTGGATCTAGTAGCCCAATGCGCGGAGGGGGTTCAGTTTAATAGGCGTGCAACCTTTGTGGTGAGTTCCTCGCGAACTTCCATGAGGTGCAGGATCTCTACAAGACCTTCCACTATGCGTGGCTCTTGCTGTCCATCATGCTGGTAGCCTGGGAGCTACCCGAAGATAGTCAATTTCCCTTGGTCGCATTGGACCTGCTTGAGGCCAAGAAGTATGCTTCACTGTGGGTGACTAAGGACCCTCAGTGGATCAAGGACACCAATATCTTTTGGATCTTGATGATGATGAACATGCACATGGCCATCAACCATAAGCTGTAGTTGTTGCCTAATGTCTTTGATAAATTGAAGTCGTATGCAGAATTCAAGGCTGATCTGCACCATGTACCCATAAGGGTGCGGAAGTACCCTGAGAAGAAGTGGCATGGCTTGCCCTACTTGGTGACGAATGATGCGATTGAAGCGGTCATTGACAACTGGCCGATAGAATGGCACACTACCTTAGACTTGATTGTAGGATCTAGCAAGATAGCCATGCAGTGGAAGAAGGAAGAAGCCAAGATCAAGATGGAGAAGCTGGCTGAGAAAAGGGGAAAGGAGTCTGAGGATAAGGCTAAGGCAGACTGCGCTGCCATGCAGGAGATAGGCAAATAGGCAGGAGGAGAGGAGTGTGGCTCTGACAAAGAGAAGTCGCCCTCCCTAGAGGAAGAGGAAGAAGAGGATGATCTAATAGAGTAGGGAGGAGCGGACCTGCAGATGCCTCCATTCCATATCAAGCATCCAAGGGGGCAAGTAAAAGTAGGGCCGCGGAAGAAGTCTAAGGCCAACAAGACATTCGTGGATTTGATCACTGTAAAAGAACGCGATATGAATGACATTGGAGATATAGTGTGGGATACCACCGCGGAACTACTGCAACAGTTTGAGCAGCAACAGTAGCAGGCATTGGGAGGCATTCAAGAAAATCTGCAAGAGCTATAGATTCAGGCATCACAGGCTGGCGCAACATCCACTAGTTTGGCCATTCGTACTTCAGAAGCCACCATGATGTTGCGCGCGACGGACTCTCGAGCCATAGTTCTACCAGATGGAGCACTGACGACAGAGACCGAAGCTGACAAGCTCGCTGTCAGTGCACTCAATGGAGTAGGGCTGAACTTGGCAACGCTTCCTAGCGAGGCACTCCACCTACTGCAGGATGGGGTGATTGCGGAAATGAGGGCTTGGAAACAACATGCTTTGCAGGTGATCATCGAGCAGAACATTAACAATGCTCAGATGGCCGTACAGTGAGATTCTTCCATTGCCACTGCAGTCTGCAACCAACATGGCTGATAAGAATAAGTGCATAGTCTAGGCCCTGGAGGAAGCATGCCAAATGGTTTCGGAGTTGGCTATTCCTAAGGATGAGCTGGTAGATGTGCGCATTCACAAACTTGCTACGGGGCTGTGCGACACCTGTATAGAGTTGGCCAAGGTTCAGCTAGAGATGAACCTCAAAATTGCAGAGTTGCAGTTGAAGGCCCAGCCTTCGACTTCGCTGGAAGTCAAGGAGCAGCGCATGACTGCTATAGCAGAGGCAATAAAGGTAGTAGAAAGTGCAGTGGCAGACTGCAAAACACTTTTTGAATAGTTGTTTGAAGTACTAACTAGCCTACAAGAAGACCCTACTGTACAGAGGCTGGAAACAGAGGTGCGAGAGTTGCAGCAATGCTACGATGAGGTAAAAGGGACAGCGTGTACTTTCGCCCTCACACAGAGACTTGCGAATCTACAGGAGGCCAAGGCATTGAAGGAATATTTAGATGCAGCTCAGCACAAAGAGGCAGTGCTGAAGGCGCACTAGAAGCCTTGGTTTGACGAGGCCTACTTGATCATAGCGTCCATTGAAGGCAAGTTGGCTAGTCTGCAGGAGACTTAGCAGAAGCTGACAGTGCAGGGCCAACAACAGAGCAGTTGATTAAGGAGATAAAGGAGGCGGCTGCACAGTGCACCACCGAGGTAGTAGTCATACAAGTCAAGTTGGGGGTCTTTGCGCCAAGATCTCCGCACCTGTAGAGTGACTCAAGGGAAAGTCACCATGTTTGTGTTGGGGGCCTGTAGGGAACGGGTTCCACCAAGAGTCAATTTTGGGGCTAAAAGCCCATGTTTTGGGGCAGAAAGCCCAAATTTTGTCATAAAGATGAAAAGTGTTTGCATTTTGTGGTCGCAGAGCGTGAAGATGTCAAGAGTTGTAAAGGGTTGTCCGCCCTTGTTTTGTAAAGTCTCATGTTCGCTGTAAAGATCTACCCATGGTCTGCCAACCATGGGATTGTATAATTAAAGAGTCTTAGAAGAGTCTAAGGCAGTGAAAGGAAGAAGAGGTAGAGGTAAAAAGAGTTCGTTCTAAGTGTCCTCGGGTCTTAGCATAGGTAGAGGCTCTACAGCTGAGTGCGCAGAGGCATAGGGTGGAAGTCCGCAACTGAGTGCGCAGACCCCTACAGTTGTGTGCGCAGGGCAGATAAAGTCTGTACTGAACTTGAGATATCAATAAAGAGAAGTATTCTATAAATCACTGTGTATCTTGTCTTTGTTTAATGCATTTGATTATATTATGTTACGATTTGTGTTTACATTATAATGCTTATTTGATGCGCAAATATATTTGATTATATTTCTTAATTGAACATGAGCAAGAATATAGGTTTACTTGAAGATAACTGTAAATGCATGGTAGATTAGGTAACACTTAAGATAACTTGGGAACTTATATAGTAACATAGCCATAGGGGCGTGTAAGTGCCTGAACTGCTGGTTAGGGCTGCGCGAAGATCAGTCAGATACCTTCGTGGAGGTACTGAAGGATGAAAGAGAAGAAACATAGATAAGCCGTAAATGTTTATCGATCTGTGCAAAGGTAGGATTAGGAAGTGTGGAACGACATCATGACCATCTCAGGGTGCGGAAACTTGGTTCCTGCATCCCCTCATACTGCTTTGGGTGAGACTTCGGTCCGCGCTCCGCGAGCTGATGCCGAAAGGGCCAGTAGTGTAGGGATTTTCTTGGCTGACTAACACTGAACCTGGGTCAGGGCCCATCAAGCCAATACACACTCTGAAATCTCAAACCATCACTCCAATCTAGAAAATTTCCAAAAAATAGAAGGCTCAACTACAAAAACTAACTCCACCACTAAATTTGTATCATCGACATGTGTAAAATTGATTATCTATTTGTTGAATTCTGACACCGACAAAATCTCGGCCTGTAAGAATCTTTTAAATTCCCTCGTGATTGTCCAAAGATTCCCTCCTCTAGGTTGACTGGATATCTGCAACTCAACTCAAAATACTGATCTCACCATTGAGATCCTTGCAAAATTCTAAGAAGAATGAGTATATAGTTGGCTGCATTCTCACTCTGGTGAATTTCAACGTCCAAGGAATTTGGAAGATTCCCTCAAGATTCTTCAAAGATTCTTCTCTGCTGGGAATCTACAATTCCGCTGCTAAAAAGGTGAATCTGACCTCCACATTGCGTTCCCTTTGAAAATCTGAGAAAAATGACTATAAACTTGAGAACATTATGACAATGTAAAATTTTACCTCCCAGGGAATCTTTTTAGCATCTGAAGATTCTCTACAGGAACTGTCTCGAAAAACGTGTCGGAATAGTTCCACCTGAGCACTGCAAATCATGGTTTCACACCATCGAGGTTCAAAAGTTTCATGGTTCCACCACCGTTCCGCTAGTCTCTGTTTCGTTCAAATCCGCTCTCGTTCGGCGTTCCTCCTTCTCGTTGAATGGTTTTGAAGGGTTGTATATAATTTTGGAAGGCAGATTTAACAATGAGACCGTTTGGCCTAACATTGTTAGATCTCGATTTCTGCAGTGGTGACCTGGTTTCAATCCCCACCAATGCCATAAATACATAAAAAAATGTTTTAATTTTGTCGTTGTTTATATTGCATGGTCCCAGTGGCGCGTTTTAAGTGGAGGCGTTGGTGTGACCATTTAAGTGGTGGTGTGGGCACCTGAGCAGTGGGCCATCCGTTGCCACTGGGGGAGTTCAAACCCCATTGCCCACGATTTACAAGTGGCAACAGGCGGGGGCCAGGTCCGTCGGTGAGCGGCCCACCCGTAAAATATATATATATATATATATATATATATATATATATATATATATATATACATATATATATATATATATATATATATATATATATATATATATATATATATATATAGATATATATGTTGTTATATATATATATATATATATATATATATATATATATATATATATATATATATATATATATATATATATATATGTTGTGTGGCAGTTGGGGGCGACAGGGGTCATGGCCCATCGGCCTTAAATTGATTTTTTTTTTTAATACATGGTTTTATAGGGGGGTGGCGGGGGTCATGGCCCACCACCTCAATATATATATATATATATATATATATTTTTTAATTTTTTTGATTTTAAAAACAAATGGTCATTTTTAATTTTAATGAAAATAAGCGTCATTGGGAAAATTAACCATCTAACAAATTCAAATGCTTTCGGGTGCTAGGTTTCATGCCCTGGTGTCAGTCAAATTGTAGGACACTTATGGCTAGCCCACTACCCAACTTTGACCGTAACTTTCACTAGCTCTATCTCCACCATATGAGCTCATATTTTAGTGTCGTTTGCACTGTTGGAATCAAGGGAAGGAGCACTTCAATCTGGTGCTAGTTTGGGAGAAATCTTGCCAATTTGATTTTTGACCCTTTCTGAGTCCTCTGGGACTTCTACATGTGTTTGGAGCCACTTGAATCAATTCTCCCCACTGAGCAGCTTTTGGTTCTCCAAAAGCATGAAAAATAATCTGCAACTTCTCTGTACATTGTCTGCACTACAAGTGTCTGATAAGTCACCCTTCCTTCTCCTTCACCTTTGTCCTTCGAAGCCATAAGCGATGAGACAATAGTTGTAACCTCTGCAAACCTGTAATACAGTTCTACAAATTACATGCTTGATTTACAAGGGCAACTAATGACCCAAGCATCCATACTTGCCACGAGTTTATAAAACATACTATGTGGTTAAGTTTACATCAAAATGGAAATAATACCCTAGCTATCAAAGCAAGTCCAAAATATCATTGTTGCTTCAACAAGTGATGGAAAACACATCATCACTGCAACACCTAATTTACAAAAATAAGTCCAAACACTATTGTTTCTTAACAAGTGATGGAAAACACATCATCACTTTCACAGTTTAACATGCAACACAAAATAATTCTAGACATCATTGTTGCTGCAACAAGTGATGGAAACACATCATCACTTTTATAGTTTAAAATGCAACAAATAATTTACAAAAACACGACCATGACAAGCTAACATATCTAGAAACCATTTTTCACTCGCCAATGTGGATGGGTCATCCCCTTGTGGTGGTTTTGCTTGTCGAATTATTTTCTCAACTGGTTCATGCACTGACACTTTGTCTTTAAGGTGCTACTCTGGATGGAGCCTGCAACACGTGGCACTTTGATGACCACTTCTGTTGCAATGACTACAATAAGTCTTCTTCCTCCAGATCTGCTTTACCTTTTTTTTTGTCCGCTGTTGAGGGTGTCTTTCATGCCTCTTCCTTTTTTGTGCTGTCATTCTCTTCCAGCACTCATCAAATACATGGTTATGTAAACCACAAAAAGTACATGTTTTTGGATGCCATGATTTATGTCCATCATTATCAACATGATTGTAATCGAAATGAACATTTGAATATTGAGACTTGTTATACCTTTCCTTACTGTCTTTGGTGTAATTATGGTGATGAGAGCTTGCCTCAGCTCTTTCCCTGCAGTGGGCATTGCCATGGGATGATGATGATGTGCTCCCATCATTCTCTTTCCTCGACGATTTCAACAATGTCTTGGAAGAATCCAACACCTTCGAGCATTCTCCTTCAGTGTATCCAAAGCCTTCGAATCGAGGTCTCTGCACACCATTTTGCTGGTCTCCATTTCGTTCAAATCCGCTCTCGTTCGATGTTCCTCCTCCCCATTGAATGGTTTTGATGGGTTATATATAATTTTGGAAGGTGGATTTAATAATGAGATCGTTTGGCCTAACGGTGTTAGATCTCGATTTGTGCGGCAGTGACTCGGGGTCAATACTTATCTGCGCCATTAATACATAACAAAATGTATTAATTTTTTCATTGGTTAGATTGCATGGTCACGATGATGCATTTTAAGTGGAGGTGTTGCTGTGATTGTTTAGGTGGTGGTGTGGGTGCCTGAGTGGTGGGCTGGCCGTTCTGGGCGAGCGGGTTCAAACCCCGCCTCCCACAATTTACAAGTGGAAACAGGTGGGGCCCGGGTCCACCAGCGAGTGCCCCACCCGTAACATATGTTATATATATGCTGTATGGCAGTTGGGTTCGACGGGGGTCATTACCCGTCAACCTTTAATTGAAATTTTGTTTTTAATACATGGTTTTTAGGGCGGGTGGTGGGGATCATGGCCCACCACCTCAATATATATTTTTTTATTTCTTTTTCGTTTTTAAAAATAAATGGTCATATTTAGTTTTAACGAAAATAAGGGTCATTGGGAAATTAACCATCCAACAAATTCACCCACTTTTGGGAGGTAGGTTTCATGCCCCAGTGTCATTCAAATTGTAGGACACTTAAACATAGCCCACTACCCAACTTTGATTGGCTCTATATCTGCCATATGAGTTCGGATTGTAGTGTCATTCACACTATTGGAATTAGGGTGAAGAGCACTTCGATCTGGTGTTGGTTTGGGATTAATATGACCACTTTGAATTTTGACCCTTTCTGAATCCTCTAGGACTTCCACATGTGTCTAAAGCCACCTGGATAAGTTGTGGACTATTCTGCTGGATGATGGACAAAACCTTGTTTGTTTTGTGTGTCTCTCCCTGGGTGGTACTACCACCTCTCACCTAGAGGCTCACTTTTACCCTCTCCCTTACTGTAAGAAAACTTGGACACAAAGTTACATTACACACTCACCAGGCATACTCACCTCGCGTTCTTGAAGTTACAAGCATACCACTTTTAGGTGCTAAACAAAAAGAGCTAAGGCAAATATCTAAGATAATGGAAACCAGGCCATCGTACCAGATGAAACTCCTACACCAAACGATGTGAGGTCTAGTTGGGACTTCATACTGGGGAGATCCTCGAAATGTTGGCGGGTCCAGCACAGTCAATAGGTGTGGAGTACTGAAGAAGGTATGTTTTATTGATTATTTTGTCATCTTTTCTTTCAAAACTCATAATCCCTTTGCATCATGAACTAGGTAAATAATAAAAAATTATGGCAAAATCTATGAGATTTGTATGTAATGAAAAACAACTAATAATCGCCATTTTCTTATGCAGAAAAAGGGAAAGATTGTCGTCCCAAGGAAAAAGACAGGGCAAAGTTAATTGCTGTCCCTGTGGCAGGAAACCATATGCAAACAAGGTGATCCAAATTGAAGCATATCAGCCAAGGACAGGAAAAAGAGATATCGAATTGGCGCAAGAGAACAAAGGGATAACTAGAATTAATAGTTTGGCGAATCCCTTAGGATCCTTTGATCTTGAGGGATAGCAATCTTAACTTTTTTTGCATCATTGATATCTCCGCTCGGCTGTTATAAAAAGGGGCAACACTGCTAGCCCGGGGGGGACATATTGTTATTTTGATATAATTTCTCTTTGTATTTAAAACTTTGATCATCGACTCTCATTGAGAAGTGATCCACTGTAATCCTGCTTGGATGCTTGAATATAAATCTGGTTGCAGTTCCATCTTTGATCCTGGAATAATCTCAAGCAGTGTAACCTTGGAGGCTAAGGGCCCGGCCCTAGTGGAACACTTGCTCCTGTACCATTATCTTTAATTCGTGCGTGGTTTTCATTATCAGCTTTGTTCGGTAATCTGATGTGTTTTGTTATTTTACATCACGGCTTTGTTATATTTACAATATCGTTCTATGTGACAGGAATGTCATATTGTTCAATATGACCTTGTAAGGCATTGCTGTTCCTTTAATCATTGATGTACCATTACTGTTCCTTACAGAATGCTATTGCTGTTAATTACAGAGTATCTGGGCTGTAACATTCTTAAGTTGGTATGACTGTATTCATCTATGGTTTATACTTAATCACGATTGTTGTTCAATTGAAATTGCTATTCCATTATGAATTGCAATCATTATCCTTTGTAACTGAGATTAATATTTGTGGTATCGGAGTTAGATCCCTATTTCTCTCCATATCAAGGTGTGCTGTGTGTGTTATTTATTTTGGTTTACTGTACATTCACAATTGGCGCTAAGTGCTGTTCTACATTTCATTGCTAATCAGTTGCAGTTCTATTTCCATTTGCTGTCTGATTTATTCTTAGAGTAAGGATTGCTATCGGATTTCTATAGGATACGATTGCTGCCTTTATCTCCTTAGGATAAGGTTTCGTTGTTTATAAGAACTAGTTGCTGTTAAATTTCCTAGTTTCTGTTTCAATTATAGTTGCTGTTCCATTTCCTATTATTTGCATTGCCATTGCTTTGAACAATCTGAAACTATAGCGAGCATTAACATTTGTTGTCTAGTTCCCAGGTTGATGATTTGTTCCTTGATTATCTTCAGTTACATCAGTTTACAGAGGGATGAGTTATTGTTACTGTACCCTTGACTGATAATTTACTTAGTTTTCTGAATGAATGATTTAAGTCTTAAAGTGTTTTGCTGTAAGTAGATCTTGTTTTAAGCATCCATCTACTCTTGTATTTTGAGCACTATACTACTAGCATTACTCTAACAAATGACCGCCTCAAACTAAGTACACTTTTTGAGATAACAAAACGTTCCTGGATTGACAAGTTGATGTGGGGTAAATAGAGGTGAAAAAGACCCTTTTTACGACTTGACATTTTGGCACCGTTGCCGGGGAAGAGTGTAGCCATTTGTTTCTTTTTCAGAGTAGTGTAAGAACCTGTTAGGAAAGAGTTGGGTTTTAAAAACGAAAGGTAAGAACCTGCGTGTGGAGTATGTAATAGCCCTACTCCCCTGCCCACTTTCCTGCAGATTTGTTGCTATTTTGTTTGGGTAGAACTTAGCAGTTGATTTGAGTGCATGACTAAGCAGAAAAAGCCTGAAAAGAATCCCAAACCTCTACCCAAGCCCGATAAAGCTAAGGGTCCAGTGACCCTTAGCCGATTGACCTTTGTAGACGAAATCCTTAAAAAATCAGAATCTCAACCTTAAGTAGGACCTAGAAAAGTTACTTCTAGACAGCCTAGTAGTTCCCTTTAGGCCACAAGATCACCATCTGTAGCCTTTGCTGAGGTGCATAGTCAAACCGAAGAGCAAGATTTTCAAGAAATTGAAAATTCTAACCCAAAATCATTGCAAGAAGGGAACCTTAGTAATCTCTGCGAAGGAAGAGGAGAATTAGGAGAAACTGAAGAACCAAAATCTCCTCTTGGGGTAATACAACCATTAAGTAGCCCAGATGAGGGAAGTGCTGCAAAAATCATTTATAACGAAGTTGAAGAAACTCGATAACCTGAACCTTCCCAGACATTAGACACTCTCATCATCCCAGCTAAAGGAAGTTTTGTTAAGGCCATTCCCATTAGAGCCATTCCTCCTCGACAACCTAGGAATACCCTCCTAGACATCCCAGAAGGTTATTGGCATATATTTGACCAAATGGCCCAGAACCAGCCAAACACTCAAACCTCTACACTGCAATACCCCATTGTGGATACCGCAGCTAATGCACCTATGAAAGTGATTCCTCTCCAACATATCCATACATTCCATGGCCTTACATCAGAATATCTGGATGCATTTTTATTCGAATTTGACGTGCTGTGTAGAGGATATGACTATACCACTAACCCCCAGAAACTAAAATTATTTCCCTCCACATTAAAAGGGGCTGCTCTAAGATGGTTTATGGGATTAGCTGGTGGTGTTATAAATAATTGGGACCAAATGAAAGAGTCTTTTCTAAAAAAATATCAGAACTATTGCAGGTCTAGAGAGTTAAAAGATGAAATATTTCAGATGGTAGATAGACCAAATGAAACATTAGAAGAATATGTTGAACGTTTCCAGTATAATCTTCAAAGATCTCCTTATGCATCATTACCCTTACTTGATAATGTATTAAAAACAACATTAATTAGGGGAATGAAGGAACAATGGATTGAAACACTAAATATTATGGGAAGAGGAGATATTTATCAGGAAAATTTTGTTAACATTATTAATCTATATATCAAGAGCTCGAGAGGTAGCACAAGACTAAAACCAGCAGAACATGATCGGTTTGCAAGAGATGACAGAACTTTGGTAGAAGGAGTAACTCGTGCAGAAATTGGAAATTTATTAGAAAATTTTAAAACTGACATATTGGGGAAACTGGCAACACAACTTGATATTATGCAGGCCAAACAAAAGCAAGTAGAAGCAGAACAATATTTGGCAATCTTTTGTCCTAGATGCAGAAAGAAACACAACCATAATGAGTGTCCATTAGATGCAGTCCAAGTTTGTGCCATTTGTACAAAAGACCACTCCACAGAGAGCTGTCCCTCACTTCCTGGATTGAAGGCAGTGTACAAGGAAGCAGAAGAAGAGCCAGAATCGGTGTATCTACTTAATCAGTGTCATCAATGGCAACCGCGACAATCAGGTATTTTCAGACCCGGTTTCTTCTTTTCAGCCTCCACAATATCATGCTCAACAATATAATACAATGTGGCAAAATCAACCTCCCTTCCCGAATTGGTCACAACAATCATTTCCTTCATCATCTCCATGGCCGAATCAATCAAGCCAACCCAATTGGTCAAATTTTCCCTATACCCCACCATATTGGCAAAACAATGCATATCCAGCACAATGGATCCCTCCTACTTCACAGAGTTAAGCGTGGCAGACAAACTAGTAAAGACTGATGAATCAGCTAGTAGGAACCATCCCGCTCCCTCAACCTACACTGCTAGCATTACAAATAAACCCCCAACCTAACGTAAGACCGCAACTGAATTTTAGATCTTATTTGTGTTTTTCTTAGATTTGGTGGAGAAAAGGAGCTCCAAGTATGAACCCTAGTTCCGCCGTCTCCATGCCCTCGGCCACAGTTGGGTCTCTGATCGCTCGGGCTGCGCAGGGGCTCGATAGATCTAAGCAAAGATTCAGGTCCTGTCTCTCAGTAGTAGGTACGCAAGATAGCCATGCCACGAACACTGGCTTGAACCCTAGCGCTACGACCTCCATGCCCCTGGCCGCCGGTGGGTCTCTGATCGATCTGGATGAGAAAGGGTTAGAAAGATCTGGGCAAGGATTAAGGAGATGTCTCTTAGCTGCAGGTGTGAAAGATGGCCACGCCATGAAAACTTGCGCCGCAGACTCAAATGTTCCTGCAAACCTCGTGGCCGAGAGCTCAAGGGTAGCTTGGCCCCGTCCCCCTGCTTCCATAGCGCGCTTTGGCAGCCCTCTTCAGATTGTCGGCGCAGCGGCTAAGGACGATCATGCAGATCCCTTAGCTTCTCCTCTGACCTTAGCTTTTGGAAAGATCTGCAGGGGAAAGAGGCTTTCAGAACCTTCCTCACCATTCCAGGTTCAAATCAAGCTCATTACGGGCAATACCATGCTACAATGGGTAAGCCAGACGGATCAAGTGCAGAATCTCAAGCATGCACTAGACATCAAACTAGGGATCCCCTCTGCAGCTCAGCGGCTTCTCTACGAAGGTAAACAACTTGAGGATCTCTTTCCTATTTCTTTTTATGGCATTAAGAAAGATGCATCTATCATTTTAACCCTTCGTTTAAGAGGAGGAGCTGTGGGAGAACCATCCTCAGCCAATGCTTTTTCATATAAAGATGCCGTCCATGGCAAGAAGACTGAAAAGACAGCTCCACCAGTTCAGGCTGCACCCAAGCCTTTCTTGGTTGACAAAGTGGAGGAGATTCCCTCTGTTGAGATCTCTTACCCAAACCTGGCAGACGACACTCAACAATTCGCGGAAAGGGCCATCATATGCAGATTCAATGGGCTCTGGCCACGCTCAAAGGATCTTCTGGACTGGATCTATGACAACTGGACACGCAACTGCAAGGTCTACTTCTGCGCAAAGGGATATTTTATAGTGCTGTTCGACAACCTCGAGCACTATGAAGATGCCTTAGAGGAAGGCCCTTGGTTCATGGGAGCGGCAGGCCTCTTCCTAACTCCATGGTTCCCAGACTTTGACCCAGCCTCTGCAGTTATCACAAA
This sequence comes from Pinus tabuliformis, assembly GCA_031772625.1. NCBI lineage: Eukaryota > Viridiplantae > Streptophyta > Pinopsida > Pinales > Pinaceae > Pinus > Pinus tabuliformis. The sequence continues at coordinate 202,685,327 of CM062819.1, forward strand.
AGCCCCTGTTTGGATCAGACTTCCAAATCTCCCATTACATCTATGGTGCACAGAAGTATACAGGCAAATAGGCAATGCTTTGGGCAACTTTCTAATGGGAGACTACCTGAGGGAAATCCAAGGCCTCTACACTTATGCCAGAATTTGTGTAGAGCTAGATCTCAGCAAGGGTTTGCCAGAGCAAATCCATCTCAAGATCAATGACACTATTTGGACCCAGTTTCTCGATTACGAAAACACTGCCTTCCGATGCCGCCATTGTCACCTAACAGGGCATCTTCAGACCTCCTGCCTAGTGCTGCCAGCGAGATCGAAAAAAGGAAACTTCGCGAAAACCAAACCCAAGCGTTGGGCTCCCTGTACACCGCAGCCAGCTCGAAGATCCAGCCCCCCCCCATTCCGGAGGAAGGGGAAAGCGATTCAGATTCGGAACAGGTGCCTCAGCCAATGGATCCGCCCATGGACTCTATGGGGCGCACTCAGGACCCAGCTATAGCCCAGAAACGCGCCCATGAGACCTCCTCTGAATCAGAAAAGGATTTCCAGATGGAAGGGAATTCCAGTCTTCAAGTTGTCCTAGCTCATTCTCCCCATGATGGCTGGACAAAAGTCAACAAAAAGAAAGGGAAAAAACAATGTGTTGTAGTTTCTGGCCCTAAGGGGTAATCAGGCAGTCTGTGATTTCTTGTCTTCTGATGTAACTATGAGTTTGAATCTTTCTTCCGGGACCGAGGTTGATGGATCCATCATTTCCAGTTGGCCGGTTTTTTGCTTATCCTGATTGTACTATATTTCACTTAATAGAATTAGTCTTTACTGAGAAAAAAAAAAACGTAAGACCGCAACTCCCAGCCCAACCTAACTCCAATCCGAATAATAGACCGATCCAATCCATTCAAATAATTGAGACACCAGAGATAGGAACTGATCTAAGGGAGTGTAATGACCTTCAATTAAGATCTGGGCGTATCATCGAAACAGAGGGTGATAAAAGAACTCAAGTTGAAAATTAGTTACCTATGGAACAACCACCACAAGAAAAGGACATGATCAAACAACAAATTCATGATCCAGCAACCACATCCTCTCCCCCATTCCCAGAACGCTTAATTATACCTCGACCTATACAATACCATGATTTTGACATTCTTGGAGAACTACAAAATTTGTACATAAAAATCCCACTCCTCCAAGCCATTCAAGACATTCCGATATATGCAAAGACTATCAAAGAGCTATGTATAAAGAAACCAAGGAGGAAAATAACAAACAACCCAAAATTCCAAGTAGTTGGCACTCTATCCAACTTATCATCAGGGAAAGAAACACCCGTTAAATACGAAGATGCAGGAAATCCAATAGTAACCATACAAATCAATGGCCAAACCTTCTCAAATGCCTTAGTTGATCTAGGAGCTGCAATTAATATCTTAACAACCACCTCTTGCCAAAAATTGGGAATTACATCAGTAGAACTGACCTCCACTTTACTAGAACTGGCTGACTGATCTGTGGTTCGCCCAGAAGGTGCACTACATGATGTTATGGAATCTGTTGACTCCTGGGAGTATCCGACCGATTTTCTAATAATAAACCCCAAAAAGAAACTTGATGGACATCCATTGATTTTAGGCAGACCTTGTCTTGCAACTGCCGATGCTTATATTGGCTACCGACAAGGTAGTATGACCATAACTAGGGGGGAAATATCAAGAATCTAGCTTTATATCCCCCAGCGCAACCAAGTGTCACAATAATAAAAACTAACAAGCGTACTGTATCATACCTCACCGAAAATATTAGATCTCCATTAACCATAGAAGAGGCCCTCGATTTCAAAGACCAAACAGAAGACGATGCCATTAACAATTTTATTAGCCAAACTGAACCCAGATCCTGCATACAATGTTACATGATAGAAGCAACATTTGATAATGAACTAGAAGAAGATCCTCTTAAAGATACACATGATCAACCTCTGTCTCAAATAGTAAAATTGTAGAAATTGACCCAGGAAAGACTTTAAACATTAATGCCAACTTGACTTCCGAACAAGAAGAGAAGCTCATCCAACTACTGAGGAAATACAAAGAAGCATTTGCATGGGACTATCCTGATATGAAAGGAATTGATCCCCAGTTATGTACAGACCACATTTACATAGAAAAAGATGTGAGACCTGTTCGCCAACCACAAAGGAGACTTAATCCTCATCTAAAAGACATTGTAAAAGCTGAACTTCAAAAAATTTTAGATGTGAACTTCATCTACCCTATCTCCGATAGTAAATGGGTCTCTCCACTTGTTGTGGTGCCAAAGAAGAATGGGAAGTGGAGGATTTGTGTAGATTATAGAGAACTAAATAAAGAAACACAAAAGGACCACTTTCCCCTTCCATTCATTGACCAAGTATTAGACACTCTGGTAGGAAAGAAATTCTTTTCTTTCTTATATGGCTTCAGTGTATACAATTAGATTCAGATTGCCCCTGAAGACCAAGACAAAACCACTTTTACTTGTCCTTGGGGGACATTTTCCTACAAAGTTCTACTTTTTGGCTTATGCAATGCTCCTACCACATTTCAAAGGGCTATCCTCAGCATCTTTTCAGATTTAATAAATGAAGGACTCGAAGTATACATGGATGGTTTTACACCATACGGAGACGATTTTGACCCAACACTGGACACACTGGAAAACGTTCTGCAGCGCTGCATTGCCACTAGGCTCTATTTGAGCCATGAAAAATGCTATATGATGATGACTGAAGGACTTATTCTAGGCAATTATATCTCAGTAGCTGGCATACAGGTAGACCCAACCAAAATTCAAATAATTTTGCTAATTCCCACTCCCACCACTCAAAAAGAGGTACGCAGTTTTCTTGGAGATTCTGATTACTATAGAAGATTTATAGAACATTTTTCGCATATTGTTGCACCTCTATGTGCATTGACAGGTAATGTTGACTTTCTTTGGAGAGAAAAATGTGACCGTGCTTTCCAGGATTTGAAGAGGCTTGTGTCAACGGCCCCAGTCCTTAGAGGTCCAAATTGGGACCTGCCATTTCAAATTTCATTAGATGCCTCAGATACAGCTATTGGAGTAGTCGTTGGGCAGGAGGAAGATAAAAAACCATATGTAATTTATTATATTAGCAAGAATTTATCCACTCCTGAATTGAATTATACTATTACTGAAAATGAATTTCTAGCTGTAATACATGCTGTCAATAAGTTTAGGCATTACATTACTGGATATCCTGTTATCTTGTATATAGATCACTCTGCCATAAAATATTTAGCAAATAAACCAATCACAAATGGTAGAATAACCAGATGGCTAATTTCATTACAGGAATTTGATATCACAATCAAGGGCCGATCTGGAAAAGAAAATCTTGTAGCTGACCTTCTCTCGCGGATGCCCAAACCTGTGGATGCAGCAACAGTTGAAGATCAATTTCTAGATGAGCATCTGTTTGCTGTCACTGTTAAAACACCCTGGTATGTTGATGTTGCGAATTACTTAGCAGTAGGAAAATTACCGAAACATCTGATCCCCAATGAACAAAAACAGATTGTCCAACGAAGTGTTCGATTTTCTTGGATTTGTGGCTACCTATTCCATACAGGAGCAGATATGCACATCAGGAGATGCGTCCGGGAGGATGAAATTTTTGACATTTTGAAAGCCTGTCACGACGAACCATGTGGCAGACACTTTGCCGATCAGAGAACTAGACATAAAGTGCTCCAAATAGGGTATTATTGGCCTACGATCTTCAAAGATGCAAATAAGTTCATTCAAGCTTGCGACAGTTGCCAAAGAGCAGGACGCCCTGGTCAGTCTGACAAAATTCCCCTGAATCCACAACTGGTTATTGAACCATTTGAGCAATGGGCACTCAATTTCGTTGGTCCAATTAACCCATCCTCGAACTAGAAAACATATATTCTGGTGGCAACAGAATATGTCACCAAATGGGTTGAAGCAGAGGCATTGCCGAGAGCTACAGAAGATTCCATCATACAGTTCCTGTTCCATATATTTGTGTGATATGGGCTTCCAAGAGATATAATTATAGATGGTGGACCACAGTTTACTGGTAACAAGATTGCTGCAACACTAAAAAACTATCATATCTAGCATAAAATTACTACTCCATACCACCCACAGGAAAATGGTCAAGTAGAAAGCAACATAAAATAATAGAAGCAATCTTAACAAAAACCATTACGTCACATAGACGCGATTGGGCTACAAGATTACCAGAAGCCTTGTGGGCTTATAGAACAACATGGAGAAGTACTACTAGCTATTCACCATACCAATTGGTATTCAGGAAGGAACCCATTTTTCCCATAGAATTCGAAATCCAAACACTGCGAATAGCACAAGAAGTTGGTATAGATCTAAACGAGGCACAAATTAATAGATTACAGCAGATCAATGAGCTAGATGAGATCAGGCTCTCTGGCCTTCAACACACTGCATTAATCCAACAGCAGCGAGCTAAATAGCATGATGCTCTCATTAAAAAGAAAGTCTTCCGCGAAGGAGATTGGGTGCTCTTATACGATTCTAGGTTTCAGGATTTTCCCGGGAAGCTTCAAACTCGTTGGCTGGGGCCATATGAAATCCAAAAGGTACATGATAATGGCACCCTTACCCTGATCACCATTGACGGATCTGGACATACCTTCAAGGAAAACGGCCACCGAGTTTGACTATACCGCAAACCAATTACTCGGGAATCCTTCTACCAGCAACTCCGCGAAGATCCCGACATGAAAATTTTGGTGGAGGAAGAGAAATCTTCCTCACCTCTCGTTCATTAAAGTGCTTTAACTGTTCTTACATTTTGTACATAATTCTTTTTCTTTGTTAGCATAAATTATTCTCTGTACATATTTTTTGCACTTTGCTGTTCCTTTTCGAAGAATCAACAATTCTATTGTTTTTGCTGTTCCTTTTAGAAGGAACAACACCTTCACTATCTTGCTGATTCCTTTCTTTCAAAAAGAACAACTTGCATTTTTCTGCTTTTCCTTTTTCAAAAGGAACAACATCATTGTTTTTGCTATTCCTTTTCTGAAGGAACAACATTTGTGTGAACTTTTGTTTTTCTGTTGTTCCTTTTCCAAAGGAAAATCACTTTCGTTTTTTGCTGTTCCTTTTCCAAAGGAACGACACTTGTGTTTTTTTGCTGCTCCTTTTCCAAAGGAACAACACTTTCATTTTGCTGTTCCTTTTCCAAAGGAACAACTCTTTCGTTTTGTTGTTCCTTTTCCAAAGGAACAACACTTTCATTTTTTTGCTGTTCCTTTTCCAAAAGAACATCACTTTTTGTATTCGCCGTTCCTTTTTCATTTTGATGTTCCTTTTCCAAAGGAACAACACTTGCGTTTTTTTGCTATTCCTTTTCCAAAGGAACAACACTTTTGGGGTTTGCTGTTCCTTCTCCAAAGGAACGACACTTGCGTTTTCTGCTGTTCCTTTTCCAAAGGAATAGAACTTATACTTTTTTTCTCTTCCTTTTTGAAATAACAACATTCTCGTATTCCTTTTATTTATACTTGTTCTCTTTGTTGTTCCAATTAAAGGATAGCTGCCGTTCTTCTCAATATATAATAATTTCGAGTCTTTTGGAGCACAACTATACACTTATGCAATGGATACAAAACTAGAGCATACTAAAATTAGTAAATTATATAAAATCGCTATTTTTACAAGAAATTGCTTTGAATTGATAAGAGGAAAGAGGAAAGGACACAATTATCCATCACTTTTGCTGTCATTATCCTACTAATGCTGATATGATTGGTTATCTTTATCATGGTGGTTCTTTTTTTTAAAATTCCCATAATATTCTTTCATCATTATTAAGGAATAAGAACAAAGGGTTTATTTTTCTATTGAGATGTTAAGACTTCTTCCACCATTCCTACTCTTAAGGATTGCTGAACCACCCTTTGTGTATACATAGGAAAGTACTTCATATAAAAAAAAGAGAAAAATGTTTATATAACTTATGGGTTATCAAATGTAGGATAGGGGGTCTCATCAAGAGCCAGCCTACCATGATCATAAGGAAGAAAGTGAAGTGGCATTCCCACTATGGCCACCACACCAGGGATATGATCCAAGAGGCACATCAAAAAAAATAAAGAGTCTTTGGAACAGGAGGTCTCATCACGAGCCGACCTGCCCACCTTTCACCCTTCCCGGTGAATGGAATTATGGTTTAACTGGTTACCAAGCCAACATAATGGCCTCCATTTTGACATTGCACAACACCTCCTAAGAATACACAAAGGATCATGGTTCCATGGGTGAAACAAACAACTCTGTCAAAGTTATGGACACCTATCGGCAACAGAGCTCTATTAATGGTATTGAAGTCACATTCCTTATACACCAATAGTAAACATCAACACCCTTCTTTGTCTTATACCTTTGTAATATGTCACATAAGATTATGTATATCATTTCTCCGAACCATTAAACACATGAAACTCTATTACAGGCAATCATGATGGAAAAAGTTGATAATGACCGGATCAGACATTTTGTGCATGTTAGCTGTCCTATCCTCCTAGCCTCGCATTCATAGAATTCTCTTATTTGTTAAGCGATCCTACTATACACCTTGATTTCAGCAACCTGCTCTTTTTGTAAAACATGGCATTTCGGCATACGCTGTTCCTTTATGACTCTGTACTATGGCAATTTGGCACGCCGCTCCCTCATTTGACGTCCGAGGATGACCTATCACATTGCAGGGGGGCAGGTGACCTCATAATTTGCTGGTATACATGTCAGACTATTATTCAGAAAACTGTTTACTTGGAAATAGCAAGGCTCAACGGTATATTGTTTTTCAATTTGCATGGCTTGCTATTCCTAAGCCATTTCCGTATTATGCTCTGTAGCAATTAGTAAGTGACTCAGGATTTGAACGAGCCCTACTGTTTCGTTATTTTCTCTGTATTTCTAACAGTTTGAACAGCCTATTGTTCCATTGTTGTCTCTACATTTTTACAGTGAGCTAAAGCATGGGAGGAATATCAATTCGGAGAGAACCACAGGTATTGACAGTTTCTGATGCTGCACGAGAAATCTTGGCAAGGGAAGGATGGCTAGTTTATCTTAATCATTTACAGGAATCCAACGAGACCGTAGCAATAGAATTCTTGCAGAACTTGCAAGAATATCACTCCACAGTAAGGGGGAGACACATAGCAGTCACGATGGCATAATTGCAGAGGTCTCGGGATTGCCAGCCACTGGACTTGTGTGGACTCTAAAGAAGGCGAGACTGTGAAAGATCATAAAAATCTTCCAAGATGAAGTCCAGAACCTGACAGTCAGAGGAAAGGGAGTCCTACCAGCAGCATTGGGGGAGCCATGGGAAGAATTGGGAAAGATCATCCAGAGCTACATCACCTATGAAGGCAGGAAAGATGTGGTAAGACCACGACACCTTAAACTCTTAGCCGTATTAAAACAAAAATGCTCTGTGAACTTGCCTGCATTTTTAAATTCATTACTTCATGATGTTGCCCGAAGTATGAAAATATCGCAACATGTAGAATCGGTAGTAAGTCACCATGGGCTGATACGACTAATAGTTAGCCACAATCTTGCTCAGCAATAGAGCAGTTAGGAAGAGCTAATTGCCATGATAGCGGGGGATTGACTATGCCAGCCCCAAAATGTAAGCATGCTACCAGTACACCAAATAGACCATTGAAATGAAGGAAATCAGTCAGACTGGCACGGATTAGAGGGAGGCTGGAAAATTCCCAAGGGAATACTAGCCAACCAGTAGAGATAGACGATTCAGGGGATGAGCAACCCCCGAAATTGGAAGGAGAAAAGAATGAGAAAGGATTGGAAGGAAATGAGGAAGGAGAAACGGAGGAAGAGACTGAGCAGCTTGGGTAGGACGAGGAAGAAACAGAGCAACACAAAGAGAGCCCATTACAAAATCCATTGCAAGAGGACAAAGGCCCGAATTATGGCCAATATGGGCGAATATGCCCAATCTCTCAGTCTGCTAGGCCTCCATATTGAAGAAGAACCAAAAGAGCATTATGCTCAGGACAAAAATGCACCCGAAGAATTACACGACAAGGAAGTAGAAGAAGAGAATCATCCTATTCATGATGAAAGTATGATAGGAGAGAAAAGTGATACAGAAGAGGAACAATCTGTTCCGAGCCAGACTACACTGGAAGAATTCCAGGAAGAAGAAGGGGTGGAAAAAGAAGTCACCCAAGAAATAACAGAACTGGCTACGGTTTTTACTCCTGAGCAACCCGAACAGAACAACGAAGGAGCACTCCAAGAAGAAAGCCAGGGAATTGGCCAAGGCAATAGTCCAGGCCCAAGTAAACAGATAACTATTCTTTCTAATAAAAGAAAAGAAATTAAAAGACTATGAAAAGAAAAACAAAGGTTGCTGAATGTGATAGCACGACTTCGACAACAAATCAAGGTTTTGAAAATGAGAAAGAGAGCAAAAAGGACTTCGGGGGTAAGACATGCAACCACTCCGGTGAGACCCCTAAAGAAAAAGGTTCGGAGGACTCATGTCCAGCCTGCTGTTCAAAACCCTGTTGAGGAGTAGTTTGTTGTTCAAATCCCTGTTGAAGAGCAGTTTTCCATTCAAAGCCCTGTTGAAGTGAAGACTGCCATTCAAAAACAAAAGGAACAACATTCAACTGTTGCCCATGTTGAAGTGCAAACAGGTGATATATCAGCCTGTGACAAAGAAGTTCAGATAGAGGCACAATCCTCTGAAGGAATGCAAACCATAAACACGAGGCGACACAATAAGAAGATTCAAGTAAATCTTACACTTGCCACTACTACGTGGGACAGTGATCTGAGGACAGTAACCCTATGAGAGGGTTTGATGCAGGCTCAAAAAGCAGTAGAAAAAATTACAGGACAAACGGTTTCTGGAGAAAAGTATGAAGAATTACAACAACAGCTAAGGAATGTCAATTTATCAGAAAGCTAGGCTTTCGAAGGATGGCGAAAGGAAGAAGAGAAATTCGCAAAGGTAACTCATAGGTTATATGTAGTATCAAGCAGATGGATACCTTATGCTCTTTGTACACGAACGTCCTAGCATGAAGAGCCCTTGCTAATAATTATGCCTTGTTTTTAATGGAACAATATTTGCAATTGAAAATTAAGGCTGTCAAAGCAGGAGCCCCTATACAAATTAATACTATTGATGATTTTATAGATTGTTGTAAGAACTATGGAGTAAAGGTTCAAAGATTATTGTGTGAATTCTATCTGCATAACCTCGTGTTAGATCAAGAGACAGAGCAGAACCCCGACCCTTTCGTTGGGGATATCCAACTGCAGGCATTTGTTTTGTTTGGAGTTAATCAAATCAAATGGCTTAAAGCCTATAATTCCTTCAAAAGACAAGAAAACGGATTAGACTTATGGGTAAGATCTAAGCCTAGAGATCCATTACAGTTGTGGAATAAACATAGGAATCTCATGAAAACTCCGAGCGTGATTGAAGCATTAGGACCCATTCATACAACAATTAATCGGCAAGGGATAGAAAACTTCTTTACCATCAAGGACCTTGCCATTGCAGCTGCTAAATTTCGATATTATACCTATAATCAGAATATCCAACTCAGGGAACCATTTAATTATGAAAACTTTAAGTTAGCCGCTGATCGCTTGAGCCTCTATGGTGAACTTATCTTGAGGGCAAGGCCATCTTGGTTAGGATATAGGTTCAGGAGTCTGATTATTTGGCACCTTGCACCTAGGTACCAAGCCCTGTATGAGATTCCCGAGGGTTAGACAAACCATCTTTTTCAACACTTAGTTAGGCATCATGGCTGTAGACCACCACATGAGATCCCGTCTCTGACTTACTCTCTCACTGCCTTACATGTCAACTACAATGTTTTCATGAGGGCATGAAAAAGGGTAAGTAGGGGGGTGTGTGGAGTACTGAAGAAGGTATGTTTTATTGATTATTTTGTCATCTTTTCTTTAAAAACTCATAATCCCTTTGCATCATGAACTAGGTAAATAATAAGAAATTATGGCAAAATCTATGAGATTTGTATGTAACGCAAAACAACTAATAATCGCCATTTTCTTATGCAGAAAAAGGGAAAAACGAAAGATTGTTGTCCCAAGGAAAAAGACAGGGCAGAGTTAATTGCTGTCCCTGTGGCAGGAAACCATATGCAGACAAGGCAATCCAAATTGAAGCGTATCAGCCAAGGAAAGGAAAAGGAGATATCGAATCGGCGCAAGAGAACAAAGGGATAACTTGACTTAACTATTTTTGCATCATTGATATCTCCGCTCGACTGTTATAAAAAGAGGTAGCACTGCTAGCCCAAGGGGGACCTGTTGTTATTCTGATATACTTTCTCTTTGTATTTAAAACTTTGATCATCGACTCTCGTTGAGAAGTGGTCCACTGTAACCCTGCTTGGATGCTTTAATATAAATCTGGTTGCTGTTCCATCTTTGATCCTAGAATAATCTCAAGAGGTGTATCCCTGGAGGATAAGGGCCCGACCTTGGTGGAACACTTGCTCCTATACCATTATCTTTAATTCGTGCGTGATTTTCATTATCAACTTTATTCGGTAATCTGATGTGTTTTGTTATTTTACATCATGGCTCTGTTATATTTACAATATCGTTCTCTGTGACAGGAATGTCATATTGTTCATTCTGACCTTGTAACACATTGTTGTTCCTTTAATCATTGATGTAACATTACTGTTCCTTACCGAATGCTATTGCTATTCAATTACAGAGTAACGAGGTTGTAACATTCTTAAGTTGGTATTACTGTATTCATCTATGGTTTATACTTAATCACGATTGTTGTTCAATTGACATTGTTGTTCCATTACAAATTGCAATCATTATCCTTTGTAACTGAGATTAATATTTGTGGTATCAGAGTCAGATTACTGTTTCTCTCCATATGAAGGTGTGTTGTGTGTGTTATTTATTTCGGTTTATTGAACATTCACAATTGGCTCTAAGTGCTGTTCTACATTTCATTGCTAATGAGTTGCCGTTATATTTCCATTTGCTGTCCGATTTATTCTTAGAGTAAGGATTTCTATTTGATTTCTATAGGATATGATTACTGCCTTTATCTCCTTAGGATAAGGTTTCACTGTTTATAATAACTAGTTACTGTTCCATTTCCTAGTTTCTGTTTCAATTATAGTTGCGGTTCCATTTCCTGTTATTTGCATTGCCATTGCTTTGAACAATCTGAAACTGTAGTGAGCGTTGACATTTGTTTTCTAGTTCCCAGGTTGATGATTTGTTCCTTGATTATCTTCAGTTACATCAGTTTACAGAGGGATGAGTTATTGTTACTGTAACCTTGACTGATAATTTACTTAGTTTTCTGAATGAATGATTTAAGTCTTAAAGTTTTTGGTGTAAGTAGATCTTGTTTTAAGCATCCGTCTACTCTTGTACTTTGAGCATTATACTACTAGCATTACTCTGACAAATGACCGCCCAAACTGAGTACACTCTTTGGGATAACAAGTCGTTCCTGGATCGATAAGTTAATGTGGGGTAAATAGAGGTGAAAAAGACCCTTTTTACGACCCGACAATAGGCATGATGGTTTTCTGGAAATGGTATTTTGTAGATCCAGTCAAGGGAACTGATGTTATGTTCTAAACCAGAGTTAGCGTATTGGGGTTCATGAATTCTTTGACATGTATATATATGTATTGTAACATTGAAAGACATATAATGGAAATCCAATTTGGTAGTCCTGGTTTTGGGATCCAGGGGAAAATATTTGTATATATATGTTTTATGTTCTTACCATTATATATTTTTTTGTTCTAATAATTCGCCTGCAGGTAATTTATATACACTGTTAAAACCTACAATTATGAAAATTTATTTGTGGTTATATTCCTATAGCATCACTAACAACTTAGTTCAGCTTAGACTTTTCCAAAGAACCCTAACTAGCCCCTTGTGTAAATGGTATGTTAGTGAAAATTTTGGGGCTTACGTCAATTTTACATCCTTGGATAAGGCCTACTTAACCTTTTTATAGAAACCAATATTCCATGACACATGATTATAAACTCTCACTACGTTTAGGAAAAATTCATCCACACATATTATGGATCACCACCATGAATGGAAGAGATGCTACAATGTTTGGAAATTGAAGTTACAATTGAATTTCTTTTATACATCTTTCTTAAATCACTTCTTCTCATTATCCCGAAATATGTGACTACCATTATGCCCCAACTAGAGGAAGACGAAATCATTTAATCATTGATACTTGGTGCTCCCCAAACCAAACAATTTAATAAACCTGAAAAGGGGGCATCAATGCTATAGATGGACTTATCATTTACATGCCATAACCTATTCTATATATAGGAGCCCATCCTCCCCATGGTAACAACCCTTATGGGAAATATTATCAGCCACCCCCACCATTCTAAAATGTGTCAATATCATCCTATCCATCTAATAATATGATGGGGGGACATAACCCTCCTTCAATGAAAATGGTAAGGAGGAATTACATTGGCTAATCAAGTGCCCATGTGCCTCCTCATGGAATCCAAGCCAACCCTCCCATGCATGGCCCCTCTTGAACTCATTAATATTGTACTAAATGGACATCTACATCCTACAAATCAGAAGGGAATTCACTACATTTGAACCCATACTATTCTTTCACAAACCCCCCACCAAGAAATGTTGCACGACCACTAGCTCATGGCATGTGGTATATGTCTGTTTCATCCAAGTTTCACCATATTAGAATCAACAAAATTTTTAGTTGTTTAACATGATTAACCCCACTAATCAACAAAATAATGGAACAAATAAAGATAAAGGCCACTAGTGGGTCAACCATAAATAGGACAGGAAAGCCTCATAACTGAAATACCTAAGATGGGGTCCACTCTAGTAATAATAAACAACTAAAACGATGTACGAATAATAGGTTGTGTATTAAATCCCCTTACGTATGGTGTGGAAATATTGGGAATTACACTCACAATTTCCCTCATATTATTGAATATAAATGGATGTAGGAATCTATGACCCATCCAGGTCTTTCCTTCCCACAAGGTCACCACCTTATCCAAACATCCCTCAACCTTCACATCTTATACTTATTCAAAACCTCTATTGGCTTGGCTTGGGTTGACTTAGGTTCAATCTATATTGTGCACCAACAAAACCCTCAATCATCAGCCCTTTCGACAACAACCTGCAAGTAGACCGAAGTCTCCCCCGAAGTGACTATGGGAGGATGCAGAACCATTATTCTACAACCTTGAATCAATAGGAGATGTGGTATTATTATGTTATCTTACTCTTAGCATTTATAAATCACTTTGCCACATTAGATTAATCACTTAAACATGCCATATAAAACCATAAACCATCACTGAGTTAAAGTAAAGTGCAACCGTAATAACTACTACTCTACAATAGATAATAAGAAAATATACACATCAAAACACCAATGTACCATGGTTCACCCTATGGTAGGTCTGCGTCCATAATAAATATGGCTTGATATAATAAATATTTGAATCAACAAACAATTCTTGTCCTGCCCACTACACTATAGGTTGTCTATGCACTCAGCTGCAAACTTATGCCTCTTTGCACTCATCTGCAGAGCCTCACCTTCTCTACCAAATTACATATCACAATAATTTTCCCATAACGTTACTCTGGATCAATTCGATTTGATTGATCAATTGATTTCTCTTCTTATTATTTTATCCTATATATACTGTTACATTGTAGGGTTACATCATCAAAATACCATGGTCCAAATACCATGAACTCCCTAAAAAAAGAAACTATGGTCCAAAACCATTGACCCCTTATAAAATCATGCACTTTTACAAAACTGAGGGGCTTCTACCCACCCTGAAGCCCTCATGACACCACACAATATATTCAAAATTCTCCATTGTGCGCTCCGCCCCACAAAATTCAAAGTCTTTTCCAAAATCTAGGCCAAGTTGGGATGTGTCCAACATCCCCCCAACACTCACATGTGACTTGTATCGAGTCACTCAGCCAATTTGCCTCTGATCTTCAATTCAATGTTGTTGTAGGCACTATTGAACTGCTGCAGAATGTCTGTGACCTGTTTCTCTTCATTTCAAACTTCCTCCAACAGTTCTTCTATCATAGGTTCTGTAGCCTTCTACATCACTACATTCTCTCTCTCTCTCGAAGATCTTGAATCTTCTCATCCACTTCTTGGGATAGTTGGAGAGCCTCATCTTGCCATGGCTGAATTCTCTCTGTTAGAGCCTACTCTTCCTTCCTCGACTCCTCTATCTTCTTTTGGAGGGCATTTCCCTCATTAATGTTTGCGAGACTCTATGAGATTGGTAAGGTTCTAAAAATTGCTTGAATCTCCTCCAACTACAGTTGCTTCTGCTAAATATTCTCTTGTAGCTTCAACGCATTTGGATCTTCCTATAGCAAAGTCCAAATCTGTAAGCTCTCATCCAATAGATTCCCACAATCTGCCACTATTATTAGGAAAACTAGTGTCCACTCAGAGCTGCTAGTCCTGCTAAGACGGGTAGCTATCTTAGAAACAAACAAACCAAAGTTACTTGTGTTTTCCTTTGTGGGAGATAGATGAGAGAGTACCAAACTCAGTCTTTCGCTAGTCTCCTTGCTTGTTTCCCCTCTCCTTTGATAGAGCTTTCACCACTCCTTTCTCACTTGTCCCGCTTCAAAGAACACCTGTAGAGTCAAAGCAGCAAAATACCATCAAAGCATAGAGATCTATAACCATAAACAATATAGGATCAAATGTACATTAACCATACAAATTCATATAGAAATACAAGCTTCAGAGATATACAAGTATATGGAGGAAAACTCAAATAGATTTATTGATAAATGTAGTAGAAGAGAGGATTACAACCAAGCTATCTGATCCAGCATCATCCTGCCAGCATGAAAGCCCTCTTCACCTCATACAAAGAAAGATCACCCAAGAATACAATGTCTCAAAGAGAAACCAACAACACTTCCTTACAAATTACAAAATTCCAGCCTTTGGATCTCTATGATGAGGGATCCATATATTGATGTTTGCAGGAGAGTGAGTCAGCTTCTGGGATTTTGATTAGTGTCATTTCACTGATAGTTCTTGGTTCCACTTGGAGATTTCATGATCTCTTACTCATCCCTGGGTGAATTCAGAGAGGCAAGTGTCATATGAGTAGTTTCTAGAAGATTCTTTAAGTTTCCACCTAGCAAACTACCTCTGCCATTTGTCTGCTCTCACTCATCGTACCCTACAAAAGGGATTTTCAGTATGCATTGCATGCTTTGTGTGTAGCAAGTGAGATGCATCGCACCCTTAGCATGGAGCAGTCTATATGGTCCAGTTTTGACCAGTTTTGAGCAGTTTTTCATGGAGAACTTCTGGGAAATGATGTAATCAGTTGACCTTGATCCTTTAGGGTACGAAACAACACTTTTAGGGGTTTAGAAGCCCTTGGTTTACGGATATATGTGATTGGGGGTTGCAGTGCCCAAATTTGTCTATAACAGTTGCCCCCTAAAGCATGAGGTCGTAAATCTTCTAATGTCGGGTGAAATGCTTTATTATGAGGATATGAGGTTTTTCGAACTGGAAGGTGACCTGTAATAAGATACAATAGAATACATTATCTTCATAATATTTTCATGATCTAGCTGAGGAAGGCATTCCCATGCTCAGCTTTATAAATTCATTTTCATGTACATAAGACAGACAATCGTCTGTGTGGCAGACTGATGATTCTAGTAGAGCCATCATCCCTTAGTTTGGATGATTATCTGTGCAGTTGTAATGTACATTTGATGTCTTTATTTTCTTGAATATATTGCAACCCGGATGGATGAAACTAGATCCGAGGTCTTCAAATTCATTCAATCTTCGCCCAGTCGATCCATGTGAAAAGATGTTCTGATGTCAAACATGGAAAGACATTGTCTGATTACCAGCCAATGATGTAAGTTGTTAATAGGTGCAAGAGGAATCACCGATAATGATGATGACCCTCAAGGTACTGCAGTACAATTCACGTGGTGTGAATACATGAGTCAATGTCAAACACCACACAAAATCTTTCGGTCGAAGGCCATTGATGTAAACTTGTCGCCGGAAGTGAGAAACTTGCCATTGAGGCATGCAAGCTTCAAAGTACTGAAAGGGTTGTTCCTAAGTCAACTTCTTGGATAATGAGCTGATGTCGACAAGAAGTGACCTGTCGTAGGAGGGCCTTAATGAATCCCACATCTATGACACGGAACGGAGCAAATGTTTTTGTGGAGGTGAAAACGATCTGATGATACAAGGTTCAGGGTGGCGGCCATGAAATAATGGAGCATTAAGGTGTTGCAACGAATGAGGCGTTAGCTGGGTTGGTGAATTCTCTGAGTGACTTCTCTTGAACATATTGGCAACACTGGAATGGATTGGTAGTGTTAACCCCAAAATGGATGGTACAGAGGACCAATGGTGATATGACCGGTGAATGGAATAACCCAACCCGACTCAATCATGGTGATGGAGTGAAAGTGTCATGTTCAAGAGCGACCTGCTACCAGTGAAGTTATTCAAGTTTTCTTCCCTTTTTCCCCAGTCATTGTTGATCAATACCTCTTTATTTTTGTCAAGATTGAGGAGGATAACATATGCTTGTTCTATAATTTTCCCTTTGGGAAAACCTATCGCTATGTATTAACGAGCCTAGCGATAGTGAAACTCGCTCTTGTTTGCATGGACAAGTTTGTCGCTATTGTTTTTAACGAGTTTAATGACAAAGATAACTCAATCCTTTTCAATTTTAGAGAGTCTAAAAGGAGACGGAAAGGAAACTCCAGTAGTCCTTTTTTGTAATATAATCCCTTAAGTCTGAAAAAGTATAAAATAATATGAAAGGGATGACTTTTTGATAGTTTTAACGAGCCGAACAAGACAAACGCTCAATCTTTTTGTGTAATGATCCCTCAGGTCCAAAAAGATTAAAATATAGAGGAGGGATGGCACTTCCAATCACTTTAACGAGCTGGAGAGGCCAATTGCTTGGAAATCTTTTCATATTTTACGAGTCTAAAAAGAGCTTAAAGGAGACTCGTTTTTGAGGAACGAGTGATGTTTTTGGATAGCAACTGATTCCAGGTAAGGTTTGGAACTTTTCAATCGCGGAAGTGTAAAGAAGGTGGCTAATAGAATCACTCATCGCAGCTATTCGTCAAAAGGGTAAACAATCAAATAGAGGCATATGATCGGAAAAAAAAAAGTGGAGGTGATGGTAAGAACACGACCAAGGTTCAAAAGCTGATAGTTATGCGATCGCAAAGATTATTTACCGAAGGTGGGTTCATTTTTTAATGAGCTTGAACTTTGGGGAAACATGTGCTCATTGCTAGGTTTATTTTTTAACGAGATTGAACTTCACGTAAACCTGCTCATGCCAGTCGTATAATAAGGATGTCTCTCATTGGTAGGTTCATTTTTTAGGGAGCTTGCCCCATGCGAAACTTTGCTCCGGAGCCTTTTGTATGCAAGCTAGAAACGACCAACCTATGAGGTTAAAGGGTTGAGAGCCTACAAACTAAGAAAATAAAAGGTCATTTTTCACTTGCATGCAAAAAGGTTTGCATGCCCCCAGGTATAAAGAGAAGTAGAGTTTCCAGGTTACCATATGGAAGTTCTTGCATTAAAGCAAGGTTGTTCCATCCGCATTTGCAAACAAAACACTTCCTTGGCTCTGTCTGAAATAGACAAAGGTGAATGGTGGGAATTTCCAATCGTATAACCTTTGATGGGGGAATCCTTTTCCAGTCTAATCCCATTTTCATAAATGGACAGGGGCATCAGACTAGTCATATATCCTACGCGGAAACCTACCTTATATATGGGGTTTTCCTACCGAAGCAGACCAGGGCACATGCCTCCTAGGTTTAGTCACATTCACTGAATTACTCGTGATCATCAGGTGGATGGAATGGAGGTTGATGAGACGTTCCTTGTGCAAAAAGACCGTTTAGGGATGGCATTTTACTAGTAGCTGTGTTTGAACCAGGGAATGAAAGCTGGTCAACTAGCTAGACCATTCTGCCTTCATATGGAAAACACATCACTCGAAAGAGTGAGGAAACAATAGCTCCCATGCTGTAAATGTAGTCACGCCCAAGGAGTAGATTGTAATCTAGAGGTCCTTGGACTACCATTACGTTTAGATGAACAATTTTCCTTCTCAAAGTTATAGGCAAATTTGGAAGGATCCCTAAAGGTCGACTGGTTCCTTTGTTGAAGCCTGACAAATTTCAAATCTTCGGCAGAAGCAATGGCAAACCAAGTGCTCTCCAAGCAGTTGAGAAAAGGATACTCACAGAAGCCCCTTCATCTATGATAGTACCAACCATGATCATTCTGTAAGCTTGTATAATGATTCAGAATGGTACATTAGATGGTAGGTGGGGTCTCCCTAGTAGATTCCAATCGAAGGAAGCAACTAGATTGCTTGGAGGAGGGACCGAATAAATGACCCGATGAATCTATGACGAAATTCCTTCCTGTGGTAAAGGAACGGGTAGATTTCCTCCATGTTCATCGGATTCTGTGTTAACAAAAAGAATTTTAACGGTGTCATTCTCATTCTCTTTGGTGACTGTATCATCTGAAGGTGGACCTTCTGAAGAAAAGACTGGGTCAACTGCCATCTCGACCTGTTGACTTTGGTCTGGTGTGGACTCAGAGGGTTTATCTTCAATGATAGGTGTTTCGACTGGCAAAAAAGGTGTTTCAGTCGGATTTTCAACTAGCGGTGGACTCGGCAAGAGTTTCTTGTATCCAGGAGAAAGTCACTGTGGTGAAGTAGGACGGTTATCCAAGACTCTTTTAGCTTCATTCAGGAAAGGACAATGGTGGAGGGCATGATTGCCTTCACATAGTTTACAAGGAAATTTAGATCTTCCTTCTGTCCATTGACTTCATTTTCACTAGTTGATGGTGTGCTCTCAACATGATTGTCAGAGGTTGAAGACACCAGATTGTGCAAGTGGGGAGACTAGTCTCTTAAGATCCATGGGATGCAAGGACAATCTCGGTGATAGTGGTCTCCTTTGCAAATGACACATGGAGATTTAGGTTTGGATGGTGTAGTGTGTGGATTTTTTCCAGATGATGCATGGTTGTCCCCTTTCGCCATTGGCTTCTTCTTCTCCTTCCATTTCTTCTTCTTCTCAGTTACTTGGTTTTTAGCGTTACTAGCTTCACCAAGCGAAGAGGAAGAAGGAGAGGGAGAAACAAACGAAGTAGAAGGTGGGGGAGAAACTTCAATATCATTTGGTTGCTGATTTGATTGCTGAGGAATTACGGTGTTTTGAACGACAGAGGTCGAGAAAAGCCATACTGGCAGGCCAATTGTGAGTCCTGGAAGGGACAATGTAGCCATGTGTGGAGCACCAACATCTCCCCAAGAAGAGAAAGGACTAGGATTCCCCCCAAGGGGAAATCCTTGATTGGTGGACTCCATTTTCTCAACCTAAGACCAACGTGGGAACAGTGATGTTATTCCGATTAAAATAAATTTTATGACACTTTGACACAACTTGCTTTTTCAATTTTTAAGAGTCGAGAAAAAGCTAAAGATGACTCTAGTCACCTTTGATTTTTAATGAGCTTGAAGTGACAAGTGCTCAGATGGAACTTTTCTTTTAAGGAGTCTGAAAAGGAATGAAAGTGACTACTCTAGAGATCTAGACAGAGGGATTACCAAACCAATCGCAAAACTACAAAATAATTTTTACGATATGGCAGTCAATCTTCCCAAATGCTGTGTTCAGTGCATTACGATCGATAGGGCAACAGACACGGCTTCCTAAGGATAAAGGATAAAGCCTATTGTGGTCTCCCAATATATACTCGATGGTACGTGGGAGCACAAGTCCGTATTGGAAATTTTCGTATCAAAGAGGAGGAATCACCCAACCTACAATGAAAACGATAGTGACCAGGCTTTACGACACTGGAATATGTCTCTAGCCTAGACTTCTAGATGTTGTGCGTTAGGTTCCAAAGAGTTTTTATGTTCATTGAGGTTTATTTTACAGTTGATCTTTCTTAAGAAGCTTGCCATTAAGGTTCACCATGTGATGTAGATATACGATTCCTAAACATGCAACCTAAGATGATAAACAATCGTTTACTTTATTTTAGCAATGAAAATCCTAGCTACTAAGAAAAGAGAAGTAAAATTCTTTCAACATAGAGCAGAGAGCACACACTAGATGCACTTTTCCTAAATCAATTTCTGCATGCAGTATAAATGCAAATGCACATGCATGTATTTTTTTTTTCAGTTCCCTTAATGTGAGAATGACAAAAGGAAAACTAAGTATAGATCTGAACTATTTTCTTTCAAAGCAACAATAATAAAATTTTTTTCTTCAAAAAACGAAAGGAAGACTAAGACAACACTTTGCGATTTCGAATTTAAAACTGCTTTCGACACTTGAAATACTAATAATTTAAATCAAATACACTAGCAAAAGTGTAATCGACTATCTAAAAGAGGAAGACTTTACGACACTCTTTTTCTTGACTGAAAACGACAGTTGCGACACTTTCAAATCAAAAGACGACAGTTCGATTAAGCTACTATTTGTAAAGGAGAATTGTAAATGATGAAAAATACATAAAAAACATTCACAATTCTTTATCAATGGAGGCTGAATAATGTAAAGGAAGAAGGTTTCAATAGTGATATACTGATCATAGACAGCAAAACTACTGAATAAAGCTGAAGACAATGAAGAAAAAACCAAAATCTAGAGGCAGAAACAGTGTTACTCAATCATCGCACCTATAACACAAGGAAACAAGGATGCGTCTCACCTGAAACACACGGGAGGTGCGATGCATCTAGGCTGCCAATGAGAGACAGTGCGATGGTCCAAGGACGAGACTGAGCTTGGTTTTCACTCACAGTTTGCAACTAAGTTCAGGGATTTACACTAAGCTAATGATAGACAGTAAACACAAAGTATAGGGGTTGATCTAATGACGTTATTTGAGCTACCACCAAGGAACTTAGGATGTTTGCAAGTCAGATGTTCAATTCATAAACTAACCCGGAGATTGACTAAAGCAGCGTTGATCTACTTTGCAATTGCATAGCAAAAGCAGTTCGAAGGCTAGTTGGCTTAACTTCAGGCTTCGTCTGTAGTTTATAAAGCAAACAATAGTAACCAAACAAACAAACTATTCGTTCCCCAGTGGGGTCGCCATTTTGTTATTGGGAAAACTAGTGTCCACTCATAGCTGCTAGTCCCACTAAGATGAGTAGCTATCTTAGAAACAAACAAACCAAAGTTACTTGTGTTTTCCTTTATGGGAGATATATGAGAGAGAAGCAGAGAGTACCAACCTCAGTATTTCGCTAGTCTCCTTGCTTGTTTCCCCCCTCCTTTGATATAGCTTTCACCACTCATTTCTCACTTGTCCCACTTCAAAGAACACTTGTAGAGTCAAAGTAGCAAAATACCATCAAAGCATAGAGATATATAACCATAAACAATATAGGATCAGATGTACATTAACCATACAAATGCATATAGAAATAAAACATTCAGAGATATACAAGTATATGGAGGAAAACTCAAATAGCTTTATTGATAGAAGTAGTAGAAGAGAGGATTACAACCAAGCTATCTGATCCAGCATCATCCTCCCAACATGAAAGCCCTCTTCACCTCATATAAAGCAAGATCACCCAACAATACAATGTCTCAAAGAGAAACCAACAACACTTCCTTAAAAATTACAAAATTTCAGCCTTTGGATCTCTAGGATGAGGGATCCATATATAGATGTTTGTAGGAGAGTGAGTCAGCTTCTGGGATTTTTATTAGTGTCATTTCACTGATAGTTCTTGGTTCCACTTGGAGATTTCATGATCTCTTACTCATCCCTAGGCGAATTTAGAGAGGCAAGTGTCATATGAGCAGTTTCTAGAAGATTCTTTGAGTTTCCACCTAGCAAACTACTTCTACCATTTGTCTACTCGCTCATCACACCCTACAGAAGGGATTTTTAGTATGCATCACACCCTTTGTGTGTAGCAGGTGAGATGCATCGCACCCTTAGCATGGAGCAGTCTGTATGGTCCAGTTTTGACCAGTTCGAGCAGTTTTTCAGGGAGAACTTCTGGGAAATGATGTAATCAGTTGACCTTGATCCTTTAGGGTCTGAAACAACACTTTTAGGGGTTTAGAAGCCTTTGGTTTATGGACATATGTGATTGGGGTTGCAGTGCCCAAATATATCTATAACAGCCATTGCTGCAAAGATGCTGACCATTGCAGACTTGAAGTTGGCCTTCCTTTGCTCTCACACTTCTTATGGTTTGGTTGGATGTAGCTTCATCTATAGCTTGTTGATATTCATCTCATATGTAAATTATACGTCTGTGATCTTATCCTTGTATCCTTTTACTGCAAGGTTGAGCTTCACGAACTTGTCATCTACTGGTTCCTCTTCTCGGACCTCAATGTCCAGAATCATGCAGCATGTTGCTTTGACCACCTCTTTTAGCTTCTGCTACTGCTGTACTACCTAATCCCTCTTCTAGATCGTTTGGTCCAGCTTCTATTGTAGCGAATCACACTCTCTTTCTACCTAAATGTTTAACCCTGAAGCATGTTGTTCGCATAACTTCATCTCATATATGATTTCTAGATGTAGCTTGTGTAATATTTGAAGTGGTATTGTTGTAATTTTCATTTTCACATACCTCCACTCTTTGGCCTACTACCGTAGTTCAGCGGAGTCAAAATTCAGGGGTCCAGTAGGTATCAGTGCCATCCCTGTTGAAAGTGTAGGCTCTATTGGTCTTTCCTCTCCAATATTTTGCTCTACCTACACTGGTTGTCTGATCGTCTATGCCATTATCTTCAGTTCTACAATGCACTCCTTAACACCTATTAGAAGTGTGGCATAGAGATATTCTAATTTGTTCCATGATTTTGTCATTGCTTCCTAAATTCTATCCCTAATCTAGTCTAAGCCCCCATTAGTGAGGACCACTAGTGTTATGTCCTTCATCTTGTCTTCCTTCTACTTTCTTTTACTTCTTGTGGTAGCTTCGGTGTGTGCCTTCCTCTTCTCTATGACATCTTGGTCTATCTCTATCTTTTTAGACTCTTTGTTATGCTCATCACCTTTAGGAGGATCCTGGTGACCCTCATCATATTTCTCCTCTTGTTCTATTTCTTGCTCGTCATTATCCTTTCGACTCACTTCCCTGTGCTACGTCATGTCTTGCTCTGATGGAGTATCATCTGTATGTTTCTCCAATGCAGTGGTACACTCCATGGGCCACTGTTGTATCTGTGCTAGTAGGTCATCTTCTATCACTAATATGCGTGGGATGCCATGTCTTCTTTGTGTCCCTGCGAGCCTATATGTAAATTTTGTGGAAGTAAACCTTAAACTTGCAACAGAGCTATACTTCTTTTATAGGCTCGGTGAAAGTCGAGGGTGCTAGTTCACCAACATATGTAAGTCCATATGATATAAAACAAAAAACATTTTTTTACCCTATGCTTGCGCCAGTTTAGTGGTATACCACATTGAGACATATCGTGCAGCTTCAAAAACATCCGAGGCTATCAGAGATAACTATGAATCTTTCAGCTCTCTCCATGCAAGCATCACAATTATCAAAATTAACCATGCGTAGTGAAACGAAGTACCTTTCTCTTGAGCCTCACAACAGTCGTCCAAAAACTCTTGGAAAAGATATGTGGCCTAGTTGTACTAAACCCCATTAGTGCACTATGTAGCTAATGAAACTATCAGTGTAGGGACTTCATTAGCCCGACACTTCCTCATGATTTTTCCAGCCAATATATGTGTTGTGAAGTGAACTCCTTGGTCATTGATTGAGTTGATATCATAACCTTGCTTCCCTTTTGTCAGTCCAAACTTCTTCTTCATGTTTTCTGCTATGGCTCTGTCCTGATCTTTCCCAACAAACTCCTTTGTGGGGTTCAACCCTTGATAAGGCAGTCTTTTGATTCTCCATATTAGCATTGGGTTGATAGGGATCCTCTTCCCCATCCACAAGCATCCATCATGCACCAACACGAGAAGTTGTCTCACACAAGTTGTGCTTCCTGGACTTCTTCCAAAGTGCAGCGCATTCAAGATATTCATCAAGCTTGAATGCACCAATCCATCCCCTCACTGTTGCGGTTCTAACCTTGTCACACCACTCCCAAGGTAGTGTACTTGTTTTAAGTTTCTCTCTTATGGGAACTACGGATATTTCTTTTTGCCATTGAAATCATAGTCTGTGAACATCAGTTGCGGAATCTTCCCAATGGTTTCTCTAGTAAATCACATTGACTCTGGAAATAAAGGCGTGAAGGTTCAATACTTCACGTCGTTCGACTCTTTCACTGGTTTTGCATATGGTTTTCTTGGTGGAATATATGGTGGGAGAGGCAAGGAAATGTCGTGCCATCCTTTTCCATTTGCACTTGCTCTGGTTCTTCCTAACTATATATCACTTGTTTGGGCTCTTTATGAGGCTCAACATGTCTATTTTCTTGTTTGTTCTTCATTCTCTACTCTCTCATCATTTTGTTTCGAGGGGATTTTCGCTCCGTGCGTGATGATGCTGCTCCAGGTGGTGATATTGTTGCGAGTGGTGATGCTAATATGGGTATATCAGCTAATGTTGCTTCCATGACTCCAACTAGTCCCTTATTAACTAATTTCATAGTATTGTCCCTTAGCTGCCCAGTGTACCTTACATCCCAAAACTACGTCGTGCTGTCCCCAGCTACCTAGTCTATCTTACAACTTGAAACTAGGAAGCGATACCATGTCTTGTTTTTTTCCTTGTGAGCATGTATGTAAATTTTGTGGAAGTCAGCCTTAAACTTCATGACAGAGCTATACTACTTGTATAGGCTCGGTGAAATGAGAGGGTGCTAGTTCACCAACATGTGTAAGTCGATATGATATAAAATAAAAAAACATTTTTTTATCCTGTGCTCATGCGTGTTTAGTGGTACACCATAGCGAGGCATATCGTGGGGCTTCTCAAACATCCAAGGCTCTCAGAGAGAACTGAGAATCTTTTGGCTCTCTCCATGCAAGCATCTTTGTTGGCTTAATGGGTCTTGACCCAGGTTCAAAGTTAAGTTTTCCAAACAAATCCCTACACTACTGGCCCTTTTGGCATCAATCCATGAAGTGCGAATTGAAGTCTCACCCAAAGTAGTATGGGGGGATGCTAGAACCAAGTTTCCACACCCAAAGACGGTTATGATGTCATTTTATGCCCTAACTCTACCTTCACGTAGATCGATAAGCCTTTTAAGGCTTATCGATATACTTCTCTTAATCACCCTTAGACCTTCGTGAAGGTCTACGACTGTCTTTCGCGGACCCTAAACAGGTGAATCTACAACTTACGCGCCTTTGTAATCACTCCTAAGTCTGTTATTACCCAGATCAGCTTAAGTATCTGATAACTTTAACATGCATTAAGACATTCTTCGTGTAAATAGATATTATGAATTGCGTTCGTATAATAATGTAAAACATACAGATTCGCGCATCCACACAACATTAAATCATAAACCCATTATTCATCATAACATAATCACATTTATTCATAACAGAAGTAAAAGGGGTAAACACAGATAATTCCAGAACAATCTCTTTATTAATGCTTCAGATCTTCTCACAGACTCAAACTACCCTGCGCACTCAGCTGTAGGGGTCTGCGCACTCAGCTGCGGACTCTACTCTAGGCCTCTACGCACACAGCTGCAGAGCCTCTCTTCTACTCTGAGACTCTTCGTTGTTCCCTTCTAATGACCCATTACATTCATTCTTCTCTTATAAATCACTACCTTGGACTCTCTAAGACTCTCCCTTTTATACAGTCCCATGGTCCGCAGACCATGGGTAGATCTCCAAAACCGACACAACTTATCTAAACTAAGGGCAGAAAACCCTTCTATATTTAGACATATTTTCTCTCCACGGCCATAAAATGCAGAGAATTTAAATTTATTTACACAAAATTCCGGCCTTCTACCCTAAACTTGGGTGTTTAACCCAAAATTATCCCTTAGGGACCCATTCCCAACATGACCCCAACACAAACATGGTGATTCGTCCTCGAGTCACTCGGCTGGTGCAGAGATCTTTTCATGTAGACTATTGAAATGTGGCAACAAGAATATTCCAATTTTAATTTGTCCTTGAATTAAAATTCGAATTTAGTCTCACCAGTTTCTTGAAAAATAATTAATTAATTCATCTTGGATTAATTAGTTGGATAGATTCAAGCTAGAAGTCTTTGTGAAGTCATGCAACAATTATCCCTTAAATTAAGGAGATTATCCCTTAATTAAGGAGATAAGAATGAGTTATAATTGAGTTGTAATTAGTTAGCTCAACTAACTGAGTTATGTCCAGTTAAATAAGTTCAAAACAATTTGAGGAACTAATTGTGAGTTCAATCAGTTAATGCATGCATGCATCAAACTAGTGTACTCCAGATAACTGAAGATTCTCTCATAAATAACTCATGCATGTCTATTCAGAGAAAGACCCAGTTGAGATTAAAGACAGGGACAATGTACTATTAGTTGCAAGAATTTTCCTATAAGGAAAACTCTTGCATGCAAAAGGAATTCATTCCTTGAGATTTGCACAGTTTTACAGGGTGTAAGATTAGTGTGAGTGATCAGTGTTACACATGGTAATAGTAGGATCACACAGGAAAAACTGTACTAGGAAATAGGATCTTGGAGGGCAGTGTGGAAGACTTAATGAGAAGTCTATTTTGCCTATGATCATCCATGAGGATTGTACTGAGGTCTGGTTAGCTGTGAGAGCTAAATATGTGTGTAATATTGAGATATTTCCGCTTGTATGATAATACAGATAGTGGGGTTTTTAGCTGAGGCTTTCCCCTGAGTATTCTTCTGTGTTTCATGTGCATTGATTCTGCTTCTGATTATATGTGTTTTGCTTGATATTACTCAAATCTATTAAGCTTCTGCAAGTTTGATTATAGAAGTAGATTAAAGTATTTTGATTTAGTTATATTGCATTATCAGGTTAATCTATAATGAGAATTTCTACACAGACCTCCCAGTTCAACCTGAACAACTGCTACCTCGGTAGTGCACTACGTCACTTCCTGCTTCAGCTCTTTAACCAACTGTTTTGTCATCAGCCCTTTTCTGCAGTCAGTGGCTTCTGCTGAGTCTCCTGCAAACTGGCCAACTTTCCTTCAATGGTGGTTGTGATCTCATAGGCCTCATCTAACCAAGGCTTCAAATGAGCCTTCAACATAGCCTCCTTGTGATGCCCTGTGTCTACCTGTTCCTTCAGTGCCGAGCCTCCTATAGCTTCGCTAGCCTTTGCGTGATGACAACATTTCACGATATTGCCTTAACCTCATCGTAGCACTGCTACAACTCACATGCTTCTATCTCCAGCCTCTGTACATTGGGGTCCTCTTGTAGGCTAGTGAGGACCTCTAGCTACTTCTTAAAGAGTGTTGTGCAATCTGTCACTACACTTGCTATAGCTGTTACCGTATATGCCACAGTAGTCACGCACTACTCCCTAACTTCCGGCAGAGTCGAAGGTTGGGACTTCAACTGCAACTCCGCAATATTGAGATTAAGCTCTAGCTAAACCTTGGCCAACTTCGTGCATGCGTCACACACTCCCGTAGCAAGTTTTCTAACCCGCACATCAATTAGTTCAACCTCAGGAATGTCCAGCTCTGGGATAGTCCTACATGCTTCATCTACAACCTTAGTGAGGCATTGGTTTTTATTTGTGAGGTTGGTCACAAGGTTGAGAGTGGAGTTGCACTGTACTGCCACAAGGCTCATTGATTATGGCCCCGAAGCTTGGCGATCACACCATCCCATAAAAGATAAAGCACTTCGCTAAGAAGCACTGCCAAATTAAGGTCCACACCCTTGAGGGCGCTGATAGTGGGTCTATCTGTTAGGATATTCTGACACATAGTAAACAGTTAAGTATAACTTGGTCTAGTGTAGAGTTAGGTAAAGTGTGTTTCTTTACTATGTACTTTTGTAACTTATAATCTGATGGTCATGATGTGTAGTGATTCGACGGTTCATTCTCTCCTCGGTATTACCAACACTTGATCTGTGGCTTAACAACTGATTGGTCCATGATCTTTAAATAGATATCATGGACCAATCAGGTGTTAAGCCATGGATCAAGTGTCAGTAATACTGAGGAGAGAATGAACCATCAAATCACTACATATCGTGACCGTCAGATTGTAAGTTACAAAAGTATATAGTAAAGAAACACACTTTACCTAACTCTACACTAGACCAAGTTATACTGTTATGAAACCAGCTCAAGAAAGATAGAAAAGATGGATCAACGCCTTAGAATTCAGCCTCTTCGAGGGGGCAACCTCCTTTACATTACATAAATGAACAATTCTTGGATGATACAAATGACAAAACCTCCTTTCTATATATAGGAGTCTAAGGAGTCACAATATAATCCAGCCGACCTAACAATAATAATATAAAGCCACAAAAATAACAATAGAGGGATTCTATGGGGCACAGAAATAACAATATGGGGGTAATAGGGGAACAACAATATAAATAAGGGGTATAACTACAATAGTAATGGGGTAATCACTAGTATTATAGGGACCCAACATGCCCCTCTCCTTCAAAAAAGTGTTGTCCTCAACGCTTGAGTAGTTCTGGATACTTCTGCATAAAATTCTCATCCTCCCATGTGGAATCTTCAGCGGATAAGTTCTTCCACTTGATAAGATACTCTGAAATTGATCGATTTCGTAGCTGTCGAGTTCTTGTTTCTGTGATTGCTTCCGGTTCCAATATAATTTTTCCTTCCTTGTCAAGTTCTGGCAATATTGTTTGAATTGGGAGCTTGTCAGCTATAACCTTCTTTAAACATGAAACATGGAAAACTGGGTGCAATCGAGAAGCTGCAGGAAGCTCCAATTTGTATGCCATAGTACCAATCTTTTGCAACACCTTGTACGGACCATAATACTTTGGTGATAATTTATTATCCTTCTTAGCTTGCTTTAGGGACATTTTCTTATATGGTTGTAGCCGTAGGAATACCCAATCACCTACATCAAAACTTCTTTCACTGCGATGTTGATCTGCCTGTTGTTTCATTCTATTTTGTGCCAACACGAGGTTATCCTTTAAGAGTTGGAGGACTTGTTGTTGATGTTCGATGTGATGTTCCACTGCCTGAACCTTAGAATTTTCTCTTAAATATGATGTGATGGATGGTGGTTGATACCCATAAAGTGCCATAAATGGGGTCATTTTTGTTGCTGTATGGAAGGAAGTGTTATACCACCATTCAGCGAGAGGCAACCATTTGACCCATTGTGTCTGTTTATCAGATACAAAGCAACGAAGATATCCTTCCAAACATTTGTTTACTATCTTAGTTTGCCCATCAGATTGAGGATGATAAGATGAGCTATGAGCTAACTGAGTACCAAGACAAGAAAATAATTCTGTCCAAAAATTTCCAGTGAAAATGGGATCTCTGTCACTTACAATAATCTTTGGGTTTCCATGTAGCTTTTGAACTATTTCCATAAATGCATTAGAAACTGTACTGGCTTTAATGGATGTGATAATGCACAAAAGTGTGCATACTTGGTAAGTCTTTCAACTACCACCATGATGACACTCTTTCCCTCAGACTTGGGTAAACCTGTGATAAAATCCATTGAAACCTCCTCCCAACGTTGGCTTGGAATGGATAAAGGTTGTAATAGACCTGGTGTCTTAATTGTTTCAACTTTATTTTGCTGGCAAACCAAACATTCCGCCACAAACTTTTGAATATCTGATTTAAGGCCATCCCAAAAAAATTCCTTCTTAACCCTGTGGTAAGTTTTTAAAAATCCTGAGTGCCCTCCTAAGGGAGAAGTGTGCAATTCCATAAGAATCTTTTGTTTTAGCTGGGAATTCTTACAGAGGTATAAGCGATCTTTGTACCATAACGAATCATTTTGCCAGCTAAATGTATCAGAAGTACTGGAATCTTGTTGTAGCTTTCGAATAAGTGCCCACACTTCTTCGTCATTCTTCCATTCCTCCCTTGCTTCGTTTATCCAATCTGGTTGGATAATAGAAATGGCACACAACAATGCTTCCACATCCTCATCCTTTCTTGAGAGTGCATCTGCCACCACATTTTGCTTCCATTTTTTGTAGATGATTTCAAAGTCATAACCCAACATCTTTGTGACCCACTTTTGTTGCTCTTCAGAGGATAATCTTTGTTCTAAAAAGTATTTAAGGCTATCATGATCCGTTTTTTCCTTGAAGTGTCTTCCCATTAGGTAGGGTCGCCATTTCTTAAGTGCATGGAGTATTGCCAACATTTCCTTTTCATAAATAGCTTTGCTTAAAAACTTTCCCTTGATTGGACGACTTTCAAAAGCAATGGGTCTTTCATCTTGCATTAGAACAGCACCAATTCCATTTCCTGAAGCATCACATTCCACAATAAAGGTTTTTGTGAAGTCCGGTGTAGCTAAGACCGGTGCTTGGCACATTGCCTCTTTAAGATGTTCAAAGGCCTTTGTTGCTTCCGGAGTCCATGAAAATGAATCTTTCTTCAATAATGTTGTTAGAGGTGCTGCTATTCTCCCATAATTCTTAACAAACTTGCGATAATACCCTGTCAACCCAAGAAATCCTCGCAGATGCTTTATGGATGTGGGGATTTTCCATTCCTTAATGGCTTTAATTTTGCTAGGGTCTACCTTAACTCCTTCATGAGATACAATATGACCCAAATATTCCACCTCCTGGACTCCAAAGAAACATTTGGATCTTTTTGCATATAATTGTTTCTCCTCCAATAGTTGTAGCACCCTGTCAACATGTTCAACATGATCCTTCCAAGACTTGCTGTAGATTAGTATATCATCAAAAAATACTAACACAAATTTTCTAAGGAATGGTTTGAAAATTGAATTCATCAAACCTTGAAATGTTGAAGGTGCATTGGTAAGGCCAAAAGGCATGACCAAAAATTCATAATGACCCTCATGAGTTCTAAATGCCGTTTTCGGAATGTCTTCAATCTTCATTCTGATTTGATGATATCCCGAACGAAGATCCAACTTGGTGAAGTAAATTGATCCATGCAATTCATCCAGTAATTCATCAATAATAGGAATGGGGAACTTATCTTTAATAGTGAGCTTGTTGAGCTCCCTATAATCCGGACACATGCGCCATGATCCATCCTTCTTGTGCACCAATACTACTGGAGCTGAGAAAGAACTTTGACTCGGTTGAATTATACCAGCCTCTAGCATTTCTGCAACCATACGTTCAATTTCACTTTTTTGGACATAGGGATATCTGTACGGCCTGATGTTTGGAGGAACACTTCCTGGAATCAGATGAATAGCATGATCATGATCACGCATAGGTGGGAGACCTTTTGGAGTCTCAAATACCTTGGAATGATTGTCCAGTACTTTTTGGAGATCTGGAGAAATAGATGATTCCAATGTGGAAACATCTAGCGAACATAATTGTGCAATTACACCTCTTTGCTCCTTTTTTAGAAGCTTTGTCATGCTATTAGAGCTGATTATCTTTCCCGGTTTCCCTGCAATACCCCTTAATTCAACTTCCTTTCCTTCCATTGAAAATTTTATGAAAAGTTCTTGAAAATTAAAAGCTATTGTACCCAAGGATTGTAGCCATTGGACTCCTAGTACAACATCAGCACCTCCCATTGGAATGGAAAGCATTGGGCTAGTCAATACATATTCTCCCATGGATAGCTTGATATTATGGCACTTTCCAGAGAAATTTATTGTTCCTCCATTTGCAATCATCACTTGACACTCTGGTGCTGGATATAGGAAGCAATTCAATTCTTTTGCTACCCTACAATGAATAAAATTGTGGGTGCTTCCTGAATCAATCAACACTATTACCTTTTTCTTCTTGATTTGTCCTTCTATCTTGATGGTTTGAGGAGTGGTAATTCCCACCAATGCATTACAAGATATGGTTGGATTTATTTGTTCTTCATCTAGGCTTTGTTCCTGGAGTATATCTTCTTCTTTTGACCTTTCTTGCTCCTTTTCTTCTTCCTCTTCACAATCTATGTAGAATAATTTCTTCTCAGCACACTTATGACCTTTAGTGTATTTGCTATCACAACTGTAACAAAGCCCTTTTGCTCTTTTTTCTTCCAATTGTTGTGGTGTCAACCTTATAGGTTGTGGAAGACTAGGGGCAACAACACTTCCGTCTTTATAGTTGTGAGTGGTATGCTTCCTGGTTGCCATAATTTTGCTTTCCATTTTTCTTGCTAACCTGAATGCCTTCTCTAATGAATCAGGTTCCCAAAGGCGAACATCATGTTGGATATTATCCTTTAAAGACCCTATGAACACATCAATCCTATGCTCCTCTGGAATATCTTTTACCCTTATGTTCAATTTTTGGAACTCCTCAATGTGCTCCATTACTGAACCCTTTTGTTTGAGACTTATCAATTGGCTAAAAAAAGTGTTGCTTTTTGTATCTTCATAATGTGCTATCAATTCTTCCGTAAAAATTGCCCAAGTGATAAATTGTTTACGAGAGCAAAGCCATTGATACCATACAAACTGATTTGGTTCCAAATATACAGTTGCCATACGTACATTTTGTGCGTTTTGCACATTATTGAGATCGAAGAATTGCTCCATCTGTAATATCCATGTGGTGGGATCCTTGCCATCAAACTTCCTCATATCGATTTTTGGAATATGGTGAGTCTTCGATCCAACATTAGCGTCTATGGAATCATGATTAACATTTCTTTTGTTCTCATCATGAGTTTCCTTTACTACCTTTTCGCCATTAGTGACCTTTTCTTGTAGCAACTTCTTCAATTCTTCCATGTCTGTCTTCAAATCTATCTTCAAATCATCCATCTTAGCTTCCATTCCTTTTATCTTAGATTCCACGCCATTTACCTTAGATTCCATGCCACTTATCTTAGCTTCTGTTAGCTTTTGTGAGCGTGACATTTGTTGCACTTGTTCTTGTAATTTTGATATATCATGTAGCATTTCTTCCTCTTCTTCATGAGTCATGCTAGAGCTTTCAGGTTCCTTACTAGGTTTGAATTCCGTTAAACCAAGCTTACACAAAAATTAAAAAAAAAAACTACACACGTTTTTTCACTTTATAGAAGCCTGATATTGAATCTGATGTATCTCTGTAATTTTGGATCATCTAGTTCTGAAATTGCTACTTGTAGTAGCCTTCTGCGACCTCTTTCCAATGCCACAAGTCTGAGCCAAATTGGATTCTCCAAGGAAGAGTTATGTGAAATCTCCCACAGTGACTTGCTTTTAGACTGGTTCAGTAGAGAGAACTTGTACGACCTACCACGAGTCACTGTTTCAACCTTTGAATCTGAAACACACACACAAGAAACTACAGTCCGTCCTCTTTCTGTAACTTCTTACAAAATTTTAATCCGATCCCCAGAGAGAAAGTTATGCCGATTTTCCCCAGGTCACCTGTTTTGAATGTAATTCAGGAGTCTGCAAAAAGACCAACTTCCTCAGATCATATCTCCGCAAATATCACGCGAAAAGCTCTGAAATTTGGATCCGAGGTTCAGCGCAATTTCTTCTCAAATGGGTTTTTTTGCGACTTCCGAAACATCACAGAAAAAAAGCTATAGCGAAAATGCCACGATGACCTGTTTGGAGCAGCGAAACCCTAGAATCCAAAGCTCTGATACCAAATGTTATGAAACCAGCTCAAGAAAGATAGAAAAGATAGATCAATGCCTTAGAATTCAGCCTATTCGAGGGGGCAACCTCCTTTACATTACATAAATGAAAAATTCTTGGATGATACAAATGACAAAACCTCCTTTCCATATATAGGAGTCTAAGGAGTCACAATATAATCCAGCCGACCTAACAATAATAATATAAAGCCACAAAAATAACAATAGAGGGATTCTATGGGGCACAGAAATAACAATATGGGGGTAATAGGGGCACAAAAATATAAATAAGGGGTATAACTACAATAGTAATGGGGTAATCACTAGTATTATAGGGACCCAACATATACTTAACTATTTCCTATGTGTCGGAATATCCTAACTTCCCCCCTTAAGAACAACTTGGGATAGGATTGAAGGATGTACAAATATGACACAATAGGAGAAGGAAGGAGGCATCTACACTAGACCAAGCTATACTTAACTATTTCCTATGTGTCGGAATATCCTAACATCCCCCCTTAAGAACAACTTGGGATAGGATTGAAGGATGTACAAATATGACACAATAGAAGAAGGAAGGAGGCATTAGAGCCTATCCCCCCTTAGTGACAACTTCCTGAACTCCAACCATAAATCGAAGTTTAGAAAACTTTGCCACTATGAGAGACTTTGTAAAGATGTCTACAACTTGATCATTTGTTGAACAATATTGCACTTCAAGAACATGGTCATGAATGAGCTTTCTGATGAAGTGCATGTGCATTTCAATATGTTTGTTGCGCTGATGTTGGACTAGATCTTTGCATAGTTGAATGGCACTTTGATTATCACACCAAAGTGTAGTCGGATGCTGATGCTGAAAGCAAAACTCTGACAGGATATGACGAAGCCACATGGCTTCCTCACTAGCTTCTACGACACCATGATACTCTTCTTCTACTGAAGAAAGAGAAATGGAACTTTGTTTCTTGCAAGCCCATGTAATAGGTCCTGAACCAAGAGTGAACACATAACCTGTAGTAGACTTCCGATCATCAGGGTCACCAGCCCATTCAGAATTAGTGAAACCAACCAATATAGGAGATGCTTCTGCATTGTAATGAATACCAAACTAAATTGTACCTCGAACATAACAAAGTATTATTTTAGCTTCTTTCCAATGACTTTCATGTGGGTTTTGCATAAACCGAGAAATAAGGTCAATAGCAAAGGAAAGGTCAGGACAAGTATGGGTTAGATACAAATGTTTTACAAGTTGACAATATAAGTTAGCAACAACTTCAGGGGAAGTACAGATTACTGAAATTTTGGCTCCAAAATGAAAGGGAAAAGGGGCTGGCTTATAGTCTTCCATGTGAAAATGGCGTAGAATATCACATGCATACTTGGATTGGGAAAGGGAAATGCCTTCCTTGGATTGCAAGACTTGAGGATAAGATCATCAACATAAAGAACACGAATGATAAGAGACTTGCCCACTTTCTTGGTGTAGACAATATTGTTAGAATGACACCTAGAAAATCCAGTTTCTAAAAGAAAGCTATCCATTTTGGCATACCAAGCCTGAGGGGCTTGCTTGAGACCATAAAGGGATTTCTTAAACTGACATACAAGGCTGGAGTCTGTTTGTATAAAGCCAGTAAGTTGTTCCATATAGATTTCTTCATGCAAGTCCCCATGCAAGAAGGCAGATTTAACATCCATCTGATGGACTTACCATTTGAAAGAGGCAGCAAGGGAAAGAACAAGGCTGATAGAGTTCATTTTGGCAATAGGGGAGAAGGTTTCAGTATAGTCAATGCCTTCAACTTGTGAAAAACCCTTAGCAACAAGACGAGCGTTATGTTTATCAACTTTTCCATTTGGTCCATACTTGGTTTTGTAAACCCATTTGCATCTAACAAGTTTTCGTCCCTTTGGAAGCGGAACAAGATCCCATGTATCATTTGCCAATAATGAACGATATTCTTCATTCATAGCTGCATCCCAATCTGGATGGCCTGAAGATTCTGCAAAGGTGTCAGGATCATAATTATCTGAAGCTTGAGCTAGTAAATAAGAGGCTCTATCGAACTGAGAACGTGTACATCGTTGATCTTTAGGATCACTAGCAAGAGCACTTGCTGCATCCTGAGTAGCACAGACCCATTTTGGAAGCTGAGGAGCTGAAGGAGGATCCTAAAAAGGTGGGGGACGATTGTCATCCTCATTGTCATCATCTAAAGAAGAAATATTATTAGAAGTAGAATGGATAGAGAGACGTGGCACATCCGCCGAACTAGGCTCATAGGCCAATATATTTTCAGCAAACTTTACATCTCTTCTAATGATAAATTTTTTGGACTTAAGTGGAATAAGTCTGTATCCTTTGACATCTTCAGAATATCTAGCAAAATACCTTTTTCACTCTTAGGTTCTAAAGCTTTATGTTTCTCATCTGGAATATGGGCCCATGCTTCACTTCCAAAAACACGAAAGTGACTTACATCTGGTTTAATTGAGCTCCATGCTTCTTCTGGAGTGATATTCTTTAAAACCTTAGTAGAAGTGCGATTTATTATGTAATTCATACAATTAATTGCTTCTGCCCAAAAATTAAGACTAAGTCATTTAGATTGAAGCATACAATTAGCCATTTCCTTTAAGGTGCGATTCTTCCTTTCAGCTACACCATTTTGTTGTGGAGTATATGGAATAGTATGTTGCATTTGAATTCCATTCTTAGTGCAAAAGTTGATGAATTTGTTGTTAACATATTCTCCGCCATTATCAGATCTTAGCTTAAGAATTTGATGTCCAGATTGTTTTTCAACAAAGGCCTTAAAGGCCAAGAACATGTTAAATACTTCACTCTTGAGTTTTAAGAAGTATACCCAAGTGCGTTTGGAGAAATCATCAATGAAAGTTAAGAAATACTTGTAGCCAAAGAATGAAACAACTGGAAGTGGACCATATAAATCACTATGCACAAGTTGTAAAGGCACTAAGGCGTGCCAAGAGGCACGTTTTCAAAACTATCCCAATGGTGTTTTCCGAGTACACATCCGGAACAAACACCATCTCTACAAGATACCATTGGAAGACCTGTCACCATATTTTATTTACATAGATTCTGAAGGGAGCGATAGTTTAAGTGACCAAATCGCTCATGCCAAAGTTTTCTCACTTCATCATTATGAGCAACAGATACTGAGGGAACATTTGATGACCCAAAGTTGTTAAACTTATACAATCTTGTAGAATGATCAACAATGCTAGTAGCTAAAATATGGCTAGGATCTCTCAGGTCCTTAATTACAACTTCGTGAGGTGAAAATTCAATGATTTTACCTTCACCTGAATGAGTTATCCGATATATAGATAGATGGTTGCAGGATAATGTTGGAACACATAATACATCATTGAATTGACCATAGTTCCAGTCCCTACAACACTAAGAGATTTATCATCACCAACATATATATTTTTGGTGTTACAATCATTTAAAGAAGAAAACATGGCTTTATTTTTGGCCACGTGATAAGAAGCTCCAGAATCAATGAGCCACTCATGAGAATGAGAAGAAGAAGATACATTTAGTGCATATCTAGACCGAGATGCTTGACAACCACAAGCAGAAAGTGCTATTCCTGAAGATGAAGTTGAAGTTGTTTAGTGCTCCAAATGGATGTTATGCTTCTTCATTGCTGCTTCCAAGGCTTCCATCTTCTTAAAGCATTTGGATTCTAAGTGGCCATCTCGATTACAAAAGTGGCAATGTCTATCAGTCTTCTTCCCTTTGTTTTTATTTGCCTTATCATTTTGTTGAAATGATTTTTCATTTTGAAACTGAAATGGCTTAGGACCCTTGTTTGGTTTAGGACCATTCTTTTTAGGATACGCCTTCTTAGGATTCATTGAATTTGGTTGCTGCTGGGTGGCTAAGGCTTTCTTAGAAGAGTTTCCAAGATTAAGAAGACCAAGATGTAAGAGTTTTTCTTGTTCTCTTATTAAAGAATCACAAAAGGCATCAAAGGAAGGGGACTTGTAGTCTTGTCCTTGAGAAATGAAGGCTTCTCTTATAGAATGGAAGGTGGAAACAAACACAGAGTAGGCTAGTCCCAACTTAGTAAGAATGGAATAGATAAGGTTACCATTTTCTCTCTTAACCTTAACACCTTCCAAGAGAAGTCTAAGGGTCTTGAACTTGGACAAAAACTATTCAATGGAAGAAAACTTATTGGGGTCCAATATAAGCAACTCATTTTCGAGTTGATGGGCTCTAAGTTCATTTTTAATTCTAAAAAATTTAGTGATCTGTTTCATTGCTTCATTAGGAGTATCAAGTTCAATGATATGGAATCTAAGGTCTGGAGAAATAGACATCCCTATCAACCCACGTGCTTGATCTTGCCTATTTTCCCATTTGGCTGCCTTATCTTCATCTTTCGGTTTGGTTTCTTAGCCTGAGGCTATTCTGTAAAGAACTTTACTTCTAAGTAAATCCACAATGTAGGACCACCATTGGAAGTAGTTGGTGTTGTCAAGAATAACTTGGCATGGACTTTCCATTTTAATAGAAACTGAAGCTATAGATGCTGAAACTAAGTGTTCCAATGGAAAGATCTTGAAATATTAGGCTAATTAAAAAAATGGCTCTGAAAACGGCTTCCAGATGAAGAAGTTATGGCTTTTTGAAGAAAAGTTGTTGAAGATGCCGACGAAGTGCTGGAATGCGCAGAAATGAATGATAATTTTATATTTAAAAAAATATCCACCCTCTTTCCAAACTTAATCTAATTAGCTATGATACCATGTAGGAATTCACAGGGTAAGTTCCTTAGACAGAACACCAAAGGACACCACTCAAAAATAGATCACAGATCAATACACCAGTATTGTTGACATGGTCCCTAACGTGCAGCATCTCTGTAGCTTCATAGGTGCCAATGGCCACACTGGTGGGTGCCACACTGGTCTACATCTGTGAAGCACAGATCTATAGCTTGCACAGACCCATCTAAATAATGCCCAACTCCTGTTGCTGCTGTTGCTTGAACTGCTGAAACATTTCTATGGTGGCATCCCACACCATAACCCTTACATCATTGAGATCCCCATCTGTCAGGGTGATCGGATCCAAAGACGTCTTTCTCGCCTTGTAATTCTTCTGTGATCCCAACTTTTCTAGACTCTTGGTGTATTTGATGTGGAATAGAGTCATGTCCAGGTCTACTCCTCCCTGCTCTGTCAGTTCATCCGCTTCTTCCTCTGTCTCTGGTGGAGACAATTTCTCTTTGTCAGAGTCGCACTCCTCTCCTCCTGTCTGTCACCCTAACTTCTGTGCGACTGCATGCTTTGCCTTAGCCTTAGCATCAGCCTCCTTTTTCCATTTCACAGCCAGCTGCTCCATCTTCAGCTTGGCTTCGTCCTTCTTCCACTATGAGATGGTATTGCTAGATCCCATAGTCAAGTCCGAGGCAGTGTGCCATTCTATCGGCCAGCTGTCAATGACCGCTTAAATCGCATCATCCATCACCAAGTAGGGCAAGTCATGCCACTTTTGTTCGGGGTCCTTCTATGCCCTTATTGATACGTGGTTGAAATCATCTTTGAATTCCATGTACTCCTGCAATTTGTCAAAGTTCATAGGTGACAACTGTGGCTTGCGGTTGATGGCCATGTGCAAATTCATCTCCATCATGGTCCAAAAGATTTTGCTGTCCTTTACCCTTTGTTGATCCTTGGTAACCCACAACGAAGCGTACTTTGCGGCCTCTGGTAGGTTCGGCCCATCCGATGGGAACTAAATGTCTTCGAGTAGCTCCCATGCTACCAGCACTATGGACAAAAAGAGCCATGCATAGTGAAATGTCTTGCTGAGATCCTTCACCTTGCGGCAATTCATGAGGAACTCACCACAGAGGTAGCGTGCCCAATTAAATTGAACTCCCTTCATGCATTGGACTGCCAAAGCTACGAATGGTGTCGGTAATTCATCTACGTGACACTTCCACATAACCTTCCCTGCCAAGAGTTGTGCAGCTACTTTGACTGCCGGGTCACAGATGCTTGAGATGGCGTAG
Organism: Pinus tabuliformis; assembly: GCA_031772625.1. Taxonomy (NCBI): domain Eukaryota; kingdom Viridiplantae; phylum Streptophyta; class Pinopsida; order Pinales; family Pinaceae; genus Pinus; species Pinus tabuliformis. The sequence continues at coordinate 202,725,326 of CM062819.1, forward strand.
CCGCGCGACTTCTTCACTAACTTGAACTTTTCCTTCATGGCCTCCGCGAGGACATGTTCGCCAGTCTTTTTGCCAAACGCCATGGCCGTATTTTCCCTTGAGTATGGTAGCCTCATGATCCTATGGATCAGTCTATCAGTGATGGGTATTGGCTCCTCCAGCCACAAACACCCATCATGCACCAAACATAGTAATTGTTTTTTTACCAACATTGTGATGGGCACACGGTTGTAATGCGGCACCGATAGCAAGTTGAGCAATGTTGCCTTGTCTACATCTCTCAGCCACTTCCGCGGATCCAATGCGGTTACTCCAGTGGTTTTGTGGAACATGCAGTGCATGAGTTGTTCTGTTGCAAGATGAGGAAACCGCTTCGTGTATGATAAATCCAAATCTTCTATTTTCAAAAGGGGAACACACCCCAAGCGCGGTCCTTCAAACACAATTTGGTCTAGTAAGAGGGGTGTATGTAGGGTGACCTTACTCTTGTCAATGTCTTTGGGCACCTTAGTCTTTCCCTTGCACAGAGGAACGTAGTCAGGCAGCTTGGTGATGGAGTCAGACCCCACAATTTCAACATCCTCCGTCTCCATCCCAACATCCTCATCATCTGTTAGGATATCCTCAAACTCCTCTTATTTTGGTTCTAGGTTAATTGTCTTGCCCTTTTCCTGTGTAGTGGGCTTAACCTTCTGGGGGTGCTTCTTGGGAGATGCATGCATCAGATGCGATGGCATGGCCTGCTTGCCCTTCTTAATCTTGGGACCCTTTGTGGTCAGGGTAGGCCTTGGCCTAGGAGTCCGTGGAGACTTTGGTACTTCAGCTGGTATTTCTGTAGGTGCTCCCTTCGGGGCATCTCCTTCTGCTACCATAGCCACCTCTAGGACAACTCAAACTCCTCTTTTTTGGCTCTAAGTTAATTGTCTTGCCCTTTTCCTGTGCAGTGGGCTTAACCTTCTGGGGGTGTTTCTTGGGAGATGCATGCATCAGCTGCGATGGTGCGGCCTGCTTGCCCTTCTTGATCTTGGGACCCTCCATGGTCAGGGTAGGCCTTGGCCTAGGCGTCCATGGAGACTTTGGTACTTCAGCTGGTATTTCTGCAGGTGCTCCCTTCGGGGCAGCTCCTTCTACTGCCATAGCCACCTCTAAGACAACTCCCTCACATGTCGCTACTTTTGTGCTCATAGATTTAGTGGGCATCGACATAATGCTTCGTAATAACTCTTGATTCACCTGTGGAAATGTCTCAAACACAAAACTCGCTAGCAAAAGCTCATAGGTTTCATAGTTAATGTGCGCTTAAGAGCTCAACAACTCAATTCTTAAGATGGAAAGTGTTTTTCGCTGGGCAGCCACCTGAAATTTACAGGCACTTTCAAATTCAAATCTGACTGTTCCCCCAAAATCAGTTCATTAATGCTAGATTCGCGGTAGATTTTTATAGATCTGGTCCACAAATTTCAACTTAAATGCCACCCACCCACTCCATTTGGCCATTATATCATTGTCAAATCATGAATAGTGACTTTAATGGTCACTTTCCAGCGTCTCTGCATGGTTTATTCCTTAGTAGTGCACCCCCCTTGCGTGCTTCCCTGGGCATTGTGACATATCTTCATTCCGCGCAGTTCCCCGATCGTGCAGTTCTCCGACTCGGGCAGTGTAGTTTATAGTCCCACAATTCCTTTGAGCTGCATGGAGTGCTAAGACTGTGCTTCCCTCATATAGTCACTTAGCTGGATCACTAGTGTATGGCTTCAATCGGTTGCCATTCACTTTCCCTGGGAAGGGTTCTCCATTCAATTTGACCAACTGAACTGCTCCACCATCGATAATTTCCTTGATGACATATGATCCTAGCCAGTGCGTCGTAAATTTCCATAGGAATTTATCAAATTTACTGTCATATAGAAAGACTAGATCATTTACCTTGAAGGTGCATAGTTTGATGTGCCGATCATGCCATGCATTTTCGCACTCCTTTTGAACTTGTTGATGAAATCCAGCTAGAAATTGGTCCTACTCAATCTCTGCTAGTTGCACGAGCCTTTCTTCCAAGGCTCTGTGGTCTGCCATTCCTGTGAGTGCTGCTATGCGTAGGCTAGGTACAATGTATTCCATTGGCATTACAACTTCTACGCCATAAATGAGTCTAAAAGGCATTTGCCCGTTCAACTTCTTGCAAGTCGTTCTGTAGTCCCATATCACTGCTGGTAAGCGCACATCCCAGTCACTTCTCTAAGCATTGAAAATATTTGTTAGTTCATTCTCCAGTATCTTGTTGAATTCTTCCACTGTCCCATTGGCCTGCGGGTGATAAGGTGTGCTCTTCTGATGATACACATGAAATTCTTCTGTCAATGCACTGATTGTTTCATTAAGAAAGTGCGTACCACGATCGCTCTTCAAGATCTTTGGACAACCAAATCTTGTCAAATATGTATTCAAAAAGAAACTTCTCTACTATCGCATTCATACAGTCCTTCACAAGTTGCGACTCTACCCACCTGGTCAAGTAATCAGCCACGGTGATGGTGTACATTGCATCTCTCTTCTTTCCCAGAGGCTGAATTGGGCCTACAAAGTCGATCGCCAATTTCTCGAACAGTTGTAATGTCACTTGCGGAATCAAAGGTAGTTCATCCCTCCGTGATGGCCTACCAGTCCTTTGACATGTGTCACAGGCCCTACAATATGCTTTTGCATCGTTATGTAGAGTTGGCCACCACAATCTAGCACGCAGAACCTTTTGCGCTGTTATTTTTCCTGCATAGTGTCCTCCTACAGCTCCTCCATGGCCTCTGCAAGGATGCTGATTCGCTTAAAGTTAGGTAAATAACATCGCAATTTTTTGTGTGATACCATTTTGTACAAGTGTCCTACAATGACAGAGAAGTCTGCTGTGTGCACTACTAACTCCTTCTGCTGGCTTGTATACCCTTTTAGAGTAGTTCCCGTTGTCAGGAAATGTATGATATCTTCAAAGTGGTTGTCCGTAACACGCACTGTAAAACATTGTGCGTGAAGCAACCCTTTCTCTAAATTAGTAGGTTCTTCTCCCATTTCAATGTGCGACAGATGATCAGGTCCCACATTCAGTCATCCTAGCTTCATAATAACTTCACAGTCATACTCCTGAAACAACAACAACCATCTGTAGATCTTCCACCCCAACACAGGCTTATTGACCAGGTATTTCAACATAGAATTATTCGTATACATCTTAAAATGTCCACCCAACAAATAGTGGATGAACATTTGGAGCGTGTATACCATGGCTAGTCCTGCACGCTCTGTTGTCGACTAGTTCTTCTCAGCCTTGGACAACTTCCTGCTCGCGAATGCCATAGGATGGTCCAATTCCCCCTCGCCCGCCTATGTCAGCACGACCCCCAACACAATACAGGAGGCGTCCACATGCACATGAAATTCCTTCTTCCAGTTTGGGAAGACTAGGATTGGCACAATGACCATTTTCTCTTTTAGCACATCCAAGCTCTTCTGGCATTCATCACTCCAGCAGAACGTAACATCTGTTTTCAAAAATTTCTTCATGGACGCGGTGATCTGGGCATAGCTCTTGATGAACTTCCTATAGTATCCGGTATGCCCTAGGGTTGTGCGCAACTGTTTCACATTCCTTGGTGCCTCCAAGTTGATTATCACTGCGATCTTCGTAGGGTCTACCATCAATCCCTATCTGCATACCACATGACCCAGCAGGATCCTGAAAGGGACACAAAACAAACACTTCTTTAGATTGAGCGCGATCTGGTATCTCTGACATGTATCTAACATCAAGCGCATACTTGCCACATGATGCTTGACCAATCCAAACACTGTCCAATCATCAAAGTATACCTCCATAAACTTATGAATGAAGTCTTTGAATGCTGCAATGACTACGCGCGAAAATATTGCTGACGCATTCTTCATCCCAAAAGGAATTACAGTGCATTGAAAACATCCCCACTCAGTCATGAAGGTCATCTTGCTTCTATCCTCACGCACGATTTTGATTTGATGGTACCCAGAGAACCCATTAGTGAAAGAGTATGCTTCTTAGCCACCTACGTTATCTAGGACCTCATCATTGAACGGGTTCGAGAAGGGATCATGCACGCAAGCATCATTTAGCTTCTGGAGATCCACACATATCCTTATTTCTTCTTTCTGTTTATTTTCCTGAACCACTATCGGGCTTACCCAATAGGATTCTTCCATTGGTTTCATAATTCTTGCCACAAGCATCTTATCTATCTCAATGCGAACCCTTTCCTTATACCTAGGGTTAAGGCCATAAGGTCTTTTTTTTATAGGCTTCGCGTCTGGTTTCAGGGTGATCTTCATGACACCTAGGTCTCCTATTATCCCTTTTAAATCAGAAAAATTTGTGGGGAACAAATCCTGATATTTGCGGAGGAGCTCAGCGACCTTGTCTATTGTCGCATCATCCAAATAGTCCTCAATCTTTGCAAAGTTTGGTTCCGGCTCTGTGTCATTGTTGACCTACCTAGTTTTCGATGGCACGGTTATGTCAAGATCCTCTATCTGTAGACCTTCAACCTCGCGGTGACCTTCAATTTCTAGAATATTAATTTTTCGGGGATCCTTGTCTTCTTCTTCAGTGGTCACGTTATAGCATTCCAATGTGTGGCTCAGCTGGGTAGTCCAATCAGGTTGGATCAGGTCCAAAGGATCTTGCAGTATCCTAAATATCGTTGCTTTAACCTCCTGTAGTATCGTGTCAATACAGTCAAACCCATCCTCAAAGTTGAACGTCATTAAAAATCCCTGGCATAAGATGTCCCATTCTTTAGTGCCATGGCAGAGCTCGGTTTCCAAGTACCAATTCATTGGTATGACACCCAGGGTATGACAAAACAGATGCACCCATTTAGGTTGAGGCTCCGCTCCATAAGCCTTAGTCCATTTGGCCAGGTGATCACACAGGTCATCCCTTCCATCATACTTATTTGTCATCCGCACTTTTGGCTACCCAAAACATATTCTCATCATCCTCCTATAGTCGCGCCAATCACCAAAACTATCCTTATGCGTACCCCACCATCTTGCAGGTGTAGCATGCAGTACCCAGTCCAAGGCCTAGAAGTGATGTTTCTCTGGCACTTCTCTTTCAAATGCATCCAAAAAGCAATCAACATCAGTTAGCCCATCATAATGAGGCAGATCCCTGACTTTGGATGACACACAACGCAATGACTTGGTCATCATATTACAACACAACATAGATACTTCATGCAATGGTTCTGCCAGTGCTCCAATTCTTCATCTGAATCTAACGTGCAGGAGCTTTCGCGGTCCCATGCAATACGTCCATTTGCTATCAGATTCACCCAATCCTGGTCTCACGCTGTTATCTTGTAAATCTGGTCCAAATCGTCATCACTTTCATAATCTCGAACTGGTTTTGTATAGTGCGGTCCCTTCGCAAGATCTAGTGGCATCACTATGTGGAGCGACTTCTTTTCAAATATCATCTTCCTCTTCTTCAAGATGATTACCTCATTCATGTCAGTGGCCCAATTGATTCTAAGGAGCGCAAGGTAGGGATTGTTGTCATCCACAATATCTATTACTTCAAAATCTACCAGCGCACTCGGGCCCTCGATGTCAGCTATGACCCCTTGTAGCCTCCTCATTGGGATAATCTTCTGTTGATTCACCATTCTTAACTATATCAAAGACCACTGGAGTGTAGGTCTCCCCATTCTTTCCCAAGTCTGCTTTGGCAAAACATTCACATCAGACCCCAGATCCAAGATAACTTGGTCCATCTCGTACTCCCCTATCTGCGCGGTGAGTCTCATTTCACACCCGGTTCTTGCCTTGTGCTTGCCAAGCTTCCTAACCATGTGCGGTTCACTAGTAGTGCCATCCTTACCAACACATCGATTGATCAGTTCCTGCAGGCCCTTCATAGCCTTACTGTCACGGAGCATCTTCATGCAGGTCTCCAAGAATGTGTTAATCATGGATGGGTCCATTTCTTCAACTGGTTTCTCCTAAATTCTTGAGGTAGAGGCCTCAGTGAAGCTTTTCTTTGCTTCCATAAATGTTTCTTTTGCGCGCTCTAGGTCAAACCCAGTCTCCTTTTCTGGTGCTTTGTGGACCCATTCACCTTCTGCAGGCTGCTTGCCTTTATCCTCCCCCATCGTAGTTCCGCTTTAGAGCATAATGTTTACCTTTGGGTCTTCTTCGCGAGGCTCTGCCCTCATAATCTGGAGGTTCTGTGTCAGCTACGGCGGCTGTGCCCCCTTTTCCGAATCTTAGCCAATAATATTGGGCAATCCTCAGTTGCATGGTCAAACTGAGTATAGTAGCGGCATGACAATCGTGTCGGATTTGGATAGTTCCTCACATAGTGTCATGGGTCTCTGCAATTGTAAAAAATTCAACTGTCCTCGGCCTCTCCCAAGTCCTCCTCCACCTTGGTCTTGGCTACGCCCTTGATACTCACCTTGCGTTCCCCCAATGCCTTGATCTAGAGGCCGCGTTTCTGTCTGTGCCTTGTATGCAGGTGTCCTGTCCATCATCAATTCCTAACTTCGACAATTGAACTCATCATAGCCTACTGATTGAAAAAAATTGCAAAAGTGTTGTTGCGGTGTTTGCACAAATTTCTGCAACAAATGGAAATTGTCAGTCACATGTTTCCTAGCCACCTAGCATATAGTGCACCATAGCATAGACCCTGCACTTGGCCTTGCCACAGCCTCTGGTCATAGAGGTATTGGTCCTCCTGCTGCAACATAGTTCGTGAAGATTGGGCAGTGATCCTTGTCATGCCCTTGACCCTTGCATTTTATGCACCAAACTTCTTCGCACGCCTCTAGCCGAGTTGTTCTGTCCTACTTCAGAATTTGCATTTTGAGACAAAGGTTTTGCAACTGCGCATGAATCTGCTGAACCCCCAGATTAGCATCCTGCATTGGTGTCTCATGCAGCCTCATCGTGATTTCCAGGGCTTCTGCTTGGGCCTCGATCTTCTGTTGTGATAGCACAACCCTTAGGTGGGGTAGGATAGAGGCCAAAAACCATTCGTGGTGTTTCCCATCACTTAGGTTCGTGTTGGCTTCACAGATTGTACACTTTAGTCTTTGTTCCAAATTGCAGGGTGTCTCCCCTAGCTTCATCATGATCTCCTCAAATCCCACAATCAATTGTGCTTGAGACTTAGGTCTAGTGAATTCTCTATTCAGTGTAGCCTAGATATCCGCTAACACGAACGTTGGGTTATCAGTATTGTACTTAATGTACAACATTAGTGCGTGATCTTGCATAGCACTAACCAACGTGGATTTCTTAATTTGGTCATCTGTGATACCCTGGGCTTCCCATACAACCTTCGCGATGAACCAGAACTGGTCCAGATCTTCATTCCCTACGTCCTTGAATACAAGTAGTTTTACAGAGTTTGCCATATTGAACAGTGGAGGTGGCGGTGGTGTGGGTGATGGGGTGAGTTGGTGGATGCGAGGATGGAGGCAGTGTAGATGGATGGAATGAGGGTGGAGGCGATGTAGGTATTTGTGGGAACCATTGTCTTATCAATTTACTAGCGCTAAGGGGAGGAGTCTGCGGTGCTCCTTCGTCGTCACTCAAAGGAGGTCCGATCAACAGGCTATAATCAGGACCTTTTATTCCTCTATCCCTGAAAGGATTTCCACTTCGTGTAGCTCCAAAGATCAAGGTAACTGCATAACCTGCTGTTCACATAAGAGAATCTTAATCAAAGTATTCAACGATTTTAAATACTTACCTTGTGGTCCTTTAAAGAAGCGGTGCTCTGCATCGTTGTAACTGACAGAGGTATCGACCACGAACTCTGTCACAAATCCTCCTATGATGTCGTCAAGCCAATGGTCGACAATGCACGCGATCTTATCTTCAGAGGCTTCCAACCTCCTTACTAACTCTGGTGTCCAAACAATCAGATTCTCAAGCCTTCACCTTCCTTGGCTGTTTGCAAACTTCGCGATCCACTCATACAACTCAATCGGGAAGGAACAAAAGAAGATTTCATGTATTTCCGTGTATATGTATCTCTCCAGCCACTACTCTTTCATCAATCGCGGGTTATTTTTTTCTTGCGCTGTGAATTCGTGGAGCTTTCTATCCAAATAGGTTTCGATTTCTTTCTTAGTTGGATTCCAATGATACGAAATCACATATCTCATTATGCAGATCCCAGTCCCACCTATGAAACCATTTTTTTGCTTGATGGGTCTTGACCCAGGTTCAGAGTTATGTTTGCCAAACAAATCCATACACTACTCACCCTTTTGGCATCAATCTGCGAAGAGTGGACTGAAGTATCACCTGAAGCAGTATGGGGGGATGATGGAACCAAGTTTTCGCACCCAGAGATGGTTATGATGTCATTTTATGCCCTAACTCTGCCTTTGCATAGATCGATAAGCCCTTTAGGGCCTATCGATATACTTCTCTTAATCACCCTTAGACCTTCATGAAGGTCTACGAATGTCTTTCGTGGACCCTAAATAGGTGAATATACAACTTACGCGCCTCTGTAATCATTCCTAGGTTTGTTATTACCTAGATTGGCTTAAGTATTTGATAAATTTAACATGCATTAAGACATTCTTCGGGTAAACAGATATTATGAATTGCGTTCGTATAATAATGTAAAACATATAGATTCGCGCATCCACACAACATTAAATCATAAACCCATTATTCATCATGACATAATCACATTTATTCATAACATAAGTAAAAGGGTAAACATAGATAATTCCAGAGCAATCTCTTTATTAAGGCTTTAGATCTTCTCACAGACTCAAACTACGTTGTGCACTCAGCTGCAGGGGTCCGTGCACTCACCTGCATACTCTACCCTAGGCACACAGTTGCAGAGCCTGTCCTCTACTCTAAGTCTCTTCGCTCTTACCTTCTAATAGCCCCTTACATTCATTCTTTGCTTATCAACTACTGCCTTAGACTCTCTAAGAGCCTCCCTTTTATATAATCCCATGGTCTGCGGACCATGGGTAGATCTCCAAAACCAACACAACTTATCTAAACTAAGTGCGGAAAACCATTCTATCTTTAGACATATTCACGCTCTGCAATGACAAAATTTAGAGAATTTACATTTCTTTACACAAAATTCGGGCCTTCTACCCCAAACTTGGGTGTTTAACCCAAAATTAACCCCTAGGGGACCCGTTCCGAACAATCGCAATTATCAAATTTAAACATGCATAGTGAAACATAGTACCTTTCTCCCAAGCCTCGCAACAGTCGTCCAAAAATTCTTGGAAAATATATGTGGCCCAATTGTACTAAACCCCATTAGTGCACTATGCAACTAATGAAACTATCGGTGTAGGGACTTCATTAGCCTGACAATTACTCATGATTTTCCTAGCCAATATATGTGATGTGAAGTGAACTCCATGGTCATTGATCGAGTTGGTATCATAACCTCGCTTCCCTTTTATCCATCCAAACTTCTTCTTTATTTTTTTTGTTATGGCTCTGTCCTAATCTTTCCCAAAAAACTCCTCTACAGGGTTCAACCCTTGATAAGGTAGTCTTGTGATTCTCCATATTAGCATTATGTTGATAGGGATCCTCTTCCCCATCCACAAGCATCAATCGTGAACCAACACGAGTAGTTGTCTCACAAAAGCAATCAACATATTCATCAAGCCTGACTGTGCCAATCGAGCTGCCATTGCTGCAGTTCTAACCTTGTCACACCACTCTCACGGTAGTGTACTTGTTTTAAGTATCTATCTCCTGCGAACTGCGGATATCTGCCATTGAAATCATAGTCCCTGAGCTTCAACTATAGAACCTTCCTAAAGGTTTCTCTAGTAAATCACACTGACTCCGACAATAAAGGTGTGAAGGTGCCATACTTCGCGTCATTCGACTCTTTCAATGGTTTTGTATCTAGTTTTCTTGGTGGAATATATGGTGGGAGAGGCGAAGGAAATGTTGCACCATCCTTTTCCATTTTCACTTGCTCTGCTTCTTCCTCACTATCTCTCACTTGTTTCGGCTCTTTATGAGGCTCAACTTGTCTCTTTTCTTGTTTGTTCTTCGTTCTCTACTTTGGTCATTTTTTTAGCGTGGATTTCCGCTGTGTGTGTGATGATGCTACTGCAGGTGGTGATGCTTCTATGAGCATATCAGCTAATGCTGCGTCCATAACTCCATCTAATCCCTTATCATCCAATGTCACAGTATTGTCCCTTAGCTTCTTAGTCTAACTTGCATCCCAAAAATGCGCAGTGTTGTCCCTAGCTGCCGAGCCTGTCTTGAAACCTAAAACTAGAAAGGGATGACATGTCTTCTTTGTGTCCCTGTGAGCCTGTATGTAAATTTTATGGACTCAGCCTTAAAATTTGCAATAGAGATATACTGCTTGTATAGGCTCAGTGAAAGGCGAGGATGCTAGCTCACAAACATGTGTAAGTCCATATGATAACATATTTTTATCCTGTGTTCATGCTGGTTTAGTGGTATACCACAAAAAGGCATATCATGCGGCTTCACAAACATCCGAGGCTATTAGAGAGAACTAAAAATATTCCGGATCTCTCCATTCAAGCATCATAATTATCAAAATTAACCATGCGTAGTGAAATCAAGTACCTTTCTCCTGAGCCTAGAAGAAGTCATCCAAAAACCCTTGGAAATGATATGTAGCCTAGTTGTACTAAACCCCATTAGTGCATTGCGCAACTAATGAAAGGACTGATGTAGGGACTTCATTAGCCTGACAATTCCTCATGATTTTCCCAGCCAATATATGGGTTGCGAAGTGAACTCCCTGGTCATTGATCGAGTTGATATCATAACCTCGCTTCCCTTTTATCATTCCAAACTTCTTCTTCATGTTTTTTCTATGGTTTTGTCCTGATCTTTCCCAAAAAATTCCTCTGCGGGGTTCAACCCTTGATAAGGTAGTCTTGTGATTCTCCATATTAGCATTGGATTGATAAGGATCCTCTTCCCCATCCAAAAGCATCCATCATGCATCAACACAAGTAGTTATCTCACACAAGTTGTTCTTCCTAGACTTCTGCATAGTGCATCACATTCAACATTTTCATCAAGCTCGACTGCGCCAATCCATCTGCCCACTGCTACGGTTCTAGCCTTGTCACACCACTCTTAAGGTAGTGTACTTGTTTTAAGTATCTATCTGGTGCGAAATGTAGATATTTCTTTCTGCCATTGAAATCATAGTCCGTGAACTTCATCTGTGGAATATTCCTAATGGTTTCTCTAGTAAATCACACTGACTTTGGAAATAAAGGTGTGAAGGTGCCTTTCGACTCTTTCACTGGTTTTTCATCTTGTTTTCTTGGTGGAATATATTGTAGGAGAGGTGACAGAAATATTGCACAATCCTTTTCCATTTGCACTTGCTCTGCTTCTTCCTCACTATCTCTCACTTGTTTGGGCTCTTTCTGAGGCTCAATAGGTCTCTTTTCTTGTTTGTTCTTTGTTCTCTTCTCTCTAGTCATTTTCTTTTGTGGGGATTTCTGCTGCGTGTGTGATGATGCTGTTGCGGATGGTGATGCTGCTGCGGGTGGTGATGCTACTACGAGAATATCAACTAATTCTGTTTCCATGACTCTGGCTAATCCCTTCTCACTAAATATACGAATAAATTCTTCAGGCATCAGGGAATCCATGCGAAAATTTCTGCAACTTCTTCGTAATAGAAATATTTGAACTCTCAGGATAACAAAGTTCCAAATCTAGGCAAGACACAACTTTTTATAACAAATTTGAATTTCTAACCCCATCATTAGCTCATATTATTTTAATTAATTCCATATCTATCACTAGATCTAGTCAATCTGTCCTCATAGATGCATCTTTCTACATATTCCAATGGTAACTTTCCTTTTAATTGTCATATTTTTTTGGAGAACATCGATGCATACCATATTGTAGTGAGAAACCCCTCTTACATTGGGACTCCTATGTCAAAGATCTCTCTGCAAAATAGTTTATAGTTCAGTGCCCACTTTCAACTGCAGGTGGTACTATGAATCTTATTCTTTCTTCAGAGTGAAGCTGCAGGGGCAAGGTTATCCTTGTACAACTTCAATCTGCTACCATTTACTCTTCCTTGAATGAATTCTCCATTTAAATTTTCTAATTGAACCGCTCCTCCATTAGTAATATGCTTGATAATGTACATGCCTAACCAATACATCTTGAATTTTCCTGGAAATTTTACAAACGTACTATAATAAACGAGTACAAGGTCTCCTACATGGAACTTCGTCTGCTTAATTTTTGTAATGCCTAGCCTTTTCTCTTGCTTTCTATACCTCCTGATCGTATCCTTCTATAAATATATCTTCCTCCAAAGCAAGCAACTGCGACATTCTTTCCTCCATTATAGCAGGGTCTTCCATATCTGTAAAAGTTGCAATCCTTAAGCTAGGCATGATATACTCCATGGGCATCATAGCTTCTTGCACATAAAATAACCTGAAGGGTGTCAAACTATCAACTTTTTACATGTGGTCCTATAAGCCCATAATACTACTGGAATTATAAGGTCCCATTCATCTCTATTCACGTTGCATACCTTAGTAAGTTCATTCTCCAAAATCTTATTAAATGCTTCTATTGTTCCCTTGGCGTAAGGGTGATAATAGTTACTCTTTTGATGATAAAATTGGAACTCCTCAGTCAATGTTTTAATAGTATTATTTAGGAAGTGTGAACCTTGGTCACTCATCAAAATATTTGGACATCCAAATCTAAATAATATGTACTCAAAAATAAACTTCGCAGCAGTCTATGCGTTGTAGTCCCTTACTAGTTTTCTTCAGCCCATATTGTCAAGTAATTAGTTTTTGTAATTATGCACCTTGCACCAATCCTCTTTCAAGGTGGGTTGATGGGTCCAACAAAATCAATGGCCCACATATCAAAGGTTTGCAATGTAACTTGTGGTACCAATGGCATCTCATCTCTTCTGGAAGGCTTCCCTGTTCTTTGAAACACATCACATGCTTGGCAGTACTCCTTCACATCTTTATGTAGTGTAGGCCACCACAATCCTCCTCTCAAAATATTCTGCACAATAGCTTTTCCTGCATAATGTCCACTAGCAGCACCCCTACGAGCCTCTACTAGAATGATCTATCTTTCATGGTCAGGAACGTATCTACACAGTATCTCATCTGGTTTAATCTTATATAATTGTCCTGCTGTTAATGAAAATTCAATTGCCTTCACCATTAATTCTTTCTTTTGCTGCGTAGTATACTCTAAAGGAGAAATTCCTATGGTAAAAAACTAAATGATATCTGTGAAATTGGCATCTGCAACTTTGATTGCAAATAACTATGCATCAGGGAGATTATCCTCTATGTTGGTTGGTTCTTCCCCTGTTTCTAGTCTTAACAGATGGTTAGGTCCTGCATTCAACCTCCCTGGTTTAACAATGATCTCAAAGTCATATGCCTGGAATAACAATAACCATCTACAAAAATTTACTCCTAAGATAAGTGTATTAACCAAATAATTCAGTTCAGAATGATCTGTAAACATTTTAAAGTGTGACCAGAACAAATAGTGTCTACACTTCTGCAAGGCATATACCATGGCTAATCCTTCCCTTTATGTAGTGGTGTAATTATTTTTATCTTTAGATAACTTTCTACCTGTAAAAGTTCTAGGATGATCAATCTCTCTTGCACCAGGGTGTGCCAATACCACTCCCAAAGATATACAAGAGGAATCCACCTGGACATGGAATTCCTTATTCCAATAAGGGAACAGTAATATAGGTGCAACTACCATTTTTTCTTTCAATGTGTCGAGGCTCTTTTGACATTCTTCATTCCATTGAAAAGTTACATCCGTATTCAACAATTTCTCCATACGCATAGTGATTTGAGGATACGCCTTGATGAATTTCCTATAATACCTAGTATGTCCAAATGTAGTGCGAAGCTGTCTTAGTGTCTTGGGTTGAGGCAAGTTCACAATGATAGCAATCTTAGCAGGGTCCACCACTAGAACTTTCTTACAGACAATATGTCCCAAAATTATGCCGAAAGGTACAAAAAATATGCACTTCTTTAGTTTCAAAGAGATTTGATATTGTGTACATGTGTCGAGCATAAGTCTTAAACTTCCAACATGTTTGCTCAAAAATCCAAATATTGTCCAATCATCAAAATATACCTCTAAAAACTTGTGGATGTATTCCTTAAAAGCTGCAACCACCACCCTAGAAAATATAGCAGGGGCATTTTTTAATCCAAAAGGAATTACTGTGTATTGATATGAGCCCCATTCTGTAGCAAATGTGGTCTTATGCCGATCTTCAGGTGAAATCCTAATTTGATGATAACCTGAGAATCCATTTGTAAATGAGTAAGCTTCCTGACCTCCTACATTGTTTAAATTTTTTTTTGTGAAAGGGGTAGGGAAGGGATCATGTAAACATGCAACATTCAAATTTCTCAGATCAACACAGATCCTAATTTTTCCTTGAGTATTGTTCTCTTGCACCACCATAGAACTCACCCATTCTTATTCTTCCATAGGTTCAATAATTCCTACGGCTATCATCTTATCAAGGTCTACCTTAACTTTCTCCTTATAAGTTGGGTTTAGCTTGTAAGGTCTTTGTTTGGCTAGCTTCACATCAGGCTTAAGGGGAATCTTCATGACTCCTAGATATCCTATTATACCCTTGATCTCTGAAAACTTGGTGGGAAATAGTTATTGATATTTATGAAGTAACTCTATAATTTTACTGACTGTCTCTTCATCCTAGTAGTCTCCTATTGTTACAAACTTGGGTTCCTTCTCTGATCTTATGTTTACCTTCTTGGTCTTAAGTGGCTTCATTATGTATGTTATTTATAGCTAGGTCTAGTTACTTCGCAATATCCTTCTGAATTTTCTATGTTGATGTTGTGAGGATCTTCTTCTTCATCTATAGTAAGGTTATAGCACTCCATTGCATTTTATATCTACGCAGCCCAATCAGGTTGTTTCCATGTCAATGGGGTTACATTCTCAAAGATCCTCTTCATGACTGTTTGAAGGGCCAGATCTATGTATGGGAAATCATCCTCAAATCTTAATGTTAATATGAAGCCATCAACCATGTCTTCCTAGTTCACGGTACCATGTCAAATCTTTGTTTCTAGGTACCAGTTCTTAGGGATTGTCTCTATTGTATGAAAGAATCCGTGTACCCATTCTTGCTATGGAATCTCCTACCATGCTATAGTGCATATCTATATATGCTTCATAGGATTAGTTTCACCACCATATTTTATCTACATCTCTATATCTTTCTCTCCAAACCTTATCCCCATCAATCTTTGACATTCCTACCAACTCCTATATTATTCTTGAGTGCATTCCACCATGTAAAAAGGGTATATTTTAGGGCTATATCTAAGGTTGACAACCTTTGATTTTTTGGAACTTGTTTTTTATAATCATTAATGAAAGTATTTACATCACCTAATCCATCATAAGAAGGTAGGTAACATGCCTCACATATCATACAACGAACTGATTTGATATTTATTGCAAACCGCCTTGTGGATACTTCATGTAGCCTATTTTGCTAGTTATCCAACTCTTCTTCTGCGTCTGAGGTACAAGAACTATCACGCTCCCAACTTAACATTCTTCATAGTAGGATTAACACAATATTGTTCCTTCGTTGTCATTTGATAGATATTGT